>CM031237.1:913735041-913857146 GCA_018340775.1 Taxus wallichiana var. yunnanensis | reverse complement strand
GTGAGCTATTCGGTGAGCTCCTAGGTGAGCTATTTAGTGAGCTCCCAGTGAGGTCCTTAGTGAGCTACTTGGGAGCTCACGGCCAAGCTCAAGTCAACCTACTCAAGTGAGTTGTTCGGTAAGTTCCTAGGTGAGTCAGTTAGGTGAGCTCCTAGGTGAGTTGCTTGACAAACACCGAGGTGAGCTACCAAACGAGCTCAAGGTGAGTTTGCAAGGTGAGTTAGCAAAGCAAGCTCCCATTTGAGCTTTGGGTGAGTGTCAAAGCTAGTTTTTGGGTGAGCTACTTGATAAGCCCCGGTAAGCTCAAGTTAAGCTACTCGGTGACCTCCTAGGTGACCTCAAGGTTAGCCGGCAAGGAGAGCTATTAGGTGAGCTCCCGGTGAGTTTTTGGGCAAGCTCAAGTCGAGCTTCTTGATGAGTGCCAGGGTGAGCTGCTTATCGAGCTCCTAGCTGAGGTCCTAGGTGAGTTGCTCCATGAGTTCCCAGGTGAGCTCAAAGGTGAGCTTGTTAGTAATATCCGAGGTGAGCTTACATGTAAGCTACCGTAAGATCTCAAGGCAAGTTGGTAAGGTGAGCTTAAGGTGAGTTAGTAAGGTGAGTCTGTCAAGTGAGCTCCTAGGAGAGCTTAAGGTGAGTTGGTAAGGTGAGCTCCTTAGTGAACTCAAGGTGAGTTGATACATGAGATCCCATGAGAGTTGGAAAATAGAGATGTCTGGGTGAACTCTCATGCAAGTTTTTAGGTGAGCTGCTTGACAAGCTCCTAGGTGACCTCAAGTCAAGCTGCTCGGTAAGCCCTGTGTGAGCTCAAGGTGAGTTGACAAGGAGAGCTATCGTGTAAGTTCCCTGTAAGGTTTTGTGCAAGCTCAATTTGAGCTACTTGACGAGCTCATGGGTGACCTACTTGTCGAGCTCCCAGCCAAGCTCTTAGGTGAGTTGGTTGGTGAACTCCTAAGAAATCTCAAAGGCAAGCTTGTCGGTAATCTCCGAGGTGACTTTACATGCGTGCTACAAGATGAGCTCAAGGTGAGTTAGTAAGGTAAGCTCAACGTTAGTTGGAAAGGTGAGTGAAGGTGAGTTGGCAAGGCGAGCTCTTAGGTGAGCTCCCAGTGAGCTCAACTCGAGCTGATCGGTGAGCTCCCGTAAGAGCTCCTGTGCATACTACTTGGCAAGATATTCGGTGAGCTCTAGGGTGATTTGCTAGGTGATATCCCAAGTGAGCTACTTGGGAGCTCCCAAGAAAGGTTCTCGAAAAAGCTGCTCGGTGAGCCGATAGGTGAGCTCCTATACAAGTTGGCAAGGTGAGCTTTTCGGGAAAGCTCTCGTGTCGGGCTTTTATGTGAGTTGCTTGACAAGTTCCCGTGTGAGATCAAGTCAAGCTGGTCCGTAAGCTCCTAGGTGAGCTAAAGGTGAGCTATCAGAAAGCTCCCATGTGATTTTTGGGCAAGCTCAATTTGACTTGCTTGACGAGATCCACAAAGTGAGCCGCTTACCTAGCTCCCAATCGAGTTCCTAATTAAGCTACCAGTGAGCTCAAAGGTGAGCATGTCGGCAATCTCTAAGGTGAGCTTACATGCGAGCTACTAGATGAGCTCAAGATGAGTTGGCAAGCCTGAGCTCAAGGTGAGTTAGAAGTGCGAGCTCAAGGTGAGTTAGAAACGTAAACTATCAGATGAGCTCCTAGGTGAGTTCCCAGATGAGTTACTCGATGAGCTCCTAGGTGAACTCAACTCAAGCTGATCGGTAAGCTCCTAGAAGAGCTCTTAGGTGAGATACTTAGTGAGCTATTTGGTGATATCCTAGATGAGCTGCTAGGAAAAGCTCCCAGAAAGCTACTTGAAGAGCTCCTAGGTGAGGTCTCCAGTGAGCTGCTTTGCGAGGTCACAAGTGAGCTCACAAGTGGGCTAAAGTCAACCTACTTGGTGAGCTACTTGGTGAGTTCCTAGGTGAGCTGTTAGGTGAGCTCCCAAGTGAGCTACTTTGAAAGCTACTCGAAGAACTCGAGGTAAGCTACTGACAAGCTCAAGGTGAGTTGGCAAGGTGAACTCCTCAAAGTGAGATCAAGGTGAGATGATAGGTGGGCTCCCATGCGAGTTGGTAAGGTGAGCTATTAGGAGAGCTCTGATGTGAGTTTTTAGGTGAGCTGCTGAAAGAGGTGTTAGGTGAGCTCAAGTCAAGATCCTCAGTGATCTCTTAGGTGAGTTAAATATGAGCTTATAAGGGGGGTGCGTCTCCATGCTCATAGAGCGATTGCCTCTCGCAAGATGGCAGACACCATCCGCGTAGGGTAAGTACACCAGTGCTATCTAGGAGCCGAGAGGACTCCCAACCAAGGCAAACAGATTGGCCTCGTATGGGTTGGGGTTGATGACCTCACATGTGTTGGCCTACAGAAGATCTGGATGAGTTGGGTGAGTTAAGCACGTAGGCAGAAAATGGGTGACCTCTCGTGAAGTTCCGGTGGCACACCAATGCAACTCTTGAGGGCTATGTAGTGAGAAATGGTTGTGTATGGGGGATTGAAGGGATAATGTTGTGAGCCCAAGGATGTCTCAGAATAAATTTTTAGCTAAGGTGGGTTGGTGAGCTAAGTTGGTTACACTTAGGAACAAGACAGGTGTTTTGGAGCGAAGAACTTACCCAATGTACGTGGAGCGTGTTGGGAAACTCATGAGAGCAATACAGTGGTAGAGCAAGTTGTTTTGAAGCATGAAGACCTTGCATGATAGAGGCCTTATGTTTAGAGTGTAGTGTAAGCCTAATGAGCTAGTTGAGCATGGAAGATGATAAGACCAACGTGGTGAACTCACAACCCCACCAACTAGATCGTGGAACACTTTGTGCACTTGGACATTCAAGGGATGTAGTGTTTAGAAGACATTGGAGATATACTCTACCCTTGCGGAGTATGTCCATGTAAAGATGTGCATCGTGGATCAGCAGTGGGACTCTAGAGTTAAGTGATAGTGGACTTGGGGAGACCTTTAAGGTGGCAACGTCCTTAGAAGTAGAGTTCATGTGGGAAATAACCAAGAGGTGTGATGGAGTGAGACTAGGATCTGGAGGTTGAAACGGAGCAGAAGTAACTCAGATGCAACTGATCCAAGTGTGGTGAGCTCCTCAACCTTGCAGAGGTTAAATAACACAGATGAGTTGAGTGCTCACATAGATGTATCAGAGGCACAGTGGAAGCATGGATGTGGAGTGGGTGTGCAGTAGTGGTACGAGACTCATGGAAGTGGACAGAGGATGGTTTATATGGTGATGTGCAACATGGTGGGCTGAGTCAAGGACATCATGGTTATAGTTATAGTGTGGTGAGCTGACAACTAAGGTAGAAGACTTGAGTAGGAGTCAATGCATGCTGGATGCAGACATGTGTCTCGAAGAGTAGGCACGGTGATGTTAGTTGCCATGGCATCATTGTGAGATCGAGGTTAGATCGAGTTGAGGAAGAAGAGTACCTCACCTGCATGTGATGTGGTCTACAAAGATGGCGACCTTGTAGTGATCCCCGCAGGGATCTTTGGTCTTCTAAACTTGGGTGATAAAATAGTCAGCAGGTTGGGGTGAGTAGAGGCTCATACCGGGAAGGAATCATGAGGATGACTTCCCCACCGGTGCATGCATAGGTGATTTCGTGCAGAAAATCCAGTGAGACTCATAGATGGATGATAGAAAGGTGCATGTGATGTTCCTTAGTGGTGTTGTGTAGAACAGTTGGGTGTTCGATAGTGATCCGGAAAGTGGCATTGGAGAGCTAGTTCAAGTGATGATTCATGGAGGCATGAGTTGTGCATTACCTCAGTGAACTAGGAAGGCATATTAAGAGCTCTTAACGGTTGTATGGGAAGTCATGGTATTCGATGAGTGGTCTTTTGGAGCAATTGATGGGCAGATGTGAAAGGTGTTGGAAGGGTTCACTTGTGCATAGTTGGAGATGCACGGTTGGGAATGGGTGGTGGATAAAAGTAGATGAAGGTAGTCTGGGACTGTTGGAGTAGCTTGATCCTCTAAGGTGAGTGAAAAAATTAGTGTCTCGGCGTCGACGCTGGCTAGTGAAATCCACTGCATAGCTAGCCCCGTGATAGCTTGTATCAGATCCTTTGGATGTGTATTTCTCTCTTTGATACTCAGCGTGACAGCTGATATTGAAGCATTTGAAGTGATTCTCTCTCTGGTATGTAGAGCACAACAAACATCAGTGCTAGAGTTGGGAACATAGTGTAAACCAACGTGAGTAGTTGGTGAAAGAGCTCTCAACTTTAGGCATGTGGGATGTTGATTGAAGAATGAGTTGGCAGACTAGGGAGCTAATGCAATCAACATCGTTGATGATCAAATGAGCAGACACCAACATGGTTAGGTGGCGTAAGTAGACTAGTGTGTGCTTGTGAAGCAAAGTGTCAGATTGAAGTGCCTAATGTAATGCATGGTTGAGCAGAGTCATGCATGTTTGTGGGAGTTGTTTTTGACTGAATTAGATCAAGAGTTGAGTCTTGTGAATACTAGAAATCAATGGTGTTGGCAATCAGAAGGTGGGACACCAACACAACTGGATCAAGAGGAGTAGTTATGTTCCATGTAAGAAGCAGACTGGTGTGGGCCAGAGGGTAGTATTAGATCAGAGTGATCCAGTGGAGTATCAGGGCTAAGTTGAGCCTTATTGATGTCATAATGGAATGAATGAAGATAGTGAACTTTCTCAGTGGTAGACCAGTGGGTTGATGAGGAAGGAGTCATGTAGTTGCGATAGTGGTCGGCATGGCATTCGGTGATAAGGGTATTTTAGACCCATGTAGGTGTCAAGAGTTGGCACTTGTGTAATGCAAGTAAGCCAGTGCAGGTTGCTAGAGACTTTGTGGGAGAAGAAGGCCAGTGTTGAACAGAACTCAGATGTAGAGGAGGTGACAGGGATGCATACAGTGTGGGTTGGGTAACGTCACTTAGGTGGACAGTTCATGTGAAGGCTAGTGCAGAACTTACTTCAAGTAGTTTTGAGTGAAGGGATAACACTTGGTAGAGTTCAGGTGCAGAGGTAGAGTAATTCGAAAAATTGGTAGGTGCGTAAGCACTGAGTAGCACGATGACTCCCCAAAATTTGTTGGTAGAACTTGTACATTGAGGATGGCTGAATTGTAGTGTTTGTGATGTGATATCATGTTGATACTTGAGCCATGAAGTGGAAAAAGTGGCTCTCCATTGGTAGAAACACAGTGGTGATTTTGTGAAACCTCATAATTTTAGGTTGGCAACAGTGACAGTGGCTATAGTTCCGAAGTAAAGCAAGCATTGCATTATCGGAAGTGCTGGTTGGTTGAAAACGATGCTGAGTAGATCAGTTAGGTTGTAGTGAAATGAGGTATTCCTAGTGAAGAGTTTTCTAGAAGATCAACATCAGAGGCACAGTGGTGGTATGGTGTTGGTAGAAGTGCTGAACAAGGGTAGCATTGTGGTGAAATTATTGTGAAGTAGGCCCCTAGATCTGACCCCTCGATCTACTATCATGCAATCGCTAAATATGGATCCTAACCCGGTCTCTACCTGCCGGGTTTTACCCCAGTCTCCTCATGATGTAGGCCTTCTTAATAGCCTTTGCTAATGTCTGTGGGTAGTGGATCCGAACAGCACCTCCAATGTCTATATTAAGGCCCCAGATGAACCTGTGGATCCACACCTGCTCATCCTGCATGTAATCAACGTACTGAAGTAGGTCCAGGAACCTACTCTCATACTCGGCCACTGTAAGGGAAGCCTGTCAAAGGTCGTGGAACTCATCGATCCTCTGCTGTATGAATCTCCATGGCAAGTATCTACTCCTAAATCTCTCCTCAAATAGCTCCCAAGTGATTATCTCTAAATCTATATGGAGCTTCTACTCCTTTGTCCTCCACCATACTCCAGCTCCGTCCTTCAGTAGATGGATCGCAACACGAGCTTTCGTGTTGCTAGAACAAGGACAAAGCTTAAAGCAACCACTCAAGCTAACCAGCTAGGCCTTTGCTGGAAACCACCTATGTCACCTGAATAATGTGAGGGCCTAAGCTTTAGGATCTCCTTGATGTGATCTGCAGCTGTGGTCTGATGGCCTCTAGGCCTCTCTACCTGCCTATCCCTAAGCCTAGGGCTCCGAGACCTCTCTCTGTCTTGAAATATGGTCATCATGTCCCCTCAAAGGAGACTCGATCTAGCTGACTCTCCATGAAATTTCTCTCCTCCATCCTCCTCACCCTGTGGAGGAGGTGCATGTCCCTCAATGGAAGTATCTCTATCCCTGTCCCGCCCGAGTGCCCTCCTACCGATCCTCTACATAAGGAGACATTAACATCCTTCGAGGGTCTGTCAAAATCTTTGGTAGGATAGCCTGCTAAACCCTAGTCTAGTGGTGGCGATGGCGGTGGTGGAGGTGGTGGTGGTGGTGACTCGAGCCTCCGTGAATGTTCCTCCTACTTCGTCTGAGCTCCCTGCATAGACCAGAGTGGGAGTTAGTTTCATTACCTTGAGTTTTCTTCATTTTTCTAAGTTTACTAACATGTATAATTTTCAATTAGTTTTGTTTTCTAGATTATCAATTCGCTAGTTTTAGGTTTCAAGTCTCAATGTTTCTAGTGTGCCCAATGGTACAAGATTTTGAACCACTACACTAATACCAAGTGTAATTCCTGCTTCAACTACCACTTGAGACCAAGAAAAAACTAGGAAAATTATGGAATAATTCTTTTTATAGGAAGGGTCTTCAACCAAGTCGCAAGACACTAGTTTGAAACTAAATAGGTTCCGAGAAAAAAGTCTCGATTAACCAAACACGAGATTTCCATCTTTATCTTATAACAAGCTTAAAAGGCTCCAACTGGAGGTTATAAGTTTTACTAAGGTTCAGGGAGAAATTTATCCTTAGGCCTGCTCTCTATCAAGCCCTGAACTTCAAATATATTTTTCAAACACTTAGATTTATCAAAAATTTCCTAAACTAGGCTCATTGGATAGGAAATTTCCTCACCTTTTCAACCATATAAATAATTCCTCCTAACTCCTTGTAAAACTCAAGTTATGGCTAGGCAGAGTTTTAGGGGAAAATTTTCCCTTGGAGGTTCGGGGATAGGGAGAAAATTGGGAAAATTTTCCCAATGCCATGTGTCATCACATGATTGGTGCAGGTGAGAGGGTTGAGGGGAAAAATTTGAAATTTTTCCCAAAACCAAAGTCTCAATTTTCCAAAGGAAAATTTTCCTCTATGCCTCGCACTTGCTCAAATGGCCACGTGGCACTTTGTGATTGGCCACGGGCCGGAGGAAAAAGTGAAATTTTTCCAAAAGGGGAAAAAGTTAAGTTTTCCATTTTGATCAGTGCACCCCCGCCATGTGTCAACACATGATTGGTTGGGGGCCACGGAATTTTTTTGGAAATTTTTCTAAAGTTCAAAATTTAAATTTTTCTAAGGTCGAATTATTTCATTTTTGGTTTGGGATGGCCATTTTGAAGTAAAACTTCAAATGGCCATAACTTTTGATAGGAAGATCCATTTTTGGAAAACTTGGACTTTTCGGAAATATCTCAGAGTCCTCTTTGCATAGAAAAAATAAATTTTAGAATTTGGTAAAGTTTCAAGGGTCAATTTTAAGAAATAGATCTGCAGGGTTTATAATTTTAAAACTGGCAATTTTCAACTTACAAATTTTATAAAAATTGGACTCTTCCTTCACTCAACATGTCAAATAGACATGGAGGATCAACTTAGGGAAGAATTATAATGTTTTAAAGGTGTCAATTTGATCAATTTATTGAAGTTACATTTTTATCCAACAAGGAACATAAACACTCTTAGGAAGGGGATTGATTGAATTGTTTTCTTGAATTTTCCTTGTCAAGTTGGGTCAGAATAGTCTCAGCATGTTAATTCATAGTATTTTTAAATTGATTGGGAAGTATAAAAGTGAACTGCTTTTTTTTTTTTTTTTTAAATGTACATTACCAGATTTAACTTTAAAACAGCAAGTTGTTGCTTTAAATTTGGTTTGTCTCTCTTTTTTTTAAAAATTCAAATAGAAATGATTCCTAAACTTAATCCAATGTAGTTTCTTATCAAACATCCATGTAATTCAAACTAAAAGCATCTCTGAGTTTCCATTTTTGATAAACAATTTTCCAAGAAAGAATAACATTTAATTCCATTTCATATGCATCTTCTCAACATAAAAAAAACAGAGATTCTTATTCTTTTCAAAATGGAACTTTATCCTTTGACAACAATACAATTTTACAAGAACCAATGCCATACTTCTATTGAAAAACAAATAACATTACAACTGATCTCTTTTCCAATTTGATCTGATTTCAAATTTCAAATACAAGTATGAAATGTTCTTCCCATTTTATTTTCAAACTAACTAGAAAGATATAATTCATTTCTACATTTCAATTTCAATGTTAAATATACAACTGTATGATAGTCTTTTCCAATACAAAGAATAGAATGTTTCATCTTTACATTTCAATTAAATTTCAGACTTCCATTTACCATACAATGGCTTCACATTACAAAATTATACAACTCATCCACGCGAAGTGGGAAGGGATTACAAAAGTTTGCTCAAAGAGATGACTGTCAAACTGTATTCTTCTTTCTCCAAATAGCAGCTTGCTGATTTCTTCATTCTTGTAACTTGAATCACAACAAGGAAGGGGGAAAGGCAACACTCTCCACCCAACCAAGATACCCAATGGGAAAATAGAAGCCATCTTTCCCCATTGGCCCCCGAGCCCCAACCATATTGAAATGGAGCATGATAAAACAACACATGGCAACATAGCTTCTTTCACATATAACATACATTCACATGCACAAGGAAATGCACAAACAAAAAGATGTAGTTCTCAACTACAACAACAATTCCAATCAAAACAAAGGCTCCTTCTCTAAGCAAGCAAGCCAAGCAAGAGCAAGAACTATGGAGGTCTCCTTATGCCTCCCATGTTGAAATTGGGCATCCACCTAAAACAAACCGCCAAAACATAACCATCCCATAAAACTTATCCCTCCTCAACCCCTCCTTATCCCTCCTCCAAATTTATCGCTTATACCTCCGTAAAGTAAGAAATGCAAGCATATTCTTTTCCCTAGGTGGATCCCAACCAACACTCCCTCCACAAGACAAGTGCCAATGGTAAATCCCTTATCCCTCCTCCGATAAACCTCATAGTCTTCTCTCCACACCATGCCCTAAACATTCTACCCATCCCTCTAAGAATTGAAAACACAAATGCATTCATATTTCATGCTAAAAGAGGGAACAACAGCAATTTTAAAAGTGAGAGCCTACCTCTCCATGATGGAGACTTGTTTCCAAACAACAGCTTCTTTTGATGCTCAAAAATAGTCCCAAAACAAGTAAGGTAAATATATGCACAATCAAATCCTTGTTCCACCAAGCAAGCTCCAAAATGCAAGAGAAATTTGACCCAAGAATGAAATTTCCAACCTTCAACAACCACAAAATGAGGAAGAATTCAAATTTTAAAGGATAGGGTGGAAGAGGATGATGTGGATTCCAAGTGGGATGCCACATCATTTTTCTTCCTTCCCCAAGAGTGCAATCCACATCAACAAAAAATCACCATAAAATAAAAATGACAAATTTACTTACATACACAATGTAGCCCATACCCCAAAAGGAATGCATTTAAATTTTGTAAGACAAGTGCAATCAATACTTAAACAAAAACATGTCAAAATGTAATAAAATAATCTGATTTTGACTCCAAATTAATAGACATGGTTGGTGGAGGATTTTGAGAGGTGTGGGACAAGTTTAACTTGTCCCACAAGCCTCCAAATTTGTCCTCCAAGTTCAAATTCGAATTTCAAAGAGGAAGGAGTGTTTGACCTTCCAAAATCAGCCTTACAACCTCTTACAAATTCTTACACAACACATACTTGGTAAATTACACACTCTTCTAAAATGCATTAACTTCTATGACATTTATTTATGAAAACCTTTTGACATAAGATTTATTTAATTACCATAAGGATATAAAATATATAAATCAAATTTCATTTTCAACCAAGGCAAAAACATTTAATTTCACATTCCGCATCCCATTTAATTTAATTAAATTTTAACTATATGACTCCAGATAATACTATCATATTTAAATAATTACAATAAAATCACATTACAAAATAAAATACACACAACAATAAATAAAAAGGGAACACATAATAAACATACACACATATATGCCCCTATGGTCACAATAATGGAAATCCCCCCATGGGAAATCCTAACAACTAAAGACACAATCAAACATAGTTGCCATGGTGACCTTGTTGATTTCACACTGAATTCCAATATGGTTAGTCTCCAGTCCCCCAACATTGTTGTGATTTTAACTTGCAAAATGCAAAATACCTCCTTCGGCCTCGTGGCCACATCAGAATATCCAAATGACATAAGCAACATAAAATTATTAATTTTAAATCACAAAATATCAAGGATTCAATATTTATCATTAAAATTCAATTTGTAACTATATCATCATCCAAAAGATTTCTATACTAGAGCCATTCATAATAATCAATGTCACATGTCTAAAATTGACATCAATAACCGTCCATGTCAACTAGTATATTGTTATCCACATAATAATAAAAATGTCTCAATGATCCTCAAGCACAATAACTCGAATCTAGATCAATATTAATCCATAGTCTAACATCTAACCATCATGTTAATTAAAACATGATAATTTCCATAATGATCCATGAGCTAGTATATACACATCTGTTACATCAAAATATAATAATATCCAAAATATGATCAATAGAGTCGGGATCAAGTATCTAAACAATGTCAAAGGAGAGTGGGTACTACATCCTCCTCCCCTTAGACTCAAATTTCTCCTAGAAGTCACTGGAAAAAATGTGGAAACTGTACTCGTAACATAGTAGCTTCCTCCCAAGTGGTGCAGTCTCATCATATCTATCCCATCGCCCCGCACTCCGATCAATATCTCTACCTCAAAGGCCCTGTGGTCCTGCGATCTATGATACGGAATGGTTCCACAATCAACTATCCCCGATCCTACACCTGCAATGATGTCCAATCTAGCACATGAGAAGGATCTGCGATATATCTCCTAAGAACAAAAACATGAAACACATCATGTATGTGAGATAAGCTGGTGGCAATGCTGACGATAGGCCAACGGCCGATACGCTCCAAGATCTCAAAAGGTCCAATGAAACGAGGAGATAACTTATAACCTTTTCCATAATAGATCAGGATCTTATGTGGCCTAACATGAAGGAAAACCTTCATACCCACGTTAAAATTATGCTCGGTTCTATCTTTGATCAAAGCATACTTCTTCTGCCAATCCCGTGCCTCCTACAATCTCTACCTGATCAACACTACCTATTACTCCATGTATCCGTAAGAGAGCTGGTCCAAGAGATAATCTATCCTCCAACCTATCCTAACTAAGGGGTGTCCTACACTCCCTACCATACAAGGCCTGAAAAGGAGCCATGCCTATAGAACTCTAGAAACTATTATTGTAGGCAAACTCCACAAGGTAAAGATACTCCTCCCACTTAGACTGCTGATCCATCACGTACATCCTGAGCATGTCCTCCAAAATCTGATTCACCCTCTTAGTCTGTCCATCTATCTCTAGGTGATAGGCTGTGCTGAATTTAATCTTCGTCCCGAGAACATACTGCATGGTAGTCCAGAAATGGGAAGTGTATAAAGGATCACGGTCATAAATGATCTTTCACAGAATCCCATGCAACCTGACAATCTCATCCAAGTAAACACGTGCCACTGCACGAGATTTATAGGTGGTCTTTACCAATGAAAAGTGAGCTACTTTTGTCAATTTATCAATCATGTGACCATGATGGCGTCGTGATGATATCTCGACATTGGTAACCCAACAATGAAATCCATGGAAATGGTGTCCCATTTCCACTCCAGTATAAGCATGAGGATAGAGAAGGCTAGCTAGATTTTGATGCTCAGCCTTCACTTTCTGGCACTCTAAACAACGTGACACAAACTGAGCCACATCCCTGTGAAGACCTCTCTAGTGATATAACTATCTTAAGGTGGCATGCATCTTCTTCACCCCAGGATGGGCTGAATAGGGTGCACAATGTGCCTCTATCAAGATGTCCTCCCTCAAGTCTCCATCCCTAGGAACATAAATCCAACCTCTGTTCCTGAGAATACCATCTACCTCTAGTGAGAAACCATCAAATTTCCCCTCAAGAGGTCTCTGGGACTCAATCTCTGCTCAGGCTGCAATGTAGAAGCTGTCAAGAGGAAGTTGCTGAAGGATCTGCTCCGTAAATGCATGTGCTCACCGAAGTAGCCATGCTCAAATTCCTCCATCTCGCTAAGAGCATCTACAACCACATTCTCCTTCCCTTTACTCGCTCTATCTCCATGTCGTACTCATAAAGCAACTCCATCTAATTCCTCTGAAAAGAATTTAGATTGGGCTGAGTGAAGAGGTGGCGAAGGCTCAAATGATCTGTCCTGAGTGTGAATCTTCAACCAAGAAGAAAGTGTCTCCATTGAACTAAAGCATGCACAACTACTGCAAGCTCAAGATCATGGGTAGGATAATTAAGCTCATGATCTTTGAGTTTGCGAGACTCAAAGGCTACAACTCTACCCTCCTACATAAGAACACCTCCAAGGCCTGCCAACGAAGCATCTGTGCATACAAAGAAATCACCATGTGGATCTGGCACTACAAGAATAGGTGCTATAGTGAGGCATCCCTTTAGGGTCCTGAAGGCCTACTCACACCTGTCTGACCAAACAAACTTCTTCCCTTTCCGCTGAAGGGAAGTGATGGGGTGTGCTATCTCGAGAGAAGTCCTAAACAAATCTCCTGTAGTAGCCTACTAACCCCATGAAGCTGCGCACCTCTGTCACTGTAGTGGGTGCTGGCCAATCCATAATGGCTCTAATCTTGGAAGGATCGACTGTGATACCTTCCTCTGATATGATATGACCCAAGTACTAAATATCTTATTGAAAGAAGGCACACTTCTCCAAGTTCCCAAAAAGCTATCTGCTCACGAAGACACTTTGAAGAACCGACGAAGGTGCCCCGTGCTCCTCATGTGTATATGAGTAAATTAGAATGTCATTAAGAAATATGAGCACAAAGTGATCTAAGAAGGTCCTGAATACCCCATTCATCAAACTCATAAACTGTAACATCCTCATTTTAGACAAATGTAACAAGTCAAATTTTTTTTTTTGATAATTGCATATTGGTTCTAAATACATAATTTAGAACTCACAATTCAAATAATCATTTATATAACAGATAACCATATGCAGCTGTAATGACTCGGAGTACCTCCGATCTATTCATTCCATGACTCGATAATCTACCGATCTATTCATGAGTAATAAGAGCCGGTGTTTTTATTTAACACACTACTCTTGCGGTTCTCTTCCCTAATCTGGGATTCAGAATGCTCTGTCCAAGGAATCTAACTGAATAATTGTTACCATTATTCATCGGCATCTCATCCCTTAGACTAGGTGAATTAGGACAACGCAATCAGCAGCTTGCGATACTTTGGCCAAAGATTTGAAACATACTGTTCATGTCTCGTATTCCTTAACGGCATACTCGTCAATCTGGAATACGTCCTTCACCCCATTCATATGTTATATAGAATGTCTTATACTGACTACTGTCAGTCCTTCCTTTCACAACTGAATCACTCGGAGGCAGATTAACAAGGTGATAATGTTATATGGATGACCACGAGGATTAGGGATATGATGACATACTGGTTCAACCTTGCAGTTCAACCAGTGTGTCATGATACCCCGAATCTCCTAGGCAGCCTTATAACATGACCACGTTCTTAATCGGTCCCAGGGTAACTCGTGTGAAATCAAGTGTAAATCTTAGCGATCAATGCAAAGGGTGTTGCCATAAGTCATCTGCATTATTGTAACTTCAAGAAGATCCTAATCTTCTTAGAGGTATAACTCTGATTGACTTATGTCGTCAACCTTTAAATCCTCCTCGAAAAGATCTACTCGAAGAACAAGCATTACGCACTTGAGTTTAAATCACTTTTAAAGACTTTTCCAAAAGGTTAGCCTTTCCAAATCCTGGATTCTTTGTCTTAAGATGACCCTCCTCTATTAAAACCCATTACATGGTAGAGATATTACGGTCAAGTTCCCATCAAGGAGTCATTAGAATACACACGATTCTAAAGCAACAGAATCAGACGAGTATCTCATAACCTTTGCTTGAGATTGCCAATGAACTCCATTTGATTGAATATCAGTTCTCTTAAGCTGAATTTATATCATACTTTCTAGTATAAAGATATAAATGATTAAGAATCCAATTTAATATTGTCTGTCATACTTAGGACTAGGGATTAGTAATTTAATCCAGCTTTTTTAGCATTCTCTTTAGGCTCATTTTTAACCTATCTTCTAGAAGACAATTATTTAAATCCAATATTTCTTTTGCTAGAACAAATTAGAACTACTAAACACTCATAAGAATTCAATCTCATTTTCATGCAAGCTTTCATTGTCAATCACAAAAGCATCCAATTATACAATGATAACAATGCCCCTTCGTTACATAAACCGAAGAAGGTCAACTTTCAGAAACACATAAGTATCAAACACTTATTTCCATTCCTTTCAAAACTATACAATTACATTTTATGCAACAACATACTTGATATAATGCTAACGGAAAAGAAACATCTTTTCTCATATAGTACATCTATAAAATCAAGCTGTAATTCATTATAAATCAAATAAACAATCTGATCACATGCTATCAGATCTGCATTGCTTTTACCTCTTACGGTAACCATCTGCAAAAATAGTCAACATGAGTCAGTTCAATGAACTGAGCATGATAAGCACTAACTTTTAAAACAATTGCAATCCATCAATTTTTTCATTAAACACTACTGTTTAAATGAAATCAAATATCCAAATAAGTAAACATATTCATACTATGTCCTTGTAATACAAAATGATTACAAATATGTAACTCTATCATTGTTACAAAAATAGTCTTAATCACTTTCTAATATTTCATCAAATATTAAAAATCAAGGAACGAATGTATACAAACAATCATTGAATCCAAATCACAACATTGGTCGATTGTTTCATTCTTCAAAAAGGAAATAACATAACAATTCGGGATTCTACCAAAATGCTACAAAACAATTTCCCCTTTGTTAGGCAAATTTCAACAAATAAGAAATAAAGGAAGAGAAAGAACCAATCCATTCATACTTCATTTCACATAAATTCATCACTGCACTGTCTTCTCCTATGAAAACATTTATCCAAAGTATAAAAATGAACAAGTTAGACAAGCCGCTAGCAAGATCGCTGTTCTAAATTCTAATAGAAACACAAGAAACTCTGTCTGACAACTAACACATCAGCAATTCATGTATCAACCCTAAGCCCAATGCTAGATCCTTTTACACAGTAAGGCTTTGACACAAGTTGAAAACAAGAAACTATAAGCGTATCGCTGTAAACAACAACCTTATTGCATCAAGCAATTTGAGGTTTCCTAGAGACTATGCTATGTTGACCACACAGTATTTCCAAATCATGCTCAGTCAAATCGGACTGATTAAATGGAAAAGAACCTAGCATACTTATTCTTGCTCAGTCAAAATCGGACTGAAGTAAAAGAAGGGAATACAACCAATCGATCCTTACCTTGGCGCATGCAAGTCTTAGTGTGGTATTCGCGACTTACCCAAACAAGGTCAGAACACGAAACAGTCATCCATACTCAAGGATCTCAAACAGTGACAAAGACAGTGTCCAAAGTCAAGTTCGAAAGAGCGAAGTACAAACTACTACCTTTCGTAATTCCAAATGATTCAAACGGGGTAACAATTCAAGCAAATGCATATGAATTCATACGATATTCATCAAAGAAGCATAAAAGAATCGAGACGAACAAATTAATCTCGATTTCAAACCAAGAACCCGATGAACTCTGCCAACCTTTTTACACAAATTTGTACAGGTTGAAGACGTACATGATCACCTAAGAATCTGTGCCACAAAATCCCTGAAACACGAAGGAATTCTAATCGAAACAACAAGATCGAAAAACATGTTATTCCATTAAGTCGCTGGCACATAAAATACCAACAACTTAACTATATTCGGCTCAAATGTAAAATGAATCATTCAATCGACTCCTCAGAGTCGTCCAAATCACAACAGTATAAATCTATATATTCACACTGTATACTGTTAATGGTTTTATACTCATAACCACTGAACCCTACAGCAGCGTACTAAGAATTTGGTGATGATTCCTTCTATGCCAGCTATGGCAATCATTCAGAATGAAACAAGTGTAAGCAAATCAAATACCCATTTCAAGCAAGGAAATCAACTGAGCCGCTTCGAAACTTTCGAACAACTTTCACATAGAAATGAAAATGCATACCTGGAAGTCTTTATCCTTTAATTATTTCAAATAACGGTGGCAAAAGACTGTTTCTTCTTACCAGGCTTCCACGAAAATCAATTCACAAAACTTATGGATGAATCTACATTCTCAGCAATAGATAGCAATATACGATTCAATCATGGACTCCACTGAGTCGATAAAATAAAGTACAGGTGTATCTATATTATACACAGTCAACAAGTAATCCCGCTAACACAATAACAAGGAAAACAACTTCCGCTAGGTCGTATAAACTACGGTAACACAACAGTTACCTGTTCCTAACAAAATTAGAAGACAATGAAAACCCAAAAAGTATCATTAAACACTATCAACAAAACCCACGACAGAGTTTCCAAAGAAGCGATAATACTGATCAATCTTATAGTATTCTTCAAAATCATTCCATACAGTTTCCACAACAAGAAACAGCGACCACAAATCAACAACATACAGTGGTCTATTCACAACACAAGTATATTCTTTGGGCTCACGCCAAACAGGCCGAGCTTTCATGCTCTTTACATATAAATATCTCGTATATTTAAACCAGAAAGAATACACAAAGGAATAGAGCCACAATTCGAATTTAACAAACACCCATCAAGAGGAAATTGAAAAATCGAACCAGAAGAGATACAGTACCAAAATTTAAACAAGATCTCCATAGAAAATCCTTTATTTTCTCAAAACATTTGAACAGAGTTGTTCTAATGAAATCACTTGAAAGACAGCAAGATATTTAAAGGTTAGGGCCTAACATGCCTGTATTTTTTTTTGATCAAATTTCCGAAGCAGACCACTGGAAGAGCTCAAACTTCCTTTTCTTTTTCCAAGATAAAGCGACCAACAAAATTTCACTGTCTCCATCACATATATATCTTCCATGACAGAGAAAAGAGCCAGAGAAATTCATTCTTGCCATGCAACTCAAGGAGAACTGGTGCGAAGAACCAGTAAACAAGCAGAGAGAGAGAGAGAAGACCGAAAATCGCGACAACCAAACAAACCTTCAACTTCCCGTTTGCATGCCTTCTCGCGAGTTCCGAGCTCGTCTCCCTAGAACATTGAATGCCATTAAACCTACTTTCCCACTTAAACTCAACTTCCACCGACCGCCAAAATTGGCGACAGTCCAACTAAAACTCAAGTTCATTTCCAAACTTAGCAAATTGCCACGTCTGCACAGGTTAGCCCCCGCTAAGCCCCCGCCCTGGCCCTGTCCCTCATCCTTATCCCCAGCATTAATTGCCATAGAAAATGCCGCCCATGGTTCGTACCCCCTTCCAAAGGCCCCTTCATAATCTCCTCATTAGTTAGGTTAGCATCTTAGGTTAGAATTTAGGGTAATACCCATACTAACCAATTTACGCATAGATACTAACTTAGGATATTAACACATAGCCTAGGTCTAGGTTAGCTTAACAATAATCTAACCCCTAGGTTAGGTTTTAGTTTTTAGGTTACTAACCACTAATAATTCCGAAGAAGGTATAACATTTTATATGCCAAGAAAAGACCCAAAATCATGCATCTCCGAAACAGGATTCACTTCTATACTGGCCGTTAGGCTACGGGAATATACATGACAGAATTATTACTTGGTCCACGTCCGAGACCTTCTAGATATACCTCCATATCGGGAACCAATTCCTTTCTCAAGATCAGCTGAGTCATACTCGACCAGCTTAATAAATGCTTCCATACCTTACTGACTGTTTAAGGTCAGCGTGATCTAATTTATCACAAACAGATTTAAAGCATTACTTGGATCAATTCCACGATCCAAGTATAGATATTATAGATGAATATCTCTATAATTCATTCCGTGATCAGATTAATATTCAGACACAAAATGAAATAAATAAAAGAGTCTAATCATATTCTGACTCAGTCAAGATCTGCAATCTGCAAGAAATTCAGTACATATCAAGCATGATTTCTGAATCGAGGAACACATCCTTTTACAAGAAATCACATATCAACACTTGAATGCTTAGGAGAAAGTAACAACAGTTCAGGGTGTTACATGCTTCCCTCCTAAAAAGATTCATCGTCCCGATGAATTACATATTAAATTAACCTTCAGGTCAATCAATTTATTAGTACACAAACAATGTGACTACTTCCATATTAAATAGTTTTCAGAAATCAATGTCACAACACATTTATTCAACCTGAATAAAGTCTGCCTTAATCTGGCTTTCTTAAATACTTAAAAACAATCAGTTCATAAAAGTATATTTTTGTCAACAGTTTTTCATTCTGTTGCAAAAAGAGAAGGAAAAGCAATTTTCATTTCTTCCAGATTTTCCCAAGTTGCACTTTCTTCGCTAAACTGGTCCCCTTTGGACCTTACATTCTTTGTATATCACGATTTCTTAAATGCAATTGGTGAGTTTCAGTACTCGTGTGGGTTTAACCACGATTATTCTGGGTCTTGGACCTGCAAGGAATTCAATTTAAAACATGTGACAGATCTGAAACGTACTTCTTAAGCAAAGAAATATGGAAAACATCATGCATGTGAGATAAAGTAGGTGGCAATGCTAAGCGATAAGCTATAGGATTGATTATTTCGACAATTTGAAAGGTCCCACAAATCGTGGTGACAACTTGGCAGCCTTGCCAAAAGTTATAGAACTTTTACGGGTTTAACACGGGAAAACCTTATCACCAAGCTCAAACTTTCTATCAACCCGCTTAAGGTCAGCATAGCTCTTTCTATCTATCCGCTCGCTTCCTTTAATCGTTCACGAATCAGCTTAACTTAACATTGTTCCATTTTCGTGAGAATCTCTGGTCCAATTACCACTCTATCCTCAACACTGTCCCAACTTACAGGGGTTCTGCACTTTCTTCCATAAAGTGCTTCAAATGGTGCCATCTTAAGAGATGAGTGATAAGTGTTGTTGTATGCGAACTCAACTAATGGAAGATACTCTTCCCATTTATCTTTGTTGATCCATGCAATACATTCGCAACATGTCCTACAACACTTGATTTACCCTCTCAGTTTGCCCATCCGTTTCTGGATGATATGCAGAACTGAAGTTTAGTTTTGTTCCTAGGGCTGCGTTAAGCATTTGCCAAAACCTTGACGTCATTCTAGGATCCCTGTCAGATATAATCAATTCTGGTACACCATGTAATCTGAAAATTTTGTGTACGAACCTCTTGGCCAGCACTGGTGAATCATCCTTTAGATTTCCAGCGATGAAATGAGCTACCTTAGTCAGTTTATCTACAACCACCAGGATAACATCATGCTTATTCCTGGACATAGGTAGTCCTTGTACAAAATCCATGGTTATTACTTGCCATTTGTACTGCGGTATGCTATGAGGATATAACAGTCCAGCAGGGTGCATATGCTCTGCCTTCACCCGCTGACATTCCAGGTAATGAGTCACAAAATTTATCACATCCTTTTTCATACCTTTCCAGAAGTATTGCTGTTTCAAATCAGCTAGCATTTTTGTGATACCTGGGTGTCAGAGAAAGGTGAATTATGAAATTCAACTAACAACTTCTTTCTCAAATCATTCAGCACAGGTACATATACCCTATTTTCATAACGCAAGATTCCTTCATTATCAAAATGAAAACCTTCATACCTTTTATCCTTAGGTTCTGCAGCAAAGCAAGCCTTTGCTTTTACTTGCTGAAAATATGCATCGATTCGAGGCACTTTTTACCTCGTCTTTAAACTGAGTTCTCAATGTTATAAGAGTAGAAATGTGCCTCCTACGACTTAGAGCATCAGCTACTCTATTCTCCTTCCCTTTGATATAGCTAATATCAAAGTCATATTGTGATAAAAATTCTAACCACCTTCTTTGTCTGGCATTCAGATTGGGCTGAGTAAAAATATATTTCAGTCCCAAGTGATCAGTTTTCAACTCAAAAGGTTTTCCAAGTAAATAGTGTCTCCAGACTTGAAGCGCATGAACAATGGCAGCAAGTTCCAAATCATGAGGGGCATAATTCAGCTCATGTAACTTAAGTTTTCTACTTTCATAAGCTATGACCTGATCATTTTGTAACAAAACACCTCCAAGGCCTTCCCCAGAAGCATCCGTTACAACAGTAAAATTCCCATTAGGGTCTGGTACAGCCAATATAGGTGCAGAAGTCAACTGGTCTTTCAGACTTTTGAAAGCCGCTTCGCACTTGTCATTCCACATGAATTTCTTATCCTTCTTCTGCAATGAAGTTATTGGTGCAGCTACCTTAGAAAAATCCTTTACAAATTTTCTATAGTAACCAGCAAGACCCATGAAGCTTCTTACTTCATGCACATTCTTTGGTGCAGGCCACTCAGTTATTGCCACTATTTTTGAAGGATCTACAGCGATTCCTTCTTTACTTATGACATGACCCAAATAGTGAACTTCTGAATCAAAGAAAGAACATTTGGATAACTTACCATACAACTTTCTCTTTCTCAAAATTCCCAAAACTATCTTCAAATGCTCATTGTGCTCCTCAACACTTTTAGAATAAATGAGAATATCATCCAAGAATACAAGTACAAACTTGTCTAGGTATTCTTGAAAAATATTGTTCATTAAATTCATAAAGGGCATGGGTGCATTAGTTAACCCAAAGGGTAGAACTGTAAATTCATAATGTCCGTACCTTGTTCGGAAAGTTGTTTTATGAATATCTTCCTCTTTAATCCTTAACTGATGATAACCAGATCGAAGGTCTATCTTAGAATAAACCGCTGCTCCACGCATCTGATCAAACAGATCATCGATCCTAGGAAGTGGATATCGGTTCTTGATTGTTGCTTTGTTCAACATCCGATAATCAATACTGACCTTAGTGTTCCATCCTTCTTTTCACAAATATCACAGGTGCTCCCCAAGGTGAAACACTTGGTCTAATCAATCCTTTAGACAAAAGCTCTTGTAACTGTGCCTTAAGCTCGACTAACTCAGTAGTAGTCATCCGATAAGGCGCCTTGGAAATAGGTTCCGTTCCAGGCTTGATTTCAATGGTAAAATCAAATTCTCTCTTGGGTGGTAACCCTGGTAATTCCTCAGGAAAAACATCCACGAAACTTTGTAATGTGATGGAATTTGCTTCATGTAATCACCATCTTCTTGAAGATTCAGATATCTTTCTTGCATAAAGAGTACATCCTTTATTCTTAGCCTTTTTAAGCTGCATGGTGTGAGTTTTCTAATTGAAATTTCCCGTTTCACACCTTGAATCTCTGCTGATTCCAGCTGATCATCTAAACATTTTATGTTCTTTTCATAGCAATCTACCTTTGCTTTATGGTCAGCTAACCAATTGACACCAATAATAATGTCATATGATCCCAAAGGTGTAACATAGAGATCAACTTCCATGGAGAAATTAGGTAAATCAAGGACTGCTCCAAAGAGACACATACTCACCGTATGTATGAGCAATTATTACCATACTCTACGGTCCAAGATTTATCCATTTTCCCAGCTTTCCTTTTAAGTTTAGAAGCAAGTTTATTAGAAATAAAACATTCAGTAGCTCCTGTATCAAAAATAATAGTGACAGGTATGCCGAATAACTTACCCCGGAACTTCTATAGGTGTTGCTTGCTTTTCACTTGCATCATGCACTTTGCGGCATGTATCTTATCTTTGCGACACGATCATCCTTCTTCAAAGGACATTGATTTGCGTAATGATCTTTACCACAAGTGTAGCAGCCTCCTACAGGTCCCTTCTTAGGCTCAGCATTACCTCCAGCCTTGTAATTGTCATGTTGTCCTCCATAGGACTTCTGTCCATTATTATAATTTTTAACAAAATTATCCCTTACATTTCCAGCAGGCTTATTTATTGCTGCTTTCTTATTGTTATCTCCTGGAAACTTACTCTTGTTTCCAAAATTTTTCCACGGTCCTTTTCTGGGTGCAAGAGAGGTTTAAGAAGGGTTTGCAGTCTTTTTCTGTACTTCCTCCTTATGAGCAGAAATAGCCTTTAATTCTGTTCTTGCCTTATGGCCTTTTCAAAAACTCCTTCCATAGTGGTTGGACTGTGAACATCGACCTCTCCCCCTATCACTGGATTCAATCCCATGATGAATTTCCATATCCTGAACTTTTCGTCAGTTTGATACTGCGGTACATACTTGAGGAGTTTTGTAAACCGCTCCCAGTATTCAGTTACCGTTAGCTTCCCTTGAGCTAAGTTCTGAAATTCTGTCATTTTCTGATCATAGAAAAGTTGTGGCAGCCACCGTTGCCTAAAATAGCCTTTAAATTGATCCCAAGTAATATTGGTCTCATCAATGTTTAGCTCAGCTTTTCGGCTATCCCACCACGAAGACGCTTCGAGAAAGGCGATAGGCTCCCCAAATAGTTGGTTTCCTCAGAAGTTCCTTATTGCAAAGTACTTCTCCATTTCGGCTTGAGCCAGTTCTCGCTCCATCTCCTAATGTGGTGCCATCATACTTAGGTGGACTTATCCTTTTATATCATTAGTGAGTTCTCACGCTAATCGACCTTTTTGTTTTCTGGTTGGACAGGTGCATTTCCAGCATTAACATCAACACCCATTTCGGGGTTGTCCTCAGGAGGTTGCTGATTATTATTATCAGCCTCTACATCCTCCTCATTTCCGTCACCTTTGTTCAAGTACTGGCTAAATGATCTCTTGTGTCCAACAGGGCAGCAAGGATCTCATCAAGTTTCTGGGTTGTTGCCGCTCCTCCTTCAGGTGGAGCATTACTCGCAACGTTCCCTCTTGTTCTAACCATTTTCTGTTACAAGAAAATTCAGGTTTTTATCGATTATGGACTCAATAGGTCCAAGAGCTGCAACCTTCACTACGATACCAAGATGTAACATCCTCATTTTAGACAACAGAACAAGTCAAATTTTTTTTTTTTTTGATAATTGCATACTGGTTCTAAATACATAATTTAGAACTCACAATTCAAATAATCATTTATATAACAGACAACCATATGCAGCTGTAATGACTCGGAGTACCTCCGATCTATTCATTCCATGACTCGGTAATCTACCGATCTATTCATGAGTAATAAGAGCCGGTGTTTTTATTTAACACATTACTCTTGCGGTTCTCTTCCCTAATCTGGGATTCAGAATGCTCTGTCCAAGGAATCTAACTGAATAATTGTTACCATTATTCATCGGCATCTCATCCCTTAGACTAGGTGAATTAGGACAACGCAATCAGCAGCTTGCGATACTTTGGCCAAAGATTTGAAACATATCTTGTTCATGTCTCGTATTTCTTAACGGCATACTCAATCTAGAATACGTCCTTCACCCCATTCATATGTTATATAGAATGTCTTATTATCGACTCTTATGTCGGTCCTTCCTTTCACAACTGAATCACTCGGAGGCAGATTAAAAAGGTGATAATGTTATATGGATGACCACGAGGATTAGGGATATGATGACATACTGGTTCAACCTTGCAGTTCAACCAGTGTGTCATGATACCCCGAATTTCTAGGCAGCCTTATAACATGACCACGTTCTTAATCGGTCCCAGGGTAACTCGTGCGAAATCAAGTGTAAATCTTAGCGATCAATGCAAAGGGTGTCGCCATAAGTCATCTGCATTATTGTAACTTCAAGAAGATCCTAATCTTCTCGGAGGTACAACTCTGCAGTTGACTTATGTCGTCAACCTTTAAATCCGCCTCGAAAAGATCTACTCAGTAACAAGCGTTACGCACTTGAGTTTAAATCACTTTTAAAGACTTTTCCAAAAGGTTAGCCTTTCCAAATCCCTGGATTCTTTGTCTTAAGACGACCCTCCTCTATTAAAACCCATTACATGGTAGAGATATTACGGTCAAGTTCCCATCAAGGAGTCATTAGAATACACCTGATTCTAAAGCAACAGAATCGGACAGTATCTCATAACCTTTGCTTGAGATTGCCAACTGAACTCCATTTGATTGAATATCAGTTCTCTTAACTGAATTTATATCATACTTTCTAGTATAAAGATATAAATGATTAAGAATCCAATTTAATATTGTCCTGTCATACTTAGGACTAGGGATTAGTAATTTAATCTAGTTTGTTTAGCATTCTCTTTAGGCTCATTTTTAACCTATCTTCTAGAAAGACAATTATTTAAATCCAATATTGCTTTTGCTAGAACAAATTAGAACTACTAAACACTCATAAGAATTCAATCTCATTTTCATGCAAGCTTTCATTGTCAATCACAAAAGCATCCAATTATACAATGATAACAATGCCCCTTTGTTACATAAACCGAAGAAGGTCAACTTTTAGAAACACATAAGTATCAAACACTTATTTCCATTCCTTTCAAAACTATAGAATTACATTTTATGCAACAGCATACTTGATATAATGCTAACGGAAAAGAAACATCTTTTCTCATATAGTACATCTATAAAATCAAGTTGTAATTCATTATAAATCAAATAAACAATCTGATCATCTGTCAGATCTGCATTGCTTTTACCTCTTACGGCAACCATCTGCAAAAATAGTCAACATGAGTCAGTTCAATGAACTGAGCATGATAAGCACTAACTTTTAAAACAATTGCAATCCATCAATTGTTTTCATTAAACACCCTGTTTAAATGAGATCAAATATCCAAATAAGTAAACATATTCAGACTATGTCCTTGTAATACAAAATGATTACAAATATGTAACTCTATCATTGTTACAAAAATAGTCTTAATCACTTTCTAATATTTCATCAAATATTAAAAATCAAGGAACGAATGTATACAAACAATCATTGAATCCAAATCACAACATTGGTCAGATTGTTTCATTCTTCCAAAAGGGAAATAACATAACAATTCGGGATTCTACCAAAATGCTACAAAACAATTTCCCACTGTTAGGCAAATATCAACAAATACGAAATAAAGGAAGAGAAAGAACCAATCCATTCATACTTCATTTCACATAAATTCATCACTGTACCGTCTTCTCCTATGAAAACATTTATCCAGTATAAAAATGAACAAGTTAGACAAGCCGCTAGCAAGATCGCTGTTCTAATAGAAACACAGCAAAACTCCTGTACAACAACTAACACATCAGCAATTCATGTATCAACCCTAAGCCCAATGCTAGTTCCTTTTACACAGTAAGGCTTTGACACAAGTTGAAAACAAGAAACTATAAGCGTATCGCTGTAACCAACAACCTTATTGCATTAAGCAATTTGAGGTTTCCTAGAGACTATGCTATGTTGACCACACAGTATTTCCAAATCATGCTCAGTCAAATCGGACTGATTAAATGGAAAAGAACCTAGCATACTTATTCTTGCTCAGTCAAAATCGGATGAAGTAAAAGAAGGAATACAACCAATCGATCCTTACCTTGGCGCATGCAAGCCTTAGTGTGGTATTCGCGACTTACCCAAACAAGGTCGAACACGAAAGCAGTCATCCATACTCAAGGATCTCAAGGTGACAAAGACAAGTGTCCAAAGTCAAGTTGAGAAGAGAGCGAAGTACAACTACCTTTCGAGAATTCCAAATGATTCAAACGGGGTAACAATTCAAGCAAATGCATATGAATTCATATTGATATTCATCAACGAAGCATAAAAGAATCGGACGAACAAATTAATTTTTGATTTCAAACCAAGAACCCGATGAACTCGCCAACCTTTTTACACCAATTTGTACAAAGTTGAAAGACGTACATGATCACCTAAGAATCGTGCCACAAAATCCCTTAAACACGAAGGAATTCTAATCGAAACAACAAGATCAAAAACATGTTATTCCATTAAGTCATTTGGCACATAAAATACCAACAACTTAACTATATTCGGCTCAATTGTAAAATGAATCATTCAATCGACTCCTCGAGTCGTCCAAATCACAACAAGTATAAATCTATATATTCACACTGTATATTGTTATTAATGGTTTTATACTCATAACCACTAAACCCTACAAAGCAGAGCGTACTAAGAATTTGGTGATGATTCCTTCTATGCCAGCTATGGCAATCATTCGAGAATGAAACAAGTGTAAGCAAATCAAATACCCATTTCAAGCAAGGAAATCAATGAGCCGCTTTGAAACTTTCCACACTTTCACATAGAAATGAAAATGCATACCAGGAAGTCTTTATCCTTTAATTATTTCAAATAACAGTGGCCAAAAGACCTGTTTCTTCTTACCAGGCTTCCACGAAAATCAATTCACAAAACTTATGGATGAATCTACATTCTCAGCAATAGATAGCAATATACGATTCAATCATGGACTCCACTGAGTCGATAAAATAAAGTACAGGTGTATCTATATTATACACGGTCAACAAGTAATCCCGCTAACACAATAACAAGGAAAACAACTTCCGCTAGGTCGTATAAACTACGGTAACACAACAGTTACCTGTTCCTAACAAAATTAGAAGACAATGAAAACCCAAAAGTATCATTAAACAACTTTGTCAACAAAACCCACGTGAGTTTCCAAAGAAGCGATAATACTGATCAATCTTATAGTATTCTTCAAAATCATTCCATACAGTTTCCACAACAAGAAACAGCGACCACAAATCAACAACATATAGTGGTCTATTCACAACACAAGTATATTCTTTGGGCTCACGCCAAACAGGCCGAGCTTTCATGCTCTTTACATATAAATATCTCGTATATTTAAACCAGAAAGAATACACAAAGGAATAGAGCCACAATTCAAATTTAACAAACACCCATCAAGAGGAAATTGAAAAATCGAACCAGAAGAGATACAGTACCAAAATTCAAACAAGATCTCTATAGAAAATCCTTTATTTTCTCAAAACATTTGAACAGATTTGTTCTAATGAAATCACTTGAAAGACAGCAAGATATTTAAAGGTTAGGGCCTAACATGCCTGTATTTTTTTTTTTGATCAAATTTCCGAAGCAGACCACTGGAAGAGCTCAAACTTCCTTTTCTTTTTCCAAGATAAAGCGACCAACAAAATTTCACTATCTCCATCACATATATATCTTCCATGAAAGAGAAAAGAGCTAGAGAAATTCATTCTTGCCATGCAACTCAAGGAGAACTGGTGCGAAGAACCAGTAAACAAGTAGAGAGAGAGAGAAGACCGAAAATCGCGACAACCAAACAAACCTTCAACTTCCCGTTTGCATGCCTTCTCGCGAGTTCCGAGCTCGTCTCCCTAGAACATTGAATGCCATTAAACCTACTTTCCCGCTTAAACTCAACTTCCACCGACCGCCAAAATTGGCGACAGTCCAACTAAAACTCAAGTTCATTTCCAAACTTAGCAAATTGCCACGTCTGCACAGGTTAGCCGCCGCTTAAGCCTCCGCCATGACCTGTCCCTCATCCTTATCCCCAGCATTAATTTCCATAGAAAATGCCGCCCATGGTTCGCACCCCCTTCCATAGGCCCCTTCATAATCTCCTCATTAGTTAGGTTAGCATCTTAGGTTAGAATTTAGGGTAATACCCATACTAACCAATTTACACATAGATACTAACTTAGGATATTAACACATAGCCTAGGTCTAGGTTAGCTTAACAATAATCTAACCCCTAGGTTAGGTTTTAGTTTTTAGGTTACTAACCACTAATAATTCCAGTAAGGTATAACATTTTATATGCCAAGAAAAGACCCAAAATCATGCATCTCCGAACAGGATTCACTCCTATACTGGCCGTTAGGCTACGGGAATATACATGACAGAATTATTACTTGGTCCACATTCGAGACCTTCCAGATATACCTCCATATCGAGAACCAATTCATTTCTCAAGATCATCTTGAGTCATACTCCTGACCAGCTTAATAAATGCTTCCATACCTTACAACCTGTTCAAGGTCTGTGATCTAATTTATCACAAACAGATTTAAAGCATTACTTGGATCAATTCCACTGATCCAAGTCTAGATATTATAGATGAATATCTCTATAATTCATTCCGTGATCAGATTAATATTCAAACACAAAATGAAATAAATAAAAGAGTCTAATCATATTCTGACTCAAGATCTGCAATCTGCAAGAAATTCAGTACATATCAAGCATGATTTCTGAATCGAGGAACACATCCTTTTACAAGAAATCACATATCAACACTTGAATGCTTAGGAGAAAGTAACAACAGTTCAGGGTGTTACATAAACACTGCGAGGCATTTGTCAAACCAAAAGGCACCACTTTGTGAACTCATAGTTCCCATACCTCATACGAAAAGTAGTCTTATGGATGTCTCTCTCGTAATCCTCAGCGATGGTACCTGGACTTGAGATCAATCTTAGAGGACACCGTGTCTTCCCTCATTTGATCAAAAAGTCATCAATGTGAGGTAGGGGATAACAATTCTTGATTTTTACCTTATTCACCGGGGCGGTAGTCTATGCACAACCGCAAGGATCCATCCTTCTTCTTAACAAAAATAACCGGTGCACCCTAAGGGGATACACTAGGATGCAGATAAGGCCTTTCTCTAGAAGGCCTTCCAGCTGTAACTTGAGCTCACAGAGCTCTGGGGTGGTCATCCGATAAGGAGCTCATGAGATAGGCTCTGCTCCTGGAACCAGATCAATATGGAAATCAATCTCACGTGGGGGTGGCATCCCCGGTAGCTCCCCTGGGAAAACATCTGCATACTCTCTCAAAATGGGATGGTCATCTAGCAATGGTCCACTAGACCCATCCTCTATCTCGGTCACTGACTATAACTACATACATCTGACAACCCCGTCGCACACACCGCTTGAGCTACATAGCAGAGATAGTGCGAATAGAAACAGGTCTCCTGACCCCAGAAATCACCAACTCAACTCCAAGATCATCTACACAAGATATAGTCTTATGATAGCAATCCATCCTGGCCCTATGTGCAGACAACCAATCCATGCCTAAAATGACTCCATACGAGCCCAAAGGAAGTACGCGGAGATCTGAAGTGGTGGTGAAAGGTCCCAAGTTAACAACACACTCCTTTACTAAGGATTCTACCAAGACCTTGGCTCCCAAAGCCATCTCAACATCCCAACTATGACCCTGTCTAACAGCCACTAGCCTACATCGCTCTACCAAGGATGGTGTAATAAATGAATCAGAAGAACCAGAATCAAACAATATAGAAGTAGGAACACCTCCAATGCTACCTGTAGTCTCAATGACCATATTGTAGTGCTCATCCTAGCGGTTCTCGACCGCTGCATAGATCCTGTGACTCTGTCCCATGTCTCTGACTATAGGCTCTGAGATGGGTGCCTTACCCTTATTATGGTTTTGGCGGAAATCTCTCCAAAAGTGTCTCGCTACTCCACACCCGAAGCAAACCACCTCACATCCTCCAAACCGCAGCACCACCAAAATGTACCCTTGAGGTAGGTGTTGTGGACCCCGATGATCAAGCCATAGTCGCCATGGCCTCGTGGTCGAGCTCCTATTGACTGAGCTCTAGCTCTACCCTGTGTCCTAGTGGGACCCCTAGGAGGCCCCATGCTCCGACCTCTCTGTGCATCAACTCTCTGAGGAGGCCTAAAAGGTGAGCGGGAATGTTGTTGTTACTGCCTACCGTGGCCTAAAAGATGACCGTGAAGAATGCTAACCACCACGAGTGTAACATCCTCATTTTAGACAAAGAACAAGTCAAATTTTTTTTTTTTTTTTTATAATTGCATACCTGGTTCTAAATACATAATTTAGAACTCACAATTCAAATAATCATTTATATAATGACAACCATATGCATCAGTAATGACTCGGAGTACCTCCGATCTATTCATTCCATGACTCGGTAATCTACCGATCTATTCATGAGTAATAAGAGCCGGTGTTTTTATTTAACACAATACTCTTGCGATTCTCTTCCCTAACTGGGATTGAATGCTCTGTCAAGGAATCTAACCGAATAATTGTTACCATTATTCATCAAAGCATCTCATCCCTTAGACTAGGTGAATTAAGACAACACAATCAGTGAGCTTGCGATACTTTGGCCAAAGATTTGAAACATACTGTTCATGTCTCGTATTCCTTAATGGCATACTCGCCAACTGAATACGTCCTTCACCCCATTCATATGTTATATAGAATGTCTTATACCGACTCATCATCGGTCCTTCCTTTCACAATCGAATCACTCGAGAGGCGATTAACAAGGTGATAATGTTATCTCGGATGACCACGAGGATTAGGGATATGATGACATCTGGTTCAACCTTGTAGTTCAACCAAGTGTGTCATGATACCCCGAATCTCCTAGGAAGCCTTATAACATGACCACGTTCTTAATCGGTCCTGTGGTAACTCGTGCGAAATCAAGTGTAAATCTTAGCGATCAATGCAAAGGGTGTCGCCATAAGTCATCTCGCATTATTGTAACTTCAAGAAGATCCTAATCTTCTCGAGGTATAACTCTGCAGTTGACTTATGTCGTCAACCTTTAAATCCACCTCGAAAAGATCTACTCAAGAACAAACGTTACGCACTTGAGTTTAAATCACTTTTAAAGACTTTTCCAAAAGGTTAGCCTTTCCAAATCCCCTGGATTCTTTGTCTTAAGATGACCCTCCTCTATTAAAACCCATTACATGGTAGAGATATTATGGTCAAGTTCCCATCAAGGAGTCATTAGAATACACCTGATTCTAAAGCAAAAAAATCGACAAAGATATCTCATAACCTTTGCTTGAGATTGCCAACCGAACTCCATTTGATTGAATATCAGTTCTCTTAACTGAATTTATATCATACTTTCTAGTATAAAGATATAAATGATTAAGAATCCAATTTAATATTGTCCTATCATACTTAGGACTAGGGATTAGTAATTTAATCCAATTTTTTAGCGTTCTCTTTAGGCTCATTTTTAACCTATCTTCTAGAAGACAATTATTTAAATCCAATATTGCTTTTGCTAGAACAAATTAGAACTACTAAACACTCATAAGAATTCAATCTCATTTTCATGCAAGCTTTCATTGTCAATCACAAAAGCATCCAATTATACAATGATAATAATGCCCCTTCGTTACATAAACCAAAGAAGGTCAACTTTTAAACACATAAGTATCAAACACTTATTTCCATTCCTTTCAAAACTATACAATTACATTTTATGCAACAGCATACTTGATATAATGCTAACGGAAAAGAAACATCTTTTCTCATATAGTACATCTATAAAATCAAGCTGTAATTCATTATAAATCAAATAAACAATCTGATCAGCCTGTCAGATCTGCATTGCTTTTACCTCTTACGGAAACCATCTGCAAAAATAGTCAACATGAGTCAGTTCAATGAACTGAGCATGATAAGCACTAACTTTTAAAACAATTGCAATCCATCAATTGTTTTCATTAAACACCCTGTTTAAATGAGATCAAATATCCAAATAAGTAAACATATTATGACTATGTCTTTGTAATACAAAATGATTACAAATATGTAACTCTATCATTGTTACAAAAATAGTCTTAATCACTTTCTAATATTTCATCAAATATTAAAAATCAAGGAACGAATGTATACAAACAATCATTGAATCCAAATCACAACATTGGTCAGATTGTTTCATTCTTCCAAAAGGGAAATAACATAACAATTCGGGATTCTACCAAAATGCTACAAAACAATTTCCCCCGTTAGGCAAATATCAACAAATACGAAATAAAGGAAAGAGAAAGAACCAATCCATTCATACTTCATTTCACATAAATTCATCATTGTACCATCTTCTCCTATGAAAATATTTATCCAAAGATAAAAATGAACAAGTTAGACAAGCCGCAAAGCAAGATCGTTGTTCTAATAGAAACACAAAGAAACTCCTGTACAAAGAACTAACACATCAGCAATTCATGTATCAACCCTAAGCCCAATGCTAGTTCCTTTTACACAAGAAGGCTTTGACACAAGTTGAAAACAAGAAACTATAAGCCTATCGCTGTAAACAACAACCTTATTGCATCAAGCAATTTGAGGTTTCCTAGAGACTATGCTATGTTGACCACACAAGATTTCCAAATCATGCTCACCAAATCAGATCGATTAAATGGAAAAGAACCATGCATACTTATTCTTTCCATTTGTACTACGGTATGCTATGAGGATATACATGTACCAAAGACGGTGCATATGCTCTACCTTCACCCGCCGACATTCTAGGCAATGAGTCACAAAATTTATCACATCCTTTTTCATACCTTTCCAAAAGTATTGTGCTGTTTTAAATCAGCTAGCATTTTTGTGATACCTGGTGTCAGAGAAAGGTGAATTATGAAATTCAACTAACAACTTCTTTCTCAAATCATTCAAAGACAGTACATATACCCTATTTTCATAACGCAAGATTCCTTCATTATCAAAATGAAAACCTTCATACCTTTTATCCTTAGGTTTTGCAAGAAGCGCCGCTTTTGCTTTTGAAAATATGCATCGATTTTGAGGCACTTTTTACCTCGTCTTTAAACTGATTTCTCAATGTTATAAGAGCAGAAATGTGCCTCCTGCGACTTAGAGCATCAGCTACTCTATTCTCCTTCCCTTTGATATAGCTAATATCAAAGTCATATTGTGATAAAAATTCTAACCACCTTCTTTGTCGGCATTCGATATCTTTACCGCATAAAGAGTACATCCTTTATTATTAGCCTTTTTAAGCTGCATAGCCTTGATGACGCTTTTCTAACCACCACGAGGAAGAGGAGATGACCCCTATATCTACTATCCTCAGTAACTACGAATACGGCTACTAACCCGGTCTCTAGCTCCGCTGGGTTTTACCCCGAGTCTCCTCTCGTAATGTAGGCCTTCTCAACGGCCTCTCGCTAATGTCTATGGGAAGTGGATCTGAACAACACCTCCAATGTCTATATTAAGGCCCCAGATGAACTCGTGGATATGTACCTAAATTTAATTTCATTTCATATGCATCTTCTCAACATAAAAAAACAAAGATTCTTATTCTTTTCAAAATGGAACTTTATCCTTTGACAAAGAAAACAATTTTATAAGAACCAATGCCATACTTCTATTGAAAATCAAATAACATTACAACTGATCTCTTCTCCAATTTGATCTGATTTCAAATTTCAAATACAAGTATGAAATGTTCTTCTCATTTTCTTTTCAAACTAAGAAGAAAGATACAATTCTTTTCTACATTTGAATTTCAATGTTAAATATACAATTGTATGACAGTTTTTTCCAATACAAAAAATAGAATGTTTCATCTTTACATTTCAATTAAATTTAAGACTTCCATTTACCATACAATGGCTTCACATTACAAAATTATACAACTCATCCACACGAAGTGGGAAGGGATTACAAAAGTTTACTCAAAGAGATGATCACAAACCGTATCCTTCTTTCTCCAAATAGCAACTTGCTGATTTCTTCATTCTTGTAACTTGAATCACAACAAGGAAGGGGAAAGGCAACACTCTCCACCCAACCAAGATACCCAATGGGAAAATAGAATCCATCTTTCCCCATTCGCCTTGAGCCCCAACCATATTGAAATGGAGCATGATAAAACAACACATGGCAACATAGCTTCTTTCACATATAACATACATTCACATGCACAAGGAAATGCACAAACAAAAAGATGTAGTTCTCAACTACAACAAAATTCCAATAAAAACAAAGGCTCCTTCTCCAAGCAAGCAAGCCAAGCAAGAGCAAGAACTATGGAGGTATCCTTATGCCTCCCATGTTGAAATTGGGCATCCACCTAAAACAAACTGCCAAAACATAACCATCCCATAAACCTTGTCCCTCCTCAACCCCTCCTTATCCCTCCTCCAAATTTATCCCTTATACCTCCCCAAAGTAAGAAATGCAAGCATATTGTTTTCCCTAGGTGGATCCCAACCAACACTCCCTCCACAAGACAAGTGCCAATGGTAAATCCCTTATCCCTCCTCTAATAAACCTCATAGTCTTCTCTCCACACCATTCCCTAAGAATTCTACCCATCCCTCTAAGAATTGCAAACACAAATACATTCAAATTTCATGCTAAAAGAGGGAACAACAGCAATTTTAAAAAGTGAGATCCTACCTCTCCATGATGGAGACTTGTTTCTAAATAGAAGTTCTTTTGATGCTCAAAACACAGTACCAAAACAGAAAGGTAAATGTATGCACAATCAAATCCTCTTGTTCCACCAAGAAAGCTCCAAAATGCAAGAGAAATTTGACCCAAGAATGAAATTTCCAACCTTCAACAACCACAAAATGAGGAGGAGTTCAAATTTGAAAGGAGAGGGTGGAAGAGGATGATGTGGATTCCAAGTGGGATGCCACATCATTTTTATTCCTTCCCAAGAGTGCAATCCACATCAACAATGAATCACCATAAAAGAAAAATGACGAATTTACTTACATACACAATGTAGCCCATACCCCAAAAGGAATGCATTTAAATTTTTTTAAGACAAGTGCAATCAATACTTAAACAAAAACATGTCAAAATGTAATAAAATAATATGATTTTGACTCCAAATTAATATAGACATGGTTGGTGGAGGATTTTGAGAGGTGTGGGACAAGTTTAACTTATCCCACAAGCCTCCAAATTTGTCCTCCAAGTTCAAATTCGAATTTCAGAGAGGAAGGAGTGTTTGACCTTCCAAAATCAGCCTTACAACCTCTTACAAATTCTTACACAACCCATGCTTGGTAACTTACACACTCTTCTAAAATGCATTAAATTATATGACATTTATTTATGACAACCTTTTGACATAAGATTTATTTAATTACCATAAGGTTATAAAATATATAAATCAAATTTCATTTTCAACCAAGGAAAAAACATTTAATTTCACATTCTCGCATCCCATTTAATTTAATTAAATTTTAACTATATGACTCCCAGATAATACTATCATATTTAAATAATTACAATAAAAGCACATTACAAAATAAAATACACACAACAATAAATAAAAAGGGAACACATAATAAACATACACACATATATGCCCCTATGGTCACAATAATGGAAATCCCCCCATGGGAAATCCTAACAACTAAAAACACAATCAAACATAGTTTCCATGGTGACCTTGTTGATTTCACATTGAATTCCAATATGGTTAGTCTCGGGCCTCCCAACATTGTTGTGATTTTAACCTACAAAATGCAAAATACCTCCTTCGGCCTCATGGCCACATTAGAATATTCAAATGACATAAGCAACATAAAATTATTAATTTTAAATCATAACAATATCAAGGATTCAATATTTATCATTAAAATTCAATTTATAACTATATCATCATCCAATAGATTTCTATACTAGAGCCATTCATAATAATCAATGTCACATGTCTAAAATTAACATCAATAACTCCGTCCATGTCAACTAGTATATCATTATCCACATAATAATAAAAATGTCTCAATGATCCTCAAGCACAATAATTGAATCCAGATCAATATTAATCCATAGTCTAACATCTAACCATCATGATAATCAAAACATGATAATGTCCATAATGATCCATGAGCTAGTATATACACATCCTGTTACATCAAAATATAATAATATCCAAAATCGATCAATAGAGTCGGGATCGGTACCTAAACAAAGTGTCAAAGGAGAGTGGGAACTACACTCCCGGCCAAGGAAAATGGTTTGCCTCACATGGGTTAGGGTTGATGACCTCACATGTGTTGGCCTACGAAGATCTAGGCATGTTGGGCAAGTTAAGTGTACAGTAGAAAATGGGTGACCTCCCAAGAAGTTCTGGTGGTGCACCAATGCAACTCTTGAGGGATATGTAGTGAGAAAGAGTTGTGCATGGGTGATTTAAGGGACCATGCTATGATCCCAAGGATGTCTCAAAATCAAGGTTTAGTGAGGGAGTTTGGGAGCAAAGAACTTACCCAATGTATGCAGAGTGAGTTGGGAAACTCATGAGAGCAATGCAAAGTGGTAGAGTGAGTTGGTTTGAATCATAAATACCTTACATGATAGAGGCCTTGTGTTGAGAGTGCAACGGAAGCCTGATAAGATAGTTGAGCATGGTAGACAATAAGACCAACGTGGTGAACTCACAACCCCACCAAGTGGAGCATGGAACACTTGGTGCACTTGTAAATTTAGGGGATGGGGTGTTCAGAGACCTTAGAGATATACTGTAACATCCTCATTTTAGACAATAGAACAAGTCAAATTTTTTTTTTTTTGATAATTGCATACTAGTTCTAAATACATAATTTAGAACTCACAATTCAAATAATCATTTATATAACAGACAACCATATGCAGCTGTAATGACTCGGAGTACCTCCGATCTATTCATTCCATGACTCGGTAATCTACCGATCTATTCATGAGTAATAAGAGCCGGTGTTTTTATTTAACACAATACTCTTGCGGTTCTCTTCCCTAACTGGGATTCAAAGCTCTGTCAAGGAATCTAAGCTCGAATAATTGTTACCATTATTCATCGGCATCTCATCCCTTAGACTAGGTGAATTAGGACAACGCAATCAAGCAGCCTTGCGATACTTTGGCCAAAGATTTGAAACATTGTTCATGTCTCGTATTCCTTAACGGCATACTCATCAACTGAATACGTCCTTCACCCCATTCATATGTTATATAGAATGTATTATACCGACTCATCGTCAGTCCTTCCTTTCACAACTGAATCACTCGGAGGCAGATTAACAAGGTGATAATGTTATATGGATGACCACGAGGATTAGGGATATGATGACATACTGGTTCAACCTTGCAGTTCAACCAGTGTGTCATGATACCCCGAATCTCCTAGGTAACCTTATAACACGACCACGTTCTTAATCGGTCCCAGGGTAACTCATGCGAAATCAAGTGTAAATCTTAGCGATCAATGCAAAGGGTGTCGCCATAAGTCATCTGCATTATTGTAACTTCAAGAAGATCCTAATCTTCTCGGAGGTACAACTCTGCAGTTGACTTATGTCGTCAACCTTTAAATCCGCCTCGAAAAGATCTACTCAGTAACAAGCGTTACGCACTTGAGTTTAAATCACTTTTAAAGACTTTTCCCTAAGGTTAGCCTTTCCAAATCCCTGGATTCTTTGTCTTAAGACGACCCTTCTCTATTAAAACCCATTACATGGTAGAGATATTACGGTCAAGTTCCCATCAAGGAGTCATTAGAATACACCTGATTCTAAAGCAACAGAATCGGACAGTATCTCATAACCTTTGCTTGAGATTGCCAACTGAACTCCATTTGATTGAATATCAGTTCTCTTAACTGAATTTATATCATACTTTCTAGTATAAAGATATAAATGATTAAGAATCCAATTTAATATTGTCCTGTCATACTTAGGACTAGGGATTAGTAATTTAATCCAGTTTGTTTAGCGTTCTCTTTAGGCTCATTTTTAACCTATCTTCTAGAAAGACAATTATTTAAATCCAATATTGCTTTTGCTAGAACAAATTAGAACTACTAAACACTCATAAGAATTCAATCTCATTTTCATGCAAGCTTTCATTGTCAATCACAAAAGCATCCAATTATACAATGATAACAATGCCCCTTCGTTACATAAACCGAAGAAGGTCAACTTTCGTAAACACATAAGTATCAAACACTTATTTCCATTCCTTTCAAAACTATACAATTACATTTTATGCAACAAAGATACTTGATATAATGCTAACGGAAAAGAAACATCTTTTCTCATATAGTACATCTATAAAATCAAGTCAGTAATTCATTATAAATCAAATAAACAATCTGATCACCGCCGATCTGCATTGCTTTTACCTCTTACGGCAATCATCTCGCAAAAATAGTCAACATGAGTCGGTTCAATGAACCGAGTATGATAAGCACTAACTTTTAAAACAATTGCAATCCATCAATTGTTTTCATTAAACACCCTGTTTAAATGAGATCAAATATCCAAATAAGTAAACATATTCAGACTATGTCCTTGTAATACAAAATGATTACAAGTATGTAACTCCATCATTGTTACAAAAATAGTCTTAATCACTTTCTAATATTTCATCAAATATTAAAAATCAAGGAACGAATGTATACAAACAATCATTGAATCCAAATCACAACATTGGTCAGATTGTTTCATTCTTCCAAAAGGGAAATAACATAACAATTCGGGATTCTACCAAAATGCTACAAAACAATTTCCCCCTGTTAGGCGAATATCAACAAATATGAAATAAAGGAAGAGAAAGAACCAATCCATTCATACTTCCTTTCACATAAATTCATCACTGTACCGTCTTCTCCTATGAAAACATTTATCCAGTATATAAATGAACAAGTTAGACAAGCCGCTAGCAAGATCGCTGTTCAAAATCACGAAAATAGAGACAGAAAAACTCCTCAGACAAAGCAACTAACACATCAGCAATTCATGTATCAACCCTAAGCCCAATGCTAGTTCCTTTTACACAGTAAGGCTTTGACACAAGTTGAAAACAAGAAACTACAAGCGTAACGCTGTAAACAACAACCTTATTGCATAAAGCAATTTGAGGTTTCCTAGAGACTATGCTATGTTGACCACACAGTATTTCCAAATCATGCTCAGTCAAATCGGACTGATTAAATGGAAAAGAACCTAGCATACTTATTCTTGCTCAGTCAAAATTGGACTGAAGTAAAAGAAGGGAATACAACCAATCGACCCTTACCTTGGCGCATGCAAGTCTTAGTGTGGTATTCGCGACTTACCCAAACAAGGTCAGAACACGAAACAGTCATCCATATTCAAGGATCTCAAACAGTGACAAAGACAGTGTCCAAAGTCAAGTTCAGAAAGAGACAGAAGTACCAGCTACCTTTCTAGAATTCCTAATGATTCAAACGGAGGTAACAACTCAAGCAAATGCATATGAATTCATACTGATATTCATCAACGAAGCATAACAAGAATCGACGAACAAATTAATCTCTCGATTTCAAACGAAGAACCCGATGAACTCGCCAACATTTTTACACAAATTTGTACAAAGTTGAAGACATACATGATCACTTAATAATCTATGCCACAAAATCCCTGAAACACGAAGAAATTCTAATCGAAATAACAAGATCGAAAAACATGTTATTCCATTAAGTTGTTGGCACATAAAATACCAATAACTTAACTATATTCGACTCAAATGTAAAATGAATCATTCAATCGACTCCTCAGAGTCGTCCAAATCACAACAGTATAAATCTATATATTCACACTGTATACTGTTAATGGTTTTATACTCATAACCACTGAACCCTACAGCAGCGTACTAAGAATTTGGTGATGATTCCTTCTATGCCAGCTATGGCAATCATTCAGAATGAAACAAGTGTAAGCAAATCAAATACCCATTTCAAGCAAGGAAATCAACTGAGCCGCTTTGAAACTTTCCAACAGCTTTCACATAGAAATGAAAATGCATACCCAGGAAGTCTTTATCCTTTAATTATTTCAAATAACAGTGGCCAAAAGACCTGTTTCTTCTTACCAGGCTTCCACGAAAATCAATTCACAAAACTTATGGATGAATCTACATTCTCAGCAATAGATAGCAATATACGAATCAATCATGGACTCCACTGAGTCGATAAAATAAAATACAGGTGTATCTATATTATACACAGTCAACAAGTAATCCCGCTAACATAATAACAAGGAAAACAACTTCCGCTAGGTCGTATAAACTACGGTAACACAACAGTTACCTGTTCCTAACAAAATTAGAAGACAATGAAAACCCAAAAAGTATCATTAAACACTGTCAACAAAACCCACGACAGAGTTTCCAAAGAAGCAATAATACTGACCAATCTTACAGTATTCTTCAAAATCATTCCATACAGTTTCCACAACAAGAAACAACGACCACAAATCAACAACATACAGTGGTCTATTCACAACACAAGTATATTCTTTGGGCTCACGCCAAACAGGCCGAGCTTTCATGCTCTTTACATATAAATATCTCGTATATTTAAACCAGAAAGAATACACAAAGGAATAGAGCCACAATTCGAATTTAACAAACACCCATCAAGAGGAAATTGAAAAATCGAACCAGAAGAGATACAGTACCAAAATTTAAACAAGATCTCCATAGAAAGTCCTTTATTTTCTCAAAACATTTGAACAGAGTTGTTCTAATGAAATCACTTGAAAGACAACAAGATATTTAAAGGTTAGGGCCTAACATGCCTGTATTTTTTTCTTGATCAAATTTCCGAAGGCACCACCTGGAAGAGCTCAAACTTCCTTTTCTTTTTCCAAGATAAAGCGACCAACAAAATTTCACTGTCTCCATCACATATATATCTTCCATGACAGAGAAAAGAGCTAGAGAAATTCATTCTTGCCATGCAACTCAAGGAGAACTGGTGCGAAGAACCAGTAAACAAGCAGAGAGAGAGAGAAGACCGAAAATCGCGACAACCAAACAAACCTTCAACTTCCCATTTGCATGCCTTCTCGCGAGTTCCGAGCTCATCTCCCTAGAACATTGAATGCCATTAAACCTACTTTCCCACTTAAACTCAACTTCCACCGACCGCCAAAATTGGCGACAGTCCAACTAAAACTCAAGTTCATTTCCAAACTTAGCAAATTGCCACGTCTGCAGAGGTTAGCCGCCGCTTAAGCCTCCGCCATGACTGTCCCTCATCCTTATCCCCACCTTAATTGCCATAGAAAATGCCGCCCATGGTTTGCACCCCCTTCCATAGGCCCCTTCATAATCTCCTCATTAGTTAGGTTAGCATCTTAGGTTAGAATTTAGGGTAATACCCATACTAACCAATTTACACATAGATACTAACTTAGGATATTAACACATAGCCTAGGTCTAGGTTAGCTTAACAATAATCTAACCCCTAGGTTAGGTTTTAGTTTTTAGGTTACTAACCATTAATAATTCCAGTAAGGTATAACATTTTATGTGCCAAGAAAAGACCCAAAATCATGCATCTCCGAACAGGATTCACTCCTATACAGCCGTTAGGCTACAGGAATATACATGACAGAATTATTACTTGGTCCACGTCCGAGACCTTCCAGATATACCTCCATATCGGGAACCAATTCATTTCTCAAGATCAGCCTGAGTCATACTCCTGACCAACTTAATAAATGCTTCCATACCTTGCAACCTGTTCAAGGTCTGTGATCTAATTTATCACAAACAGATTTAAAGCATTACTTGGATCAATTCCACTGATCCAAGTCTAGATATTATAGATGAATATCTCTATAATTCATTCCGTGATCAGATTAATATTCAGACACAAAATGAAATAAATAAAAGAGTCTAATCATATTCTGACTCAGTCAAGATCTGCAATCTGCAAGAAATTCAGTACATATCAAGCATGATTTCTGAATCGAGGAACACATCCTTTTACAAGAAATCACATATCAACACTTGAATGCTTAGGAGAAAGTAACAACAGTTCAGGGTGTTACATACTCTACCCTTGTGGAGTGTGTCCATGCAAATAAGTTCATTGTGGATAAGTAGTGGGACTCTAGAGTTAAGTGACAAGTGGACTTGGGAGACCTTTGAGGTGGCAACATCCTTAGAAGAAGAGTTCATGTGGGAAAAACCAAGAGGCATGATGGAGTGAGACTAGTATCTAGAGGTTGAAACGGAGGAGAAGTAACTCGAACTCAAGTGAGCCAAGTGTTGCAAGCTCCTCAACCTTGCAGAGGTTAAACAATGCAGATGAGTTGAGTGCTCACATAGATGTATTGGAGGCCCAGTGGAAGCGTGGATGTGGAGTGGGTACAAAATCAGTGGCTAAGACTCATGGAAATGGATAGAGGATGGTTCACATGGTGATGCATGACATGGTGGGCTAAGTCAAGGACATCATGGTTACAGTTGCAGTGTGGTGAGCTGACAACTAAGGAAAAAGACTTGAGTAGGAGTCAATGTGGTCTAGATACAGATGGGTGTCTCAAAGAGTAAGCACGGTGATGTCAGTGGCCATGGCATCAAGGCAAGATCAAAGGTTAGATCGAGTCGAGGGAAGAAGATTACCTCACCTGCATGTGATGCGGTCTACAAATATGGCAAGATTGCAGTGATCCTCACAGGGATCTTTGGTGTTGTGGACTTGGGTGACGAGCCAAGATTAGCATGTCGGGGTGAATAGAGGCTCACACCCAGGAAGGAATCATGAGGAGTATTTCCCCCACTGGTGCGCGCATACGTGACCAGTGTGGCAAATCAGGTAGACTCATGGATGGATGAAAGAAAGGTGCATGTGATGTTCCTTAGCGGCATTGTGTAGAACAGTTGGGTGTTTGACAGTGAGCCAGCCAGCAGTGTTGGAGAGCTGGTTCAGTGATGAGTCATGGAGGCATGAGTTGTTCATTCCTCCAGTGAACTAAGAAGGCATATTAAGAGCTCGTAGCGGTTGTATGGGAAGCTGTGAAAGGTGTTGGAAGGGTTCACTTGTGCATAGTTAGAGATGCAGTTGGGAATGGGTGGTGGATAAAAGTGGATGAAGGTGTAGTCTGGGACTGTTGGAGTAGCTTGATCCTCTAAGGTAAGTGAAAAATTAGTGTCTCAAAGTGCACACATTGGCTAGTGAAATCTACTACATAGTTAGCCCCGTGACCGAGATGGCAAGGCAAGTTGTCGGGTGAGATCCAGTGCATTTCTAGGAAAGTTCAAGTTGAGCTACTCGATGAGCTCCTGGGAAAGTTGTTTGCTTGAGCTCTAAGCCAAGATCTTAGGTGAGCTTCTCGGTGACCTCCTCCAGAGAGCTCAAAGTTGAGCATATTGGCGTCTCTAAGGTGAGATTACATGCGAGCTACAAGATGATCACAATGTGAGTTATCAAGGTGAGCTCAAGGTGAGTTGGCAAGGTAAACTCAAGGCAAGTTGGCAAGATGAGTTGTGGGCGAGCTCCCATGTGAGTTCCAAGGTGAGTTAGTTGATGAGCTCCTTGGTGAGTTCCTAGAAGAGATCCAAGGTGAGCTGCTTGACGATTCATTCGGAAAGCTGCTAGTTGAGATATGAAGTGAGCTACTTAGTGAGCTCAATAAAGAGGTCCCCGGTGAGCTTCTCGGTGAGCTCACAAGTGAACTCAAGTCAACCTACTAGATGAACTACTCGGTGAGTCTGTTAGGTGTGCTCCCAGTGTTAGCTACTTGGTGAACTACATGATGAAATCTGAGGTGAACTACTAGATGAGCTCAAGGTTAGTTAGATAGGTGATCTCCTCAGCGAGCTCAAAGCAAGATGGAAAGACAAGTTGATAGGTGAGCTCCCATACGAGTTAGCAAGGTGAGCTCCCATGTGAGTTTTCAGGTGAGCTACTTGATGAGCTCCTGGGAGAGCTCAAGTCAAGCTACTTAGTGAGCTCCTAGGTGAGCTCAAGGATAGATGGAAAAGCAAGCTATCAGGTGAGCTCCCAAGCGAGTTTCAGGGTGAGCTACTTGCTAAGATCCCATCCGATATCCTAGATGAGCTACTCGGTGAGCTCTAAGTGAGCTTGAACGTAAGCTTATCGATAAATCTCTCGAGGTAAGCTTACATGTGATCTACCAAATGAGATCAAGGTGAGTTGGTAAGGTGAGCTCAATGGGAGATGGAAATGTGAGCTGTCGGTGAGTTCCCAAGTGAGTTACTCAATGAGCTCCCAAACGAGCTCAACTCGACCTAATCGGAAAGCTCCTATAAGAGCTCCCGGGTGAGCTACTTTGTGAGCTACTAGGTGAGCTACCAAGTGAGGTACTTGGTGACCTATCGTGTGAGGTCCCCAACAAGCTACTCGGTAAGATTAAGTCAACCTAGTCGGTGAGCTGCTTAGTGAGTTGCGATGTGAGCTGTTAGGCGAGATCCTAGGTGATCTACTTAGTGAGCTCCTTGATGAACTCCAAGGTGAGCTACCGGATGAGCTCAAGGTGAGTTGGCAAGGTGATCTCTCAAGCAATCTCAAGGTGAGATGATAAGGTTAGTTGATAGGTGAACTCTCATGCGAGTGGAAAGGTGAGCTATCGTGAAAGCTCCCATATGAGATTTTAGGTGAACTCAAGTCAAGCTGCTTGGTGATCTCCTTGGTGAGCTCAAGGTGAACCGGAAAGGTGAGCTATTAGATGAGCTCCCATGTGAGTTTCGGGAAAGCTCAAGTTGAACTACTTGATGAGCTCTTAGTCGAGCTACTTACCGAGCTCCCAACCAAGCTCCTAGGTGAGCTTGTCGGTAATCTATGAGGTTAGCTTAGATGCGAGATACAGATGAGCTCAAGGTGAGTTGGAAAGGTGAGTTTAAGGTAAGTTGGCAAGGTAAACTCAAGGTGAGTTAGCAAGGTGAGCTATCATGTGAGCTCTCAAGTGAGTTCCCAGGTGAGTTACTTGATGAGCTTCCGGGTGAAATAAACTCAAGCTGATCGGAAAGATCCTAGAAAAGCTCCCAGAAAGCTACTTAGTCAGCTATTTGGTGAGATCCTAGGCAAGCTGCTAGGTGAGATCCCAAGTAAGCTACTTAACGAGCTCCTAGGTGAGGTCCTCATCGAGCTGCTTGGTGAGCTCACAAGTGGGCTCAAGTCAATCTACTCGGTGAGCTTTTGGTGAGCTCCTAGGTGAGCTATAAGGTGGGATTCTAGGTGAGCTACTTGGTGAGTTTCTAAACGAACTCCGAGGTGAGCTACGAGACGAACTCAAGGTGAGTTTTTAAGATGAGCTCCTCAACGAGATCAAGGCAAGCTAGCAAGGTGAGTGGGAAGGTGACCATATAGGTGAGCTCCCATGAAATTTTTGGGCATGCTACTTGAGGATTGTAACACCTTGAACTGTTGCTACTTTCTCCAAAGCATTCAAGTATTGATAAATTGTTTCTTCTGTATAAGGACATGTTCCTTTGGTTTCGGGAAGTCATGCTTGATATGGATTGTATCCTCTCTACTCTTGAAGATCTTTGATTGAACCAGAATATGATTGGACACTTTCATTTCTTTCATTCTTGCACTTGAGTTCAACCTGATTTCTGGATGAATTGTGGATTTATCCACCTTTATGACTCAGCTTTGGATTAGTTGCATTGATCCAAGGAATGTTTTAAGTTTATTCAGGATGAAAAAATTTTATTGACTTTATGAAAGTTACAAAGTATGACTGAGCTTTGAATGATCAAACCCAGAGGTTAACTCAGGATGATCATGGTAAATGGAATTTGGTTCCAGATATTGTAACATCAGCAAAGACCTGGACCTTAATCCAGGTAAGATGTTTAAGTTTTATATCTAAATCTTAATTTATTGATGCCTAATGGAATCCTTTACACGAAAGTTTTATCTGTATAGAATCTAACACGATTAGTCCTATTTAGGGGACATAAAATAGAGTCGATAAGGTTAATAGTTTTAACCTTAACTATAACCTAATTGTTAAAAGAATTTCTAATCTAACCTAGCCCTAAACTATGAGATTAATACTAAGGGTTAACTACACCTATGATCTAACCTAAGTCTCTAACCTACCTTAACTAATGCTAAGAAGGGGACCTAAGAAGGGTTGTGAGTCATGGGTGGTGGTTTCCATGGCATTTAAGAGGGATAAGGTTAAAGGACATGGAATGCTATCGGGTTTGGTAGAGGATAAAAACTACTAATATAGCCTTACGTGGTAGTATCTCTAATGATGGGAATGTTTGTTTGTTTTTTGTGGTGATCACCAACTTTGGTAGTCGTGTCAATGGAAAATACGTAGGAGAATGGAAGTAAATGAAATTAATGAGATTTGGTTCCCGAGCATGGATTGCTTGGGAAGGCATGAAAGTGGAATTTTTTTGGTTGTTTTGTTTTCCATGCATTCCATTTTTCACTCTACATGAGCTTGGTTCTTCGAACCAGCCATCTACTCTTCATTGCATGGAAATTTTGAGATTTTCTAGCTTACTTCTCTATCGGGGAAATATATAAGGCATGGAGGTAACAATATTCAGAGGTCTTCTTCGAATTTTAGCGACACTATCAGGCATGATAGGCCCTAACTTTTAAAAATATTGCTTTCCTTTAAATTCTTTCATTAGAACAACTCTGTTCAGATGATTTTTGTACAGTTGGCCTAGCTCGTAGCAATGTATTGGTTTTCTTCTTTTCTTGTTGATTTGGGAATCCCTGGTTATACGTAGACCCTGATGAAATCTACTTCTTTTATCTTCTCTCCTTGTTGTGAATACAATATGGGTTCGACTTCTGTAGAAGTGTTTTATGTCTCTTTGTCTGACTGAGGTATTGAATTTCTGAACTGGCACCATGACAGACGTCATACTTGATGATTTCGTGTTTGAAGATACCATGGAATGAACTGTTGTGTCAAATTTGGTTGGTTTATTTGATTGTTGCTTAGTTGTATGAGCTCTACTATTACTTGACAGCTTCAGGAAAATATATAGTTGGATTTGTGGTGAAACTGTTAGTTCCTTCTATAAAGCTCGACTGGTTCAGTCACATGAGTAGGAAATATGTTTGAATACTAAGCATGTACCATCATTAGAAAGGGTCTACATGTTTCTATGAATATAGGTTCTGTAGGTAGGGAAATATTTGGTGTAGCTACTGCTTTTACTTTTTTTTTACTTGGATAATTGGAACGCAGTTATGACCAAGAGAAAACTTACTTTGATGAACTCTGTCCCCTAACAATTTGTGGGTGATCCTAGATCTGCATGAATGGAAATTAGGTTTTATATTTGGATAGGAATGGACTGTGTTTGATGTTACCTGAAGTGACCTTGAAATCTATCATTAGAATTCATCTATTAACACTGGAAGTGCTATTTGATTTGGTATCTTTTAACGTAACAACAAACTATCCAGTGTAATGGCTGGAAATAATTAGTTTAATCTATTGGTAAGTAATGATAACAGTTACCCTAACTCTTAGTCAAAAATGATTCGAGTCCTGGGTGAAGTGTAGACTATTTATTTGGATCAGGATTGTGGTCTGATATTTGAACGTATATGTATATCATTTTGTAACAATCTGTGGCTTTTGTTTAATGTGTAATTGCAAGACCCTAGGGATCTATGGGTAACCTTTTAAGCAGTTCTACCTGATTGGAGCTAATGGTAAACTTAGGTGTTGATTTTCTTGCCTTCTCTTTTTCCCTGATTGAATTTAAGATTTTATATATGCATTACTCCTGGGAAGTTGGTACAGTCCTGAACTTGTTAAAATGGAGTTCAGATTCTCTCTATTTTCCTCTTAGTTGTGAAGGATAAGTTGTTATAGGATATCGGACTACGAAGGTATTCCCTCTCTTCTAGAAATTATGAGTGTTCCCTTCTTTATAATTTTCTATAAGAATTATTCAAGTATGGGCATGAGATGAATAGATTTGTTAAATTTAGGTGGAGAGAGTGGTAAGTGCTTGAATCTTAACGAAGTCTCCTTTCCTTATCTTTAGAGATATTATTACCCTATTTGAGTAATTTAGTTATTATCTACTTATATAAAAGTAGTATTTTAGTAAAAGTTTTTATACTTATCAATGTTTATGAAATGATACAAAAAGTATAGAGGAAATCCATCAGTTGAACTTGCTTGAGGCTATAATCTATTTTTGCTTGAATTGTTTATATGCAAATCTATTGGTTACATGCCTTGATAAGATTTCATTCCTTGAATAGAGTAATTATATTAGGATTGATACTGCTCTTGGTTTTCAGATGGCTAGGTATTTAAGATTCATTTTGTTTCTTCTTATTCTCTAATATAAGATGAATCATCTAAAAAGATTTAAGTTGAAATGGTAGCTATAATATGAGTTATGTTATAAAGTCATATTAGAATGGTAGAAAGATAATTAGCATGATTCATGTTTATGGATTTGATGAAATGATTTCATTTAAACAGGTTGTTTAATGGAAACAATTGGTGGAATGTAATTGTTTTAAGAATTAGTGCTTATCATGCTTAGTTCACTGAACTGACTCGTGCTAGCAATTTTTGCAGATGGTCATCATAAGTGGTAAAGGCATGCAGATCTAATATGATGCACAAATTGTTTAATCTAATTTTTATGATGAATTCTAACATGATTTCTATAATTGTACTATAGAAAGAAATTTACTCTTTTGCTTGATGATTATTGTATTAAAATATGCCGAAGTGCATAAGTTGTAATTATATGGCTTGGAAATAAATGAAATGGGGAATTGTTACTTATGTGGCTACATTTTTATTTGTTGAATTGATCTTCTCATGTCTGAATGAAGGAGAGTGCATTTTTACTATTATATGCCATGGGATCTAGATGGATTCCCTAAGTAAGCCTTGTAAAAATTATGTATTTGAATACTTTACGTTTGACTAGTAATTCTTATATATTATGAATAAAGCTAAATTAGAAATTAGACCACTACATTTTTAGGGAATTTGACGTTAAACTATGCCCCGATATGTAGCTAAAACAGAAGATTATTCTATTACTCCCTAACAATGATCTAATTCAAAGCAATGTAATTGATGGTTTTACATCACCATGTCTTAATAGCAATAAGTCTGATATATTTCAGTCTTCGGGGTTGATATGAACCCTTATTGGTTTAGTTAGCTTCCGTATGAGAGAACATAGGGCTGTTGTCCTTTTATGAGGAATCAAGGATTATTAGGAACCGATTGACACCTTGACGAGATCTGAAATCTTATTAAAAAATTTCTCTGTGAAACTGAACCTAAATATGTATGGTGTCTCAAAAGTGTGGGACCCAGGGTTGGGAAAATCTACCCAGTTAGGAGGGCCTATAATTCAAATTTAACTCAACTTAAGTAACTTCTTGAAGTTATGTAAATCTTTCCAAGGCAATATTGTAGGATGTTGACACACGTCAACTACTGGGGTTGTACCTTCGAGAAGATTAGGATCTTCTTAAGGATACAAAAATGCAGTGACATATGGCAACACCCTTCGCATTAATTGTTAAGATTTACACCGAAACTTGATCAAGATTTTCCTTTGGGACTGGATAGGACCATAGACATGTTATGAGGCAGCCCTTTGGGACTCAGGGTACCTTGACACATAGGGTTAATAGTGGTTGATCCTGTATGTCAACTTACCCTAGTCTTCAAGGGCATCCTTATAACGTGTGTATGATATTAACCTATTCCAGAGTGAAAACTAGGGACAAGGGGACTGACAGAAGTCAGTATAAGATGATCTATATAACATCGGAGTGGGGTGAAGGATGTATTCCAGATTGACGAGTATGTCGTCAAGGAATATAAGACATGAATAGTATGTTTCAAATCTTTGGCCAAAGTATCGCAAGCGGTTGATTGCGTTGTCCTATGTCACCTAGTCTAAGGGACGTGATGCCGATGAATAATGGTAACAATTATTCAGATAGGTTCCTTGGATAGAACATTCAGAATCCTGGATTAGGGAAGAGAACCACAAGAGGGAAGTGTTCAGATGAAAACACCAACTCTATGATACACATGAATAGATTGGTAGTACACCGAGTCATGGAATGAATAGATCGGCGGTACACCGAGTCATTACAACAACATATGGTTATCTATTATTTGAATGATTGTCATGATCCATGTGTTCTAAATTATGTATTTAGAACTAGATAGCACTAATAAAAGTAAAATAAAATTTCTTGTTCTAATGTACTAAAATGAGGATGTTACATCTTGGTATCAGAGCTGAAGGTTACAGCTCTTAGACCTATTATGTCCATAATCTGATAAAAACCTAAATTTTCTTGTGTGAGAAAATGGTTAGAATAAGGGGAACATTGCGAATAATTCTCCACCTAAGGAAGGGGTGGTAATAACCAAAAACATGATGAGATCCTTACGCCCTATTAGACACAAGATATCATTTGGCTGCACTTGAACAACAAGTAATGGGAAATGAGGAGGATGATGAAGCTGGTAACAATAATCAGCTACCTCCCGAGGACAACCATTATATGGGTGTTGGTAATAATAATGGAAATGTACTGCATCTAACCGAGAAAACAAAAAGGCGAGGTTGGCAAAGAACTCACTAATAATATAAAAGGATAATTCCACCTAAATTTGATGGCACCACATTAGGAGATGGAGCGAGAATCGGCTCGGTGAAATGGAGAAGTACTTTGCAATAAGAAACTTCTCGAGAGGAAACCAAAGCTATTTGTGGAGCCTATCAACTTTCCCATGAAGCATCTTCATGGTGGGACAACCGTAAAGCTTAGATAAATATTGATGAGACCAACATCACTTGGGATCAATTTAAAGGCTATTTTAGGCAATGTTGGCTGCCACAACTTTTCTATGATTAGAAAATGACAGAATTCTAGAACTTAGTTCAAGGAAAGCTAACTATAACTGAATACTAGGAGCTGTTTACTAAACTCCTCAAGTACGTACCACAGTATCAAATTGATGAGAAGTTCAGAATACGGAAATTCATCATGGGACTAAATCCCATGATAGGAGGAGAGGTTGATGTTCACAGCCCAACCACTATGGAAGGGGTTGTTGAAAAAGCCATAAGGAAAGAACAGAAATTAAAGGCTATTTCTGCTCATAAAGAGGAAGTGCGGAAGAAGATTGTAAACCCTTCTTCAACTTCTCTTGCACCCAAGAAGGGGCCATGGAAAAATTTTGGCAACAGAAGTAAGTTTTCAGTGGATAATAATAAGAAAATGACAGCGAATAAGCCTACTGGAAATGTAAGGGATAGTTTTGCCAAGAATTATAATAATGGGCAGAAGCCCTATGGAGGACAACATGATAATTTTAAGGATGGAAGTAATTTTGAGCCTAAAAAGGGACCTGTAGGAGGTTGTTATAATTGTGGAAAAGATCACTACACAAATAAATGTCCTTTGAAGAAGGATGATCGTAATCAACAACATAAGATACATGTTACAGTAGTAGACAAGCAAGCTAAAAAGCAAGTGACACCTATAGAAGTTCTGGGTAAGTTATTTGGCATACCTGTCACTATTCTTTTTGATACATGAGCTACTGAATGTTTTATTTCTAGTAAACTCACTTCTAAACTTAAAAGAAAAGCTGGAAAAATGGATAAATCTTGGAGTGTATAGTATGGAAATAACTTTGTTCATACAATTAGTATGTGTCTTTTTGGAGCGAGTCCTTGACTTACCTAAATTTTCCACGGAAGTTGACCTCTATGTTACACCTTTGGGATCCTATGACATTGTTATCGAGTGTTAATTGGTTACCTAACCAAAAGAAAAAGTAGAATACTTTGAAAAATACATAAGATGTTTAGATGATCGGCTGAAAATAGTAGATATTTAAGGTGTAAAATGGGAAATTTTAGTTAGGAAACTCTCGCTATGCAACTTAAAAAGGCTAAAAACAAAGGATGTACCTTATTTGCAGTAAAGATATCTAAATTTGTAGAAGAAGACAATGATTCCATGAAACGATACCCCTTTGTTGCAAGGTTTTAAGGATGTATTTCCATAGGAATTACTAGGTTTACCACCCAAAAGGGAATTTGACTTCACCATTGAAATCAAACCAGGGACGGAACCTATTTCTAAAGCACCTTATCGGATGACTACTACAGATTTAGTCGAGCTTAAGGCACAATTACAAGAAATTTTATCTAAGGGTTTGATTAGACCAAGTGTTTCACCTTGGGAGTGTCAGTAATATTTATGAAAAAGAAATATGGAACACTTAGATGTGTATTGATTATCGGATGTTAAAAAAAGAAAAAATCAAGAATAGATACCCATTTCCAATAATTGAATATATATTTGATTAGATGCATGGAGCATCAGTTTATTCCAAGATAGATCTTTGATCTAGGTATCATCAATTAAGAATTAAAGAAGAAGATATTCATAAAACAACTTTCCAAACAAGGTACGGACATTATGAATTCATGGTTCTACCCTTTGGATTAACTAATGCACCCACAAATTTTATGAACTTAATGAATAATATCTTTTAAGAATATTTGGACAAGTTTGTGCTTGTATTCTTGGATGATATTCTCGTATATTCTAAAAGTGTTGAGGAGCACAATGAGCATTTGAAGATAGTTTTGTGAATTTTGAGAAAAATAAAGTTACATGGTAAGTTATCCAAATGTTTTTTCTTTGATACTGAAGTTCACTATTTGGGTCATGTCATTAGTAAAGAAGGAATTGCAGTAGATCCTTCAAAAATAGTGGCAATAACCAAGTGGCCTACACCAAAGAATGTACATGAAGTAAGAAGCTTCATGGGCCTTGCTAGTTATTATAGAAAATTTGTTAAAGATTTTTCTAAAGTGGCTGCACCGATAACTTCATTGTAGAAGAAGGATAAGAAATTTATTTGGGATGAAAAGTGTGAATCTACTTTTAAAAGTTTGAAAAGTCAGTTGACTTCAGCACCTATTTTAGCTATACTAGGACCCTAATGGGGACTTTACCGTTGTAATGGATGCTTCTGGGGAAGGCCTTGGAGGTGTTTTATTACAAAATGATCATGTCGTAGCATATGAAAGTAGAAAACTTAAGTTACATGAGCTGAATTATGACCATTATGATTTAGAGCTTCCTACAATTGTTCATGCGCTTCAAGTTTGGAGACACTATTTACTTGGGAAACCTTTTGAGTTGAAAAATGATCATTTAGGGCTGAAATATATTTTCACTCAGCCTAATCTAAATGCAAGATAGCGAAGGTGGTTAGATTTTTTTCTCAATATGATTTTGATATTAGTTACATAAAAGGAAAAGAGAATAGAGTAGCAGATGCTCTAAGTCGTAGGAAGCACATTTCTACTCTTATAACATTAAGAACTCAGTTTAAAGATGAGGTGAAAAGTGCCTCAGAATCTAATATATACTTTCAGCAAGTAAAAGTAGCACTTGCTGCAGAACCAAAAGATGAAAGGTATAAAGGTTTTCATTTTGATAATGAAGGAATCTTACGTTATGAAAATAGAGTATACGTACCTTTGCTAAATGATTTGAGAAAGAAATTGTTAGTTGAATTTCATAATTCACCCTTTTCTGGACACCCGGGTATTACTAAAATGCTTGCTGATCTAAAACAACAATACTTCTAGAAAGGAATGAAAAAGGATGTTATTAATTTTGTGACTCATTGTCTAGAATGTTAGCGGGTTAAGGTAGAACACATGCACCCTGTTGGTTTATTATATTTCCATATCATACCGCAGTATAAATGGAAAGTAATAAGCATGGACTTTGTACAAGGGCTGCCTATGTCGAGAAATAAACATGATGTTATCTTGGTAGTTGTAGACAAACTAACAAAGGTAGCTCATTTCATTGCTGGAAATCTAAAGGATGATTCTCCTGTGTTAGCTAAAATATTTGTGCACAAAATTTTCAGGTTACATGGAGTACTAGAATTGATTATATCTGACAGGGATCCTAGAATGACATCAAGATTTTGGCAAATGCTTAATGCAGCTCTTGGAACTAAACTAAACTTCAGTTCTGCATATCATCTAGAAACAGATGGACAAACTGAGAGAGTAAATCAGGTGTTGGAAGATATGTTACGAATGTATTGCATGGACCAACAGTACAAGTGGGAAGAGTATCTCCCATTAGTTGAATTTGCATACAACAACACATATCACTCTTCCCTTAAAATGGCACCTTTCGAGGCACTTTATGGAAGAAAGTGTAGAACCCCTGTTAGTTGGGATAGTATTGAGGATAGAGTGGTAATTGGACCAGAAATCCTTACTAAAATGGAACAGCAAGTTAAAATGATTCGTGAATGATTGAAAGAAGTAGCAGATAGGTAGAAGAGCTATGCTGACCTAAAGCGGGTTGATCGAAAATTTGAACTTGGTGAAAAGGTTTTTCTTTGTGTTAAACCAAGAAAGAGTTCTATAACTTTTGGCAAGGCTGCCAAGTTATCACCTCGTTATGTGGGACCTTTCAAAATTGTCGAAGTAATCAATCATGTAGCTTACCGATTAGCATTACCACCTGCTTTGTCTCGCATGCATGATGTTTTTGTATTTATTTGCTTAAGAAATACGTTTCAGACTTGTCACCTATTTTAAATTGGAATTCCTTGCAGTTCAAGACCCGGGAATAATCGTGGTTAAACCCACACAAGTCTTAGAAACTTGCCAAGTGCATTTGAGAAATCATGAAATACAACAATGTAAGGTCCAGTGGGACCGGTTTAACGAAGAAAATGCAACTTGGAAAAATATGGAAGAGATGAAAATTTCTTTTCCCTTTCTTTTTGAATAGAATGGAATATATTGACTGAAAAAAAAATATAATTATTATGAATTTATCTTTTTCATGTCTTTATGTAAGCCAGCTTTGGGGAAAACATTATTCAAGTTGAATAAATTGTATCATGATATTGATTTCTAGAATTATTCAAGTTGGAAATAGTAATTTGTTTTGTGACCAATGAATTTATTGACCTGAAGGTAAATCAAAGGATGTAATCATCGAGACAATGAATCTTTTAGGAGGGAAGCATATAACACCCTAAACTGTTGTTACTTTCTCCAGAGCATTCAAGTATTGATAAATGATTTCTTCTGTATAAGGACATGTTCCTTTGGTTTTGGGAAGTCATGCTTGATATGGATTGTATCCTCTCTGCTCTTGAAGATCTTTGATTGAACCAGAATATGATTGGACGCTTTCGTTTCTTTCATTCTTGCACTTGAGTTCAACCTGATTTCTAGATGAATTGTGGATTTATCCACCTTTATGACTCAGCCTTGGATCAGTTGCATTGATCCAAGGAATGTTTTAAGTTTATTCAGGATGAACAAATTTTATTGACTTTACGAAAGTTACAAAGTATGACTGAGCTTTGAATGATCAAACCCGGAGGTTAACTCAGGCTGATCATGGTAAATGGAATTTGGTTCCAGATATCGTAACATCAGGAAAGACCTGGACCTTAAGCCAGGTAAGATGTTTATGTTTTATATCTAAAGCTTAATTTATTGATGCCTAATGGAATCCTTTACAGGAATGTTTTATCCTGTATAGACTCTAACACTGATTAGTCCTATTTAGGGGACCTAAACTAGAGTCAGTAAGGTTAATAGTTTTAACCTAAACTATAACCTAATGGTTAAAATAATTGCTAATCTAACCTAGCCCTAAACTATGAGCTTAATACTCAAGGGTTAACTACACCTAGCGCTATGGAAATGAGACTAATGTCATACCCTATGATCTAACCTAAGTCTCTAACCTACCTTAAATAATGCTATGAAGGGGGACCTAAGAAGGGTTGTGGAGGATAAAAACTACTAATATAGCCTTACATGGTAGTATTTCTAAGGATGGGAATTTTTGTTTGTTTTGTTGTGGCGATCACCAACTTTGGCAGTTGGTGGTAATGGAAAATAGGTAAGAGAATGGAAGTAAATGCAATTAATGAGATTTGGTTCCCGAAGTGAGGATTGCTTAGGAAGGCATTCAAGTGGAATTTTGTTTGGTTGTTTTATATTCCATGCATTCTATTTTTCACTCTACATGAGCATTGGTTCTTGAACCAACCATCTACTCTTTGTTGCATGGAAACTTTAAGAGTTTCTAGCTTACTTATATCTATACGGGGAAATATATAAGGCATGGAGGTAACAAGATTTAGTTGTTTAATCGTTCATGGAAGAAGAAGAGAAGGTGCGAGCACATTCATAGGTCTTCTTCAAATTTTAGTGACACTATCAGGCATGATAGGCCCTAACTTTTAAAAATCTTGCTTTCCTTTAAATGATTTCATTAGAACAACTTTGTTCAGATGATTTTTGTACAGTTGGCACAATTTGGTAGCAATGTATTGGTTTTCTTATTTTCTTGTTGATTTGGGAATCCTTGGTTATGCATAGACCCTACTGAAATCTACTTCTTTTATCTTCTCTCCTTGCTGTGAATACAATATGGGTTCGAATTCTGTAGAAGTGTTTTATGTATCTTTGTCATTTGAGGTATTGAATTTCCGAGCGGCACCATGAAGGATGTCATACTTGATGATTTCATGTTTGAAAATACCATGGAATGAACTGTTGTGTCAAATTTGGTTGGTTTATTTGATTGTTGCTTAGTTGTATGAGCTCTACTATTACTTGACAACTTCAGGTGAATATAAAGTTGGATTGTGGTGAAACTGTTAGTTCCTTCTATAAAGCTTCACCGGTTTGGTTCGATTTGCAGTAGGAAATATGTTTGAATACTAAGCCTGTACCTTCATTAGAAAGGGTCTCGAATGTTTCTATGAATACGAGTTACGTAAGTAGGGAAATATTTGATGTAGCTGCTGCTTTTACATTTTTTTACTTGGATAATTGAAAGCAGCTTATGACCAAGAGAAAACTTACTTTGATGAACTCTGTCCCCTAACAATTTGTGGGTGATCCTAGATCTGCATGAATGGAAATTAGGTTTTATATTTGGATAGGAATGGAATGTGTTTGATTTTACTGAAGTGACCTTGAAATCTATCATTAGAATTCATCTATTAACACTGGAAGTGCTATTTGATTTGGTATCTTTGAACGTAACAACAAACTATCTAGTGTAATGGCTAGAAATAATTAGTTTAATCTATTAGTAAGTAATGATAACAGTTACCCTAACTCTTAGTTGAAAATTATTCGAGTCTAGGGTGAAGTGTAGATTGTTTATTTTGATCAGGATTGTGGTATGATATTTGAACGTATATGTATATCATTTTGTAACAATCTGTGGTTTTTGTTTAATGTGCAATTACAAGACCCTAGGGATCTATGGGTAACCTTTTAAGCAGTTCTACTGATTAGAGCTAATGGTAAAATTAGGTGTTAATTTTCTTGCCTTCTCTTTTCCCTAATTGAATTTAAGATTTTATATATGCATTACTCCTACGAAGTTGTTACTGATCCTGAACTTGTTAAAATGAAGTTTAGATTCTCTCTATTTTCCTCTTAGTTGTGAAGGATAAATTGTTATAGGATATCGGACTATGAAGGTATTCTCTCTCTTCTTGAAATTATGAGTGTTCCCTTCTTTATAATTTTCTATAAGAACTCTTCAGTATGGGCATGAGATGAATAGACTATTAAATTTAGGTGAAGAGAGTGGTAAGTGTTGAATCTTAACTGAAGTCTCCTTTCCTTATCTTTAGTGATATTATTACCCTGTTTGAGTAATTCAATTATTATCTACTTGTATAAAAGTAGTATTGTAGTAAAAGTTTGTATACTTATCAATGTTTATGAAATGATACAAAAAGTATAGAGGAAATCCATCAGTTGAACTTGCTTGAGGCTATAATCTATTTTTGCTTGAATTGTTTATATGCAAATCTATTGGTTACATGCCTTGATAAGATTTCATTCCTTGAATAGATTAATTATATTAGGATTGATACTGCTCTTGGTTTTCAGATGGCTAGGTATTTAAGATTTATTTTGTTTATTCTTATTCTCTAATATAAGATGAATCATCTAAAAATATTTAAGTTGAAATGGTAGCTATAATATGAGTTTCTAGGAAGCTCATGTTGAGCTTCTTGACAAGCTCTTGGGTGAGATACTTTTTGAGCTCCCAACCGAGCTCCTAGGTGAGATTCTTAATGAGTTCTTAGGTGAGTTACTCAATGAGCTTCTAGGCGAGATCAAATTGAGATGATCAGAAATATCCCAAAAGATCTCCTAGGTGATCTACTTGACAAGTTATTTAGTGAGCTTCTAGGTGAGCTGCTAGGTGAGCTCCCAATTGAGCTACTTGGTGAGCACCCATGTGAGGTCCCCAGCGAGCCACTCAGTGAGCTCACAAGCATCGTCAAGTCAACCTACTCGATGAGCTAGTTGGTGAGCTCCCAGGTGAGTTGTTAGGTGAGCTCCCAAGAAAGCTACTTTGGGAGCTTCTCAATGAACTCCAATGTGAGCTACCAAATAAGTTTAAGGTGAGTTGGCAAGGTGATCTCCTAAGTGAGCTCAAGGTGAGATGGAAAGGTGAGTTGTCAGGTGAGCTCCTAGGTGAGTTTTCAGGAAAGCTCAAGTCAAGCTACTTGAGAAGCTCTTGGGAAAGCTACTTACCGAGCTCCTAGCCAAGATCCTACGTGAGCTACTCGGTTAGCTCCCATGGGAGCTCAAAGGTGAGCTTGTCCACAATCTCCGAGGTGAGCTTACATGTGAGATACTAAATGAGCTAAAGGTGAGTTGGAAACGTGACCTCTGGGGGAGTTAGAAGGTGAGCTATCAAGTGAGCTCCCAAGTGATTTCTAGGTGAGTTACTCGATGAGCTCCTAGGTGAGCTTAATTTGAGCTGATCGGCGAGCTCCCGAAGAGCTCTTAGATGAGCTACTTGGTGAGTTCTTTAGAGAGCTACTACATGAGCTCCTAAGCGAGCTACTTGGTGAGCTCCCAAGTGAGGTCCCTGGTGAGCTACTCGGTGAGATCAAAAGTGAGCTCAAGTCAGCTTACTCGGTGAGCTCCTAGGTGAGCTATTAGGTGAGCTCCCAGGTGAGCTATTAGGTGAGCTCCCAAAAGAGCTACTTGGTAAGCTACTTGATAAACTCTGAGGTGAGCTACCAAATGAGCTCAATGTGAGTTAGTAAGGTGAGCTCCTCAGTGAGCTTAAGGTGAGCTGGAAAGGTAAGCTGATAGGTGAGCTTCCATGTGAGTTTATGGGTGAGCTATCAAGTGACATCCCATGCGAGTTTCTAGGAGAGCTGTCAGGTGAGATCCTATGTCAGTTTTAGGGTGAGCTTCTTGATGAGCTCCTAGGTGAGCTCAAGTCCAGATGATCGGTGAGCTGCTAGGTGAGCTTAAGGTGTCTTTGGAAAGGTGAGCTATCGGGTGAGCTCCTAGGTGATTTTGAGAAATCTCAAGTCGAGATGCTTGACGAGCTTCTAGGTGACCTGTTGTTGAGTTCCCGCCTAAGCTCCTAGGTGAGCCACTCGGTGAGCTCCCGGGTGAGCTTGTTTACAATCTATATGGTGAGATTATATGTGAGCTACCAAATTAACTCAAGATGATTTTGCAAGGAGAGCTCAAGGTGAGTTGGCAAGGTGAGCTCAAGGTGAGTTATTAAGGTGAGCTATCGGGCGAGCTCCTAGGTGAGTTCGGAGAGTTACTCAATGAGCTCTAGGGTGAGCTCAACTTGAGCTAATTAGTGATCTCCTAAAGGGCTCCCGGGTGAACTACTTGGTGAGCTATTTAGAGATCTCCCAGTGAGCTGCTAGGTGACCTCCGAGTGAGCTACTTAGCAAGCTCCCGGTGAGGTCCCCGATGATATACTTAGCGAGTTCAAGATAGCTCAAGTCAACCTACTCAACGATCTACTCGATGAGCTCCTAGGTGAGCTCCCGGGTGAGCTATTAGTCAAGGTGCTTGATGAACTCTTATAGGGGAGCTAATAGGGGAACACCCATGTGAGTTGGAAAGGAAATCTATCAGGTGAGCTCCCATGCATGATTTCGGGTGAGTTGCTTAACGAGCTCCCATGTGAGATAAAGGTAACCTACTCGGTGAGCTACTCGGTGAGCACCCATGTGAGCTACTTGGTGAGCTACTCGATGAACTCTGAGGTGAGCTACTAGATGATCTCAAGGTGAGTTGGCAAGGTGAGCTCCTCAACAATCTCAAGGTGAGTGGCTAGATGATCGATAGGTGAGCTCCCATCTAAGTTCGTAAGGTGAGCTATAAGGTGAGCTCGGATGTGAGTTTTCACATGAGTTACTTGACAAGCTCCTGGATGAGCTAGTTGATGAGATCTCTCGTGTGAGCTCAAGTTGAGCTTTTGGGAAGCTCTGGGTGAGCTCTAGGTGAGCTAGAAAGGCGAGCTATCGGCGAGCTCTCGGGTGTGTTTTTGGGTAAGCTCAAGTCGACTTGGTCGACGAGCTCTTGGGTGAGCTGCTTGTTGAGCTCCTAACTAGGCTGCTTGGTGAGCACCCGGTTGAGCTCAAAGGTGAGCAAGTTGGAAAGGTGAGCTCAAGTTGATTTGGTAAGGCGAGATGTTAGGAAAGCTCCCGGTGAATACCTAAGTGAGTTACTCGATGAGCTCCCAGGTGAGCTCAACTCGAGCTGATCGGTGAGCTCCTAGAAGAGCTCCCAGGTGAGCTACTTGGTGAGTTACTATCTTAGCTCCCAAGTGAGCTACTTGGTGATCTCCCGGGAGAGGTCCCAAGCGAGCTATTTGATGATCTCACAAGAGAGCTCACAAGTGAGCTCAAGTCAACCTACTCAGTGAGTTCCCGGGTATCTTTGTTAAGTGAGATATCGGGTGATCTATTAGGTAAGCTCCCGTGTGAGATACTTAGCAAGATACTCAACAAATTTTGAGGTGAGCTACCTTTCAATCTCAATTCAAGTTGGCAAGGTGAGCTCCTCAGCAAGCTCAAGGTGAGCTAGCAAGGTGAGATGATAGGCGAGCTCCCATGTGAGTTAAAAAAATGACTGTCGGTGAGCTCCCATGTGAGTTTTGGTGAGCTACTTGACGAGCTCTCGGGTGAGCTTAGGTCGGCTGTTTGGTGAGCTCGTGGGTGAGCTCATGACGAGCCAACAAGGTAAGTGTAAGATGAGTTTCTCAAAAGTTCAAGTTGAATTGCTTGATGAGCTTCCTGGTCATTGGTTTCCAACCTCCCACTCAAGCTCCTAGGTGAGATGCTCGGTGAGATCCTAGGTGAACTCAAAGGTGATATTGTTGGCAATTTCTTAGGTGAGCTTACATGCGAGCTACCATATGAGCTCTAGGTGAGATGGTAAGGTGAGGTAAAGGTAAGTTGGGAAGGCGAGCTCAAGGAAAGTTACCAAGGTGAGCTATTTGGTGAGCTCTCGGAGGAGTTCCCAGGGTAAGTTACTTGACGAGCTCCCAAGCAAGCTGAACTCAAGTTGATCAACGAGCTCCCGAAGTGTTCCTAAGTGAGATACTTGGTGAACTATATGGTGAGCTCCTATGTGAGCTATTAGGTGAGCTCATAATTTATATACTTAGCGAGCTCCTAGGAAAGGTCCTGGTGAGTATCTCAGTGAGCTCACATGTGAGATCAAGTCAACCTACTGGAAAGCTACTCGATGAGCTACGAGACAAGCTTAAGGTGAGTTGGCAAGGTGAGCTCCTTAGTGAGCTCAAGGTGAGCTGATAGGTGAGCTCCCATGTGAGTTGGCAAGGTGAGTTGTCAGGTGAGCTCCCATGCGAGTTTTTGGGTGAGCTACTTGGTGAGCTCCCAGGTGAGCTCAAGTAAAGCTTCTCGGTGAGCTCTGGGAGAGTTCAAGATGAGATAGAAAGGTGAGGTATCGGGAGAGCTTCCAGGTGTGTTTGTAGGAAAGCTCAAGTCAAGCTACTTGACAAACTCTTAGGTGAGCTACTTACCAAGCTCCCAACCAAGCTCTTAGGTGTCTTGTTGGTGAGCTCCCAGCAAGCTTAAAGGTGAGTTTTTAGTAATCTCGAGGTGAGCTTATATGTGAGATACCGAGATGAGCTCAACATGAGTTGGAAAGGTGAGCTCAAGGTGAGCTCAAGGTGAGCTCAATGTGAGTTGGCAAGGTGAGTTGTCGGGTTAGCTCCTAGGTGAGTTTCGGGTGAGTTACTTGACCAGAATCTTGGGTGAGCTCAACTCAATCTTATCGGTGAGCTCCTAGAAGAGACCCTAAGCTAGCTACTTAGCGAGCTATTTGGTGAGCTCCCAGGTGAGCTGCTAGGTGATCTCCTAAGTGAGCTACTTGGTGAGCTCCTAGGTAATGACCCCAAGAAGCTACTTAGCAAGCTCACAAGTGAGCTCAAGTCAACCTACTCGGCATGCTTCTTGGTGAGCTCCTAGGTGAGGTGTTAGGTGAGCTACCGGGTGACCTATTAGGTGAGCTACTTGATGAACTCGAGGTGAGATATCAAACAAGCTCAAGGTAAGATGGCAAGGTGATCTCTTTAACAAGCTCAAGGTGAGTCAAGTAAGGTGAGCTCCCATGCGAGATGGCAAGGAAAGCTGTTAGGTGAGCTCCCAGGTGAGCTCAAGTCAAGGTGCTTCGCAAGATCCTAGGAGAGCTCAAGGCAAGTTGATAAGGTGAGATCCTAGGTGAGTTTTTAGGCAAGCTCAAGTTGAGCTGCTCGATGAGCTCCTAGGTAAGTTACATGCTTTGAGATCTCAACTAAGCTCCTAGGTGAGCTTTCATACAAGCTACTGAGATGTGCTCAAGGTGAGTTTATAAGGCAAGCTCAAGGTGAGTTAGAATGGTGGGCTCAAGGTGAGTTGGTAAGGAGAGCTGTCGGTGAGCTCCTAGGTGAGTTACTTATGTAACTCAAAGAGCTCTGGTGAGCTCAAATCAAGCTAATCGATGAGATCTCAAAAGAGCTCCTAGGAAAGCTTCTTGGTGAGCTATTCGGTGAGCTCCCATGTGAGCTTCTATGTAAGCTCGTAAGTGAGCAACTTGGCAAGCTCTCGGGTGAGGTCCTTGCAAGCTACTCGGTTAACTCACAAGTGAGCTCAAATCAACCTACTCAGAAAGCTGCTTAATGAGCTCCTAGGTGAGCTATTAGGTGAGATCCTAGGCTAGCTACTTGGTGAGCTACTCAAAAAAATCTGAGGTGAGCTACTAAACAAGCTCAAGGTGAGTTGGCAAGGTGAGCTCCTTAGTGAGCTCAAGGCGAGGCTTTCAAGGTGAGCTCCCATATGACTTTTCAGTGAGCTGCTTGATGAGCTCCTTCACAAAATGCGAGTTCCCACTCAAGTTACTCGATGAGATCTGGGTGAGCTCAACTCAAGCTTATCGAGAAAACTCCCAAAGACCTCCCAAGTGAGCTACTTGGTGATCTATTCTATGAGCTCTCGGGCGAGCTGCTAGGAGAGCTCCTAAGTGATCTACGTGCTCAAATCCCAGGTGAGGTCACTGGTAAGCTTCTCGGGTAGCTCACAAGTGAGCTCAAATCATCTTACTTGATAAGCTATTTGGTGAGCTCCCAGGTAAGCTATTAGGTGAGCTCCCAGATGAGATGTTAGGTGAGCTCCCAAGAGAACTATTAGGTGAGCTACTTGACAAACTCCAAGGTGAGATACTAGAAAATATCAAGGTGATTTGGAAAGGTGAGCTCCACATCGAGCTCAAGGTGAGATGGTAAGGTGAGTAGATAGGTGAGGTCCCATGTGAGTTGTCTTGGTGAGCTATCAAGCGAGCTCCTATGTGAGTTTTCAGGTGAGCTACTTGACAAGATCTTGGGTGAGCTCAAGATGAGCTGCTCATCGAGCTCCCGGGTGAGCTCAACACAACCGGTAAGGAAAGCTCCTGGTGAGTTTATAGGAAGCTCAAGTTGAGCCTGCTCGACAAGCTCCTGGGTGAGCTACTTGTCGAGCTCCTAACCGAGCTCCTAGGTGAGCTTCTTGATGAGTTCCTACGTGAGTTACTCGATGAGCTTCAAGGTGAGATCAACTTGAGATGATCGGCAAGCTCCCAAAAGATCTCCTAGGTGAGCTACTTGACAATTTATTCGGCAAGCTTCTAGGTGTGCTGCTAGGTGAGCTCCCAAGTGAGCTACTTGGTAAGCACCCATGCGAGGTCCCTGGAAACCTACTTAGTGAGATCACAATTGAGCTCACAAGCAACCTCAAGTCAACCTACTCGATGAGCTACTTGGTGAGATCCCAGGTGAGATGTTAGGTGAGTTCTAAGGTGAGCTACTTGGGGAGCTACTCGATGAACTCCAAGGTGAGCTACCAGACAAGCTTAAGGTGAGTTGGCAAGGTGATCTCCTAAGTAAGCTCAAGGTGAGCTGGAAAGGCAAACTGATAGGTGAGCTTTTAGGTGAGCTCCCATGTGAGTTTTGGGTGAGCTACTTGATGAGCTCCCATGCGAGCTCAAGTCGAACTACTCAGTGAGCTCTTGTGTAAGCTCAAGGTGAGCTTTCAAGTGAGCTCCTACATGAGTTTTCAGGTAAGCTCAAGTCAAGCTACTTGAGGAGCTCCTGGGTGAGCTACTTACCGAACTCCCAGCCAAGAACCTAGGTGAGCTACTTGGTTAGCTCCCAGGTGAGCTCAAAGGTGAGCTTGTCGGCAATATCTCAAGGTGAGTTGGCAACATGACCTCAAGGGGAGTTATCAAGGTGAGCTATCAAGTGAGCTCCCAAGTGATTTCTAGGTGAGTTACTTGATGAGATCCTGGGTGAGCTCAACTTGAGCTAATCGGTGAGCTCCCAGAAGAGCTCTCAGGTGAGCTACTTGGTGAGTTGTTCAGTGAGCTGCTACGTGAGTTCCCAAGCGAGCTACTTGGTGAGGTCCCCAGCGAGCTACTCGGTGAGCTCAAAAGTGAGCTCAAGTAAGCATACTTGGTGAGATCCTAGGTGAGCTATTAGGTGAGCTCCCAAGTGAGCTATTAGGTGAGCTCCTAGGCAAGCTACTTGGCAAGATGCTCGATGAACTCTGAGGTGAGCTACCAGATGAGCTCAAGGTGAGTTGGTAAGGTGAGCTCCTCAACAAGCTTAAGGCGAGCTGGAAAGGTGAGCTGATAGGTGAGCTTCCATGCGAGTTTCTGGGTGAGCTATCGGTGACATCCCATGCAATTTTCTAGATGAGCTATCGGTGAGATCCCATGTGAGTGTTAGGAAAGCTACTTGAAAATCTCACCGGGTGAGCTCAAGTCAAACTGATCAGTGAGCTCTTGGATGAACTTAAGGTGTGTTAGCAAGGTGAGCTATCGTTGAGCTCCCAAGTGAGTTTTTAGAAAGCTCAAGTCGAGATGCTCGATGAGCTCGGGTGACTTGTTGCTTGAGTTCCCACCAAGCTCCTAGGTGAGCCACTCGGTGAGCTCCCGGGTGAGCTAAAACGTGAGCTTGTTTGTAATCTCTAAGGTGAGATTATATGTGAGCTGCCAAATGAACTCAAGATGAGTTGGCAAGGTGACCTTAGGGTTAGTTGGTAAGGTGAGCTCAAGGTGAGTTGGTAATGCGAGCTATCGGGCAAGCTCCCGGGGAGTTCCCATGAGAATTACTCGATGAGCTCTAGGGTAAGCTCAACTTGAGCTGATTAGTGAGGTCTCGAAGAGCTCCTAGGTGAAGTACATGGTGAGCTAGTTGGTGAGCTCCTAGGCAAGCTGTTAGGTGAGCTCCTGAGTGAGCTACTTTGTGAGCTCCCAGGTGAGGTCCCCGGTGAGCTACTCAAAGCAAACTCGAGAAGATAGCTCAAGTCAACGTACTCGGTGAGCTACTCGATGAGCTCCTAGGTGAGCTATTAGGAGAGCTCCCGGGTGAGCTATTAGTTAAATTTCTTGATGAAATATTATAGGGAAGATGATAGGGGAGCACCCATGTGAGTTGATAAGGAAAGATGTAAGATGAGCTCCCATGCACATTTTTGGGTGAGTTACTTAATGAGATCCTACGTGAGCTAAAGTAAACCCACTCGGTGAGCTCCCAGGTGAGCTATTTGGTGAGCTTTTAGGTGAGCTACTAGATGAGGTCAAGGTGAGTTGGCAAGTTGAGCTCCTCAGCAAGCTCAAGGTGAGCTGGCTAGGTGAGGTGATAGGTGAGCTCCCATCCGAGGTTGTAATGTGAGCTATAAGGTGAGCTCCTATGTGAGTTTTCACATGATCTACTTGATGAGCTCCTCGGCTCAAGTTGATATTTTTGGCGAGCTCCAGGTGATCTCTAGGTGAGCTAGCAAGGAGAGCTATCGGGTGAGCTCTCAGTGAGTTTTGGGCAAGCTCAGTCGACACAGTCGACAAGCTCTGGGTGAGCTACTTGTTGAGCTCTTAGCCAAGATCATAACCGAGCTACTTGGTGAGCTCCCGGTTGAGCTGAAAGGTGAGCAAGTTGGCAAGTTGAGCTCAAGGTAAGTTGGTAAGGTGAGATGTGAGGCAAGCTCATAGGTGAGTTCCTAGGTGAGTTACTTGATGAGCTCCGGGTGAGCTCAACTCGAGCTGATCGATGAGATCCAAGAAGAGCTCCCAAGAGAGCTACTTGGCAAGCTCCTAGGTGAGCTCCCAATTGAGCTACTTGGTGAGCTCCTAGGTGTGGTCCCTAGTGAGTTGTTTGACAAGCTCACAAGAGAGCTCATAAGCAAGCTTAATTCAACCTACTCGGTGAGCTCCCCAGAAAGCCGTTTAGTGAGATATCGGGTGAGCTATTAGTAAGTAAGCTCCCGGGTGAGCTACTTAGCAAGCTACTTGACAAAATCCGAGGTGAGCTACCTTTTAAGCTCAAGGAAAGTTAGCAAGGTGAGCTCCTCAGTGAGCTCAAGGTGAGCTAGAAAGGTGAGCCGATAGGTGAGCTCCCATGTGAGTTGGAAAAATGAGTTGTCGGGTGAGCTCCCATGTGAGTTTTTAGTGAGCTGCTTGATGAGCTCCCAAGTGAGCTCAATTTGAGCAGCTTGGCGAGCTCTGGGTGAGCTCAATACTAGCTAACAAGGAGAGGTGTAAGGTGAGTTTTCAGGAAATTTCAAGTTGAGCGCTCGACGAGCTCGGGTGAGCTAGTTTCTAACCTCCCGTCGAGCTCCTAGGTGAGCTACTCGGTGAGATCCCGGAGTGAGCTCAAAGGTGAGCTTGTTGGAAATTTCTTAGGTGAGCTTACATGCGAGCTACCATATGAGCTCCAGTTGAGTTGGCAAGGTGAACTTAAGGTGAGTTGGGAAGGTGAGCTCAAGGCAAGTTGGCAAGGTGAGCTATCAGGTGAGCTCCTAGGTGATTTCCCAGGTGAGTTACTTGACGTGCTCCCAAGCAAACTAAACTCAAGTTGATCGGTGATATCCTAGAAGAGTTCCCAAGTGAGCTACTTGGTGAACTATAAGGTGAGCTCCTAGGTGAGATATTAGGTGAGCTCCCAAGTGAGCTACTTAACGAGATCCCAGGCAAGCTCCCTGATGAGCTGCTTGGTGGGCTCACATGTGAGCTCAAGTCAACCTACTTAACAAGCTACTCGGTGAGCTACGAGATGAGGTCAAGGAGATTTGGCAAGGTGACCTCCTTAGTGAGATCAAGGCAAGGCTGATAGGTGATCTCCCATGTTAGTTAGCAAGGTGAGTTGTAAGGTGAGCTCCCATGCGAGTTTTTGGGTGAGATGTTTAGCGAGCTCTCGGGTGAGCTCAAGTCAAGCTACTCGGTGAGCTCTGGGTGAGTTCAAGGTGAGCTAGAAAGGTGAGGTATCAAGTGAGCTCCCGGGTGAGTTTCCGGGAAAGCTCAAGTCAAGGCGCTTGACAAACTCCTGGGTGAGCTACTTATCGAGCTCCCAACCAAGCTCTTAGGTGTCTTGTTCGGTGAGTTCCCATGTGAGCTCAAAGGTGTGCTTGTCAAGTAATCTCGAGGTGAGCTTATATGTGAGATACCGGATGAGCTCAACGTGAGTTGGCAAGGCAAGTTGTCGAGTGAGCTCCTAGGTGAGTTCCGGGTGAGTTACTTGACAAGCTCTCGGGAAATATCAACTCGAGAGCTTATTAGTGAGCTTCTAGAAGAGCTCCTAACCTAGCTACTTAGTGAGCTATTCTGTGATGCCTGCTACAACTACCACTTGAGACCAAGAAACAAACTAGGAAAATTATGGAATAATTTTTTTATATATAGGAAGAGCCTACAACCACCTTTTTGCAAGACACTAGTTTGAAACTAAATAGGTTCCATAAAAATTCTAATTAACCAAACACAAAAGATTTCCATTTTTATCTTATAACAAGTTTACAAAGCTCCAATTTGGAGGTTACAATTTTACTATGGTTCAGGGAGAAATTTATCGCTGTGCCTGCTCTCTATCAAGCCCTAAACATAAACTAGATTTTTCACACACTTAGAGTTATCAAAACTTTCCTAAACCAAGCTCATTGGATAGGAAATTTCCTCATCTTTCCAACCATATAAAGAAGTCCTCCTAACTCCTTGTAAAACTCAAGTTATGGCCGGGTAGAGTTTTAGGGGAAAATTTTCCCTTGGAGGTCCACGAGGTTAGGGAGAATATTGGGAAAATTTTCCCAAATGCCACGTGTCATCACGTGATTTGTGCAGGTGAGCAGGTTGTAGGGAAAAATTTGAAATTTTTCCCAAAACCAAAGTCTCAATTTTTTTCAAAGGAAAATTTTCCTCCATGCCTCCGCACTTGCTCAAATGGCCACGTGGCACTTAGTGATTGGCCGCGGGCCGGCGGAGGAAAAAGTGAAATTTTTCCAAAAGGAAAAAAATTTAAGTTTTCATTTCTAAATCCATGGGCCCTCCCTACCACCTGTCAACATGTGATTGGTTGGGGGCTACGGGGTTACGGGGAAAATTTGGAAAAATTTTCCCAATGCAAAATTTTCAAAAAGTTAACTTTTTTTTTTTATTAAGGGCCTACCCCTCCTAAGTGCACATGGAAACTTATGATAGGAGGAAAGGTTGGCAGGGCCACATAAATTTTTAGGAAATTTTTCCAAAGTTCAAAATTTAAATATTTCTAAGGTTGAATTATTTCATTTTTGGTTTGGGATGGCCATTTTGAAGTAAAACTTTAAATGGCCATAACTTTTGATAGGAAGCTCCATTATAGGAAAACAAGGACTTCTCGGAAATATCTCGAGTCATCTTTGTACAAAAATCATCAAATTTATAATTTAGTAAAGTTTCAAGGTTCAAGTTTAAGAAATAGATCTGCAGGGTTTTAAGTTACAAACTGCCAGTTTAAACTTGCAAATTTTATAAAAATTGAACTCTTCCTTCACTCAACATGTCAAACAGACATGGAGGATCAACTTAGGGAAGAATTAGAATGCTTTAAAGGTGTCAATTTGATCAATTTATTGAAGTTGTGTTTTTATCCAGCAAGGAACAGAAAATGACTTAGGAAGGGGATTGATTCAAAATTGGATTGATTGAATTGTTTTCTCAAATTTTCCTTGTCAAGTTGGGTTAAGAATAGTCTTAGCATGTTAATTCATAGTATTTTTAAATTTATTGGGAAGTATAAAAGTGAACTATTCATTTTTTTTTTCAAATGTACATTACCAGATTTAACTTTAAAATAGCAAGTTGTTGCTTTAAATTTCGTTTGTCTCTTTTTTTTAAAAATTCAAACAGAAGCGATTCCTAAACTTAATCAATGTAGTTTCATATCAAAAATCCATGTAATTCAAACTAAAAGCATCTCGAGTTTCTAGTTTTGATATACAATTTTGCAAGAAAGAATAACATTTAATTTCATTTCATATGCATCTTCTCAACATAAAAAAATAGAGATTCTTATTCTTTTCAAAATAGAAATTTATCCTTTCACAAAGAATACAATTTTACGAGAACCAATGCCATACTTCTATTGAAAATCAAATAACATTACAACTTATCTCTTTTCCAATTTTATCTGATTTAAAATTTCAAATACAAGTATGAAATGTTCTTCCCATTTTCTTTTCAAACTAAACAAAAGATACAATTCATTTCTACATTTGAATTTCAACGTTAAATATACAATTGTATGACAATCTTTTCCAATAAATAGAATAGAATCTTTCATCTTTACATTTCAATTAAATTTCAGAATTCCATTTACCATACAATGGCTTCACATTACAAAATTATACAACTCATCCACGCAGCGGGAAGGGATTACAAAAGTTTGCTCAAAGAGATGGTTGTCACAAATTGTATTCTTCTTTCTCCAAATAGCAGCTTGCTAATTTCTTTATTCTTGCAACTTGAATGAAAACAAGGAAGGGGGAAAGGCAACACTCTCCACCCAACAAAGATACCCAATGCAAAAATAGAAGCCATCTTTCCCCATTGGCCCCCGATCCCTAACCATATTGAAATGGAGCATGATAATTCAACTCATGGCAACTTGGACTTATTTCACATGCAAGCAACACTCATGTATCACAAAAATCAAAGAAAACTCAAATCAAAACAAGGCAGTAGTTCTCAACTGCATTAGGAAATAGTCATACAATCACAAAGGCTTGAGCAAGCAAGCCAAACAAGAGCAAGAACTATGGAGGTCTCCTTATGCCTCCCATGTTGAAATTGGACATCCACCTACAATAACCACCAAGAACATAACCATCCCATAAACCTTATCCCTCCTCGACCCCTCCTTATCCCTCCTCCAAATTTATCCCGTATACCTCCCCCAAAGTAAGAAATGCATGCATATTCTTTTCCTAGGTGGATTCAACCAACACTCCCTCCTCGAAGACAAGTGCCAATGGCAAATCCTTTATCCCTCCTTTGATTAACCTCATAGTCTTATCTCCACACCATGCCCTAAGTATTATACCAATACCTCTAAGAATTTCAAACACAACACATTCAAAAATTCATGCTAAAAGAGGGGAATTTTTTTAAAAGAGTGAGAGCCTACCTCTCCATAATGGAGACTTATTTCCAAAACAACGGTTCTTTGATGCTCAAAACACGGTCCCAAAACAGCAATGTACAAGCATGTGAATCAATCCAATATCTTCCACAAAGCAAGATCCAAAGGAAAGAGAAAAAATTTGACCCAAGAGTGAAATCTCCAACCTTCAACAACCTCAAAATGAGGAGGAATTCCAATTTTTAAAGGAGAGGGTGGAAGAGGATGATGTGGATTCCAAGTGAGATGCCACATCATTTTTCTTCCTTCCCCAAGAGAGCAATCCACATCAACAACACATTACCATTAAGGAAAAAAAATGTCAAAATCACTTACACACACACAATAGACCATACCCCAAAAGGGAATGCATTTAAATTTTGTAAGAAAAGTGCAATCACTTCTTACAATAAATCAAGTCAAAATTCAATAAAATAATCTTATTTTGACTCCAAATTAATAAACATGGTTGGTGGAGGATTTTGAGAGGTGTGGGACAAGTTTAACTTGTCCCAAAAGCCTCCAAATTTGTCCTCCAAGCTCAAATTCGAATTTCAAGAGAGAGGTGGAGTGTCAGACCTTCCAAAATCTTCTTACAACCTCTTACAATTTCTTACACAATCTATCAGTTCACTTACACAACCAAAACTTGGTAACTTACATACTCTTATAAAATGTATTTATTTCTATGACATTTATTTATTACAAAATTTAGATACAACCATATATTTAATTACCATATGGTTATAAAATATATAAATAAATTTCATTTTCAACCAAGACGATAACATTTAATTTATATTCCACATCCCAATTAATTTATTTAAATTTAACTATAAGACTCTCACATTATACTATCACATTAAAATAATTAAAATAAAGAGCATATTACAAATAAAATACATACAACAATAATTTTTAAAAAGGACATAACAAATAAAGCACACATATACCCCATGGTCACAATAATGGAAATCCCCATGGGAAATCCTAACAAAACACAACATACACTCAAACACGGTTGCAATGGTAACCTTGTTGATTTCACACTGAATTCCAATATGGTTAGTCTCGATCCCCGACATTGTTGTGATTTTAACCTACAAAATGCAAAATACCTCCTTCACCTCGAGGCCATATCGAGAACATCCAAATGATATATAAACATTAGATTCAAATGAAAAAAATATCAAGATTCAATATTTATCATTAAAATTCAATTTGTAACTATATCATCATCCAATAGATTTCTATACTAGAGCTATTCATAATAATTAATGTCACATGTCTAAAATTAACATCAATAACCTGTCCATGTCAACTAGTATATCATCATCCACATAACAATAAAAATGTCTCAATGATCCTCAAGAAAAACATCTGAATCTAGATCAATATTAATCCAGGATCTAACATCTAACCATCATACTAATCAAAACATAATAATGTCCATAATAATCCCTGATACATCATACTACATCAAAACATAATAATATCCAAAATGTGACCAATAGTGTCAGGATCAGTATCTGAATAGTGTCCAAGGAAAGTGGGCACTACATCCCCCTCCCCTTAGACTTGACTTCCTCCTGGAAGTCACTGGAACAAATGTGGAAACTATACTCGTAAAGCAGTAGCATCCTCCCAAGTGGCTGCAATCTCATCATATCTGTCCCACTGCACCCGTACTTGATCAATCTCTCTACCTCAAAGGCCCAAGGTCTTGTGATATATGATACAGATGAGCTCCACCATCAATTGTCCCTGATCCTACACCTACAATGATGTCCAATCCAGCACATGAGAAGGATCTGTGATATATCTCCTAAGAACAGAAACATGAAACACATCATGTATGCGAGACAAGTTGGGTGGCAATGCTAGACGGTAGGCCAACGGGCCGATACGCTCCAAGATCTTAAAAGGTCCAATGAACCAAGGAGCTAACTTAGAACCTTTTCCATAATGGATCGGGATCTTATGTGGCCTAACATGAAGGAAAACCTTCATGCCCACATCAAAATTACACTCGGTTCTATGTTGATCAGCATACTTCTTCTACCTATCCTGTGCCTCCTACAATCTCTACCTGATCAACACTACCTGCTGCTCCATGTCCTGTAAAAGAGCTGGTCCTAAGGATACTCTATCCTCCAATCTATCCTAGCTAAGGGGTGTCCTACACTCCCTACCATACAAGGCCTGAAAAGGAGCCATGCCTATAGAACTCTGGAAACTATTATTGTAGGCAAATTCCACAAGATACAGATACTCCTCCCATCTCACCTGGTGATCCATCACATACATCCTGAGCATGTCCTCCAAAATCTGATTCACCCTCTCAGTCTGTCCATCTATCTCTGGGTGATAGGCTATGCTTGAAGTTAATCTTCATCCCGAGAACATACTGCATGGTGGTCTAGAAATGAGAAGTGTACAAAGGATTGCGGTCACAAATGATCTTCCATGGGATCCCATGTAACCTTATGATCTCATCCTAGTAGACATGTGCCACTGCACTAGCTATATGTGGTATTTACTAGAAGAAAAGTGAGCTACTTTTGTCAGTTTATCAACCATGACCATGATGGCATCATGGTGATATCTCGACATCGGTAACCCAACAATGAAATCCATGGAAATGGTGTCCCATTTCTACTCTGGTATAGCATGAGGATAGAGAAGGCTAGCTAGATGCTGATGCTTGGCCTTCACTTTTTGGCATTCTAAACAACATGACACAAACTAAGCCATGTACCTGTAAAGTCCTCTCTAGTGATATAACTGTCTCAAGGTGGCGTGCATCTTCTTCACCCCAGGATGGGCTGAATAGGGTGCATGATGTGCCTCTGTCAAGATGTCCTACCTCAAGCCTCCATCCCTAGGAACATAAATCCGACCTCTGTGCATGAGAAGACCATTTTCCTCTAGTGAGAAACCATCAAATTTCTCCTCAAGGGGTCTCTAGGACTCAATCTCTACTCGAGCTGCAATGTAGAAACTGTCAAGAGGAAGCTGCTGAAGGATCCTGCTCTGTAAATCTGTGCTCACTGAAGTAGCCATGCTCAAATGCCTCCGTCTTCTAAGGGAATCTACAACCACATTCTCCTTCCCCTTCACATGCTCTATCTCCATGTCATACTCACAAAGTAACTCCATCCAATGCCCTCGATGAGTGTTTAGATTAGGCTACATCAAGAGGTGGCGAAGACTCAAATGGTCTATCCTGAGTGTGAATCTCTGACTAAGAAGAAAGTTTCTCCATTGAACTAAAGCATGCACAACTGCCACAAGCTCAAGGTCATGAGTCAGATAATTAATCTCATGATATTTGATTTTGTGAAATCAAAAGCTACAACTCTACCCTCATACATAAGAACACCTCCAAGGCCTACCAACAAAGCATACGTGCATACAAATAACTCACCATGTGGATCAGCACTTGCTGCAAGAATGGGTCTTTGTAGTGAGATATTCCTTTAGGTTCCTGAAGGCCTGTTCACACCTATCGATCAAACAAACTTCTTCCCTTTCCACTTTGAAGGGAAGTGATGGGGTGTGATATCGAGAGAATTCCTACACAAATCTCCTATAGTACCTGCTAAACCCATGAAGATGCGCACCTATTTCTTTGTAGTGGGTACTTGGCTAATCCATAATGGATCTAATCCTAGAAGGATCAAGCTGCGATTCCTTCACCTAAGATGATATGGCCCAAGTACTAAATCTCTTATTGAAAGAAGGCACACTTCTCCAAGTTCCCAAAAAGCTACTTCTCACAAAGACACTTAAGAACTTATCAAAGGTGCCCCTTGTTCTCCTCACGCGTACGTCAGTAAATTAGAATGTCATCAAGAAAGATGAGCATGAAGCAATCTAGAAAGGTCCTGAATACCCCATTCATCAAACTCATGAAAATTTTGGGGCATTCGTCAAAACAAAGGGCACCCTTTGTGAAATCATAGTGCCCATACCTTATACGAAAAGTAGTCTTATGGATTTCTACCTCCGTAATCCTTAATTGATGGTACCCAGGACTTGAGATCAATCTTAGAGAATGCTATGGCTCCCTTCATTTGATCAAACAAGTCATCAATATGGGGTAGGGGATAATGATTCTTGATCGTTACCTTATTCATCCGGTGGTATTCGATGCACAACCACAATGATCCCTCCTTCTTCACGAGATATAATCGGTGCACACCAAGGGGATACGCTGGGATGGATAAGGCCTTTCTCTAAAAGGCCTTCCGGCTGTAACTTGAGCTCACGAGCTCGGGGTGGTCATCCGATAAGGATCTCGTGAGATAGGCTCTACTCCTAGAACTAGATCAATATGGAAATCAATCTCACATGGGGGTGGCATCCTGGTAGCTCCCCCGGGAAAAAATCTCCATACTCTCTCAAAATGGGATGGTCATCTAGTGATGGCCCATTAGACCCATCCTCTGTCTAGTCATTGATTTGTATTTCGCATACATCTAAAAACCTCGTTGCACACATTGCTTGAGCTGCATAGCAGAGATAGTACGAATAGAAATAGGTCTTCTGACCCTAGAAATCATCGACTCAACTCCAAGATCATTTACACAAGATATAGTTTTTTGATAGCAATCCATCCTGTCCCTATGTGTAGATAACCAATCCATGCCTAAAATGACTCCATACGAGCCCAAAGGAAGTATGTGGAGATCGAAGTGGTGATGAAAGGTCCCAAGTTAACAACACACTCCTTTACCGAGGAGTCTACAGAGACCTTGGCTCGAAGCCATTTCAACATCCCAACTATGACCTTGTCTAACAGCCACCAGCTTGCATCACTCTACCAAGGATGGTGTAATAAATGAATCAGAAGAACCGGAGTCAAACAATATAGAAGTAGGAACACCTCTAATGCTACCTGTAGTCTCAATGACCGTGCTCTGGTGATCTACCTAGTAGTTCTCAACCACTGCATAGATCCTATGACTTCATCCCATGTCTCTGACTATAGGCTCTGAGATGGGTGCCTTACCCTTATTAGGGTTCTGGGGGAAATCTCTCCAAAAGTGTCCCGCTACTCCACACCCAAAGCAACCACCTGAAGTCATCCAAACTGTAGCACTGCCAGAAGGCACCCTAGAGGTAGGTGTTGTGGACCCTAATGATCTAGCCATAGTCTGTTGTGGCCTCTGTGGTCGAGCTCCTACTGACTGAGCTCTAGCTCCACCCTGTGTCTTGGTGGGACCCCTAGGAGGCCCCATGCTCGACCTCTCTGTGCATCAACTCTCTGAGGAGGCCTAAAAGGTGGGTGGGATGCTACTGCTACTGTGGCCTGAAAGATGACTTTGAAGAATGCTGACCACCATGGGGAGGAGGAGCTGACCCCCTCGATCTAATATCCTGTAACTACTGAATACGGATCCTGACTAGGTCTCTATCTGTTGGGTTTTACCCCGAGTCTCCTCTACAATGTAGGCCTTCTCAATGGGCTCTGCTAATGTCTATGGGAAGTGGATCCATACAGCGCCTCCAATGTCCAAATTAATGCCCTAGATGAACCTATGGATCCACACCTACTCATCCTGCATGTAATCAACATCTTTGAAGTAGGTCTAGGAACCTACTTTCATACTACCCTTTGTAAGAGAATCTGTGAAGGTCATGGAACTCATCAATCCTATACTGTATGAATCTTTGTGGCAAGTATCTACTCCTAAATCTCTCCTCAAACAACTCCCAAGTGACTATCTCCGAATCTATATGGAGCTTCTGCTCCTCTGTCCTCCACCATACTCTAGCTCCATCCTTGGTAGATGGATCGCAACACAAGCTTTTGTGTTCTAGAACAAGGAAAAATCTTAAAGCAACCACTCAAGATAACCAACTAGGCCTCTACCGGAAACCACCTATGTCACCTAAATAATGTGAGGGCCTCTCTACCTACTCCGTCCCCGAGCCTAGGGCTTTGAGACCTCTCTCTCTATCTTGAAATATGGTCACCATGTCCCCTCAAAGGAGACTCTGCTCTAGCTAACTCTCCATGAAAATTCTCTCCTCCATCCTCCTCACCCTATGGAGGAGGTGCATGTCCCTCAATGGAAGTATCTCTGTCTTATCTGCCCGAGTTCCCTTCTATTGATCCTCCGTATAAGGTGGCATTAACATCCTGGAGGGTTTGTAAAATCTATGGTAGGATAGCTGCTAAACCCTGGTCTAGTGGTGGTGGTGGTGGTGGTGGAGGTGGTGGTGGTGGTGACTCTAAGCCTCTGTGAACATTCCTCTTGCTCTGTCTGAGCTCCCTGCACAGACCAGAGTGGGAGTTAGTTCATTACCTTGAGTTTTCTTCATTTTTCTAAGTTTACTAACATGTTCAATTTTCAATTAGTTTTGTTTTCTAGATTATCAATTTGCTAGTTTTAGGTTTCAAGTCTCAATGTTTCTAGTGTTCCCAATGGTCCAAGCTTTTGAACCAATACTACGATACCAAGTGTGATGCTTGTTGCAGCTACCACTTGAGACCAAGAAACAAACTAGGAAAATTATGGAATAATTTTTTTATATAGGAAGAGTCTACAACCAAGTTGCAAGACACTAGTTTGAAACTAAATAGGTTCTAGAACAAATTGTGATTAACCAAACACAATATTTCCATTTTTATCTTATAACAAGTTTACAAGGCTCCAATTTTGAGGTTACAAGTTTTACTAAGGTTCAGGGAGAAATTTATCGCCGGCTCGCTCTCTATCAAGCCCCGAACTTCAACTATATTTTTACACATTTATGTTTATCAAAAATTTCCTAAACTAGGCTCATTAGATATGAAATTTCCTCACCTTTCCAACCATATAAATAAGTCCTCCTAACTCCTTGTAAAACTCAAGTTATGGCGGTGGAGTTTTAGGGGAAAATTTTCCCTTGGAGGTCCGCGGGGTTAAGGAGAAAATTGGGAAAATTTTCCCAAATGCCACGTGTCATCATGTGATTGGTGCGGTGAGCAGGTCACGGGAAAAATTTGAAATTTTTCCCAAAACCAAAGTCTCAATTTTCCAAAGGAAAATTTTCCTCCATGCCTCCGCACTTGCTCAAATGGCCACGTGGTGCTTTGTGATTGGCCGCGGGCCGGCGGAGGAAAAAGTGAAATTTTTCCAAAAGGGAAAAAAGTTAAGTTTTCATTTCTAAATCCATAGGCCCTCCCTGCCATGTGTCAACATGTGATTGGTTGGGGGCTGCGGGGTTGCTGGGAAAATTTGGGAAAATTTTCCCAAGGTAAAATTTTCAAAAAGGTAAGTTTTTTTTTTATTAAGGACTTACCCCTCCAAGGTGCCACATGGCAACTTCTGATAGGAGGAGAGGTTGGCAGGGCCATGGAAATTTTGATAGGATGCTCCATTTTAGGAAAATGAGGACTTTCCAGAAATCTCTTGGAGTCCTCTTTGCATAACAATCATCAATTTTAGAATTTAGTAAAGTTTAGAGGGTCAATTTTAATAAATCAATCTGCGGGGTTTAAGTTACAAACCGGCGCTTTAAACTTGCAAATTTTATAAAAATTGGACTCTTCCTTAACTCAACATGTCAAACAGACATGGAGAATCAACTTAGGGAAGAATTAGAATGTTTTAAAGGTGTAAATTTGATCAATTTATTGAAGTTGTGTTTTTATCCAACAAGGAACAAAAAACGACTTAGGAAGGGGATTGATTCAAAATTGGATTGATTGAATTGTTTTCTCAAATTTTCCTTGTCAAGCTGGGTTCAGAATAGTCTCAGCATGTTAATTCATAGTATTTTTAAATTGATTGGGAAGTAGAAAATTGAACTATTTTTTTTTTTTTTCAAATGTACATTACCAGATTTAACTTTAAAAAAGTAAGTTGTTGCTTTAAATTTGGTTTGTCTCTTTTTTAAAAATTCAAACAAAGCAATGATTCCTAAACTTAATCCAATGTAGTTTCTTATCAAACATCCATGTAATTCAAACTAAAATAATCTCTGAGTTTCTAGTTTTGATATACAATTTTGCAAGAAAGAATAACATTTAATTTCATTTCATATGCATCTTCTCAACATAAAAAAAAATAGAGATTCTTATTCTTTTCAAAATGGAAATTTATCCTTTGAAAGCAATACAATTTTACAAGAACCAATGCCATACTTCTATTGAAAATCAAATAACATTACAACTAATCTCTTTTCCAATTTGATCTGATTTCAAATTTCAAATACAAGTATGAAATGTTCTTCCCATTTTCTTTTCAAACTAAATAGAAAGATACAATTCATTTCTACATTAGAATTTCAATGTTAAATATACAAGCGTATGTGAGTGTTTTCCAATACTGAGAGAATAGAATGTTTCATCTTTAAATTTAAATTAAATTTTAGACTTCCATTTACCATACAATGGCTTCACTTTACAAAATTATACAACTCATCCATGCAAAGTGGGAAGGGATTGCAAAAGTTTGCTCAAAGAGATGACTATCAAACTGTATTCTTCTTTCTCCAAACAGCAGCTTGCTGATTTCTTCATTCTTGCAACTTGAATCACAATAAGGAAGGGGGAAAGGCAACACTCTCCACCCAACCAAGATACCCAATGGGAAAATAGAAGCCATCTTTCCCCATTGGCCCCCGAGCCCCAACCATATTGAAATGGAGCATGATAATTCAACTCATGGAAACATGGACTTCTTTCACATGCAAGCAACACTCATGTATCACAAAAATCAAAGAAAACACAAATCAAAACAAGGCAACAGTTCTCAACTGCATTAGAAAATAGTCATACAATCACAAAGGCTTGAGCAAGCAAGCCAAACAAGAGCAAGAACTATGGAGGTCTCCTTATGCCTCCCATGTTGAAATTGGACATCCACCTACAAAAACCACCAAGAACATAACCATCCCATAAAACTTATCCCTCCTCAACCCCTCCTTATCCCTCCTCCAAATTTATCCCTTATACCTCCCCCAAAGTAATAAATGCATGCATATTCTTTTCCTAGGTGGATTCTAACCAACACTCCCTCCTTAAGACAAGTACCAATGGCAAATCCTTTATCCCTCCTCTAATTAACCTCATAGTATTCTCTCCACACCATTCCCTAAGAATTCTACCCATCCCTCTAAGAATTGCAAACACAACACATTCAAAAATTCATGCTAAAAGAGGGAAAAACAACAATTTTAAAAGAGTGAGAGCCTACCTCTCCATAATGGAGACTTATTTCCAAAACAATAGTTCTTTGATGCTCAAAACATAGTCCCAAAACAGCAATGTACAAGCATGTGAATCAATCCAAGCTCTTCCACAAAGCAAGCTCCAAAGGCAAGAGAAAAAATTTGACCCAAGAGTGAAATCTCCAACCTTCAACAACCTCAAAATGAGGGGGAATTCCAATTTTTAAAGGAGGGGGTGGTAGAGGATGATGTGGATTTCAAGTGGGATGCCACATCATTTTTATTCCTTCCCTAAGAGAGTAATCCACATCAACAACAAATCACCATTAAGGAAAAAAAATGACAAAATCACTTACACACACAATAGCCCATAACCAAAAAGGGAATGCATTTAAAATTTGTAAGACAAGTGCAATCACTTCTTACGATAAATCAAGTCAAAATTCAATAAAATAATCTGATTTTGATTCCAAATTAATAAACATGGTTGGTGGAGGATTTTGAGAGGTGTGGGACAAGTTTAACTTGTCCCACAAGCCTCCAAATGTGTCCTCTTATAAAATGCATTTATTTCTATGACATTTATTTATTACAAACTTTAGACACAACCATATATTTAATTACCATATGGTTATAAAATATATAAATAAATTTCATTTTCAACCAAGACAATAACATTTAATTTATATTCCACATCCCAATTAATTTAATTAAAATTTAACTATAAGACTCTCACATTATACTATCACATTAAAATAATTAAAATAAAGAGCACATTACAAATAAAATACATACAACAATAATTTTAAAAAGGGACACAACAAATAAAGCACACATATACCCCATGGTCACAATAATGGAAATCCCCCCATGGGAAATCCTAACAAAACACAACATACAGCTCAAACACAGTTGCCATGGTGACCTTGTTGATTTCACACTAAATTCCAATATGGTTAGTCTCCAGTCCCCCGACATTGTTGTGATTTTAACCTGCAAAATGCAAAATACCTCCTTTGGCCTCATGGCCATATCAGAACATCCAAATGATATATAAACATTAGATCCAAATCACAACAATATCAAGATTCAATATTTATCATTAAAATTCAATTTGTAACTATATCATCATCCAATAGATTTCTATACTAGAGCTATTCATAATAATCAATGTCACATGTCTAAAATTAACATCAATAACTTGTCCATGTCAGCTAGTATATCATCATCCACATAACAATAAAAATGTCTCAATGATCCTCAAGCAAAACATCTAAATCCAGATCAATATTAATCTAAGATCTAACATCTAACCATCATACTAATCAAAACATAATAATGTCCATAATAATCCCTGATACATCATACTACATCAAAACATAATAATATCCAAAATGTGACCAATAGTGTCAGGATCAATATCTGAATTGTGTCCAAGGAAAGTGGGCACTACATATTCGGTGAGCTCCTAGGTGAGCTGCTAGGTGATCTCCCAAGTGAGCTACTTGGTGAGCTCCCAGGTGAGGACCCCAATAAGCTGCTCAGTGAGCTCACAAGTGAGCTCAAGTCAATCTGCTCAGCACGCTTCTTGGTGAGCTCCCATGTGAGCTATTAGGTGAGCTACCATATGAAATGTTAGGTGAGCTACTTGATGAACTCTGAGGTGATCTATCAAACAAGCTCAAGACGAGATGGCAAGGTGATCTCTTCATCAAGCTCTAGGTGAGCTGGCAAGGTGAGCTCCCATGCGAGATGGCAAGGAAAGCTGTCAGGTGAGCTCCTAGGTGAGCTCAAGTCAAGATGCTTCGCAAGTTCTGGGAGAGCTCAAGGCGAGCTGGTAAGGTGAGTTCCCAAGTGATTTTTCAGGAAAGCTCAAGTTGAGATGCTCGATGAGATCCTTGGAAAGCTGCACATTGAGCTCTCAACCAAGCTCTTAGGTGAGCTTAAATGCAAGCTACCAGATGATCTCAACATGAGTTGGCAAGGAAATCTCAAGGTGAGTTGGAATGGTGAGATCAATGTGAGTTGGAAAGGAGAGCTGTCAGGTGATCTCCCAGGTGAGTTCCTATGCAAGTAACTCAAAGAGCTCCTGGGTGAGCTCAACTTGAGCTGATCGATGAGCTCTCAGAAGAGCTCCTAGGCAAGCTTCTTGGTGCACTATTTGGTGAGCTCCTAGGTGATTCTAGGTAAGCTCCCAAGTGAGATACTTGGCAAGCTCCCACGTGAGGTCCCCGGTGAGCTACTTAGTTAACTCACAAGTGAGCTGAAGTCAACCTACTTGAAAAGATACTTAATGAGCTCCAAGGTGAGTTTTTAGGTGAGCTCCCAGGTGAGATACTTGGTGAGATACTCAAAAAACTCTGAGGTGAGCTACCAGACAAGCTCAAGGTGAGTTGGTAAGGTGAGCTCCTCAGCAAGCTCAAAGTGAGATGGTAAGGTGAGTAGATAGGTGAGGTCCAATGTGAGTTATCTTGGTGAGCTATCAAGTGAGCTCCTATGTGAGTTTTTATGAGAGCTACTTGACAAGATCTCAGGTGACATCAAGATGAGCTACTCGGTGAGCTCATGGGTGAGCTCAAGGAAAGCTAGCAAGGTAAGGTCCCATGTAAGTTTCTAGGGAAGCTCAAGTTGAGTAGCTCGACAAGCTCCTGGGTGAGCTGCTTGTTGAGCTCCCAACTGAGCTCCTAGGTGAGCTTCTTGATGATCTCCCAGGTAAGCTCAAAGGTGAGCTTGTCGGTAATCTCTAAGATGAGCTTACATGTGAGTGACTAGATGAGATCAAGCTGAGTTGGAAAGGTGAGCTCAAGGGAAGTTTGTAAGGTGAGCCTAAGGTAAGTTTTCAAGGCAAGCTCCTAGGAAAGTTGGTAAGGTGAGTTCCCAGGTGAGTTACTCGATGATCTCCCCCATGAGCTCAACTTAAGCTGATCGGTGAACCCCTAGAAGAGCTCCCAGGTAAGCTACTTGGCAAGTTGTTTAGCGAACTCCCAGGTGAGTTGCTAGGCAAGGTCCCAAGTGAGATACTTGGCAAGCTCCCAAGTGAGGTCCCTGGTGAGCTACTCAATGAGGTCACAAGTGAGCTAAAGTCAACCTACTTAGTGAGCTTCTCGGTGAGCTCCCAAGTGAGATGTTAGGTGAGATCCTAGGTGAGCTATTTGGTGAGCTCCTAGGTGAGCTACTTTGTGAGCTGCTCAATAAACTCGAGGCAAACTACTAGACAAGCTCTAGGTGGGTGTGTAAGGTGAGATCCTAAGTGAGCTTAAGGTGAGTAGGCAAGGTGAGCTGATAGGTGAGCTCCCATGTGAGTTTTCAGGTGAGCTACTTGATGAGCTCCTTGGGGATCTCAAGTTAACCTACTCATAGAGAGATGATTGTCAAACCGTATCCTTCTTTCTCCAAATAGCAGCTTGCTGATTTCTTCATTCTTGTAACTTGAATCACAACAAGGAAGGGGGAAAGGCAACACTCTCCGCCCAACCAAGATACCCAATGGGAAAATAGAATCCATCTTTCCCCATGGCCCTTGAGCCCCAACCATATTGAAATGGAGCATGATAAAACAACACATGGCAACATAGCTTCTTTCACATACAACATACATTCACATGCACAAGGAAATGCATAACAAAAAGATGTAGTTCTCAACTACAACAAAAATTCCAATCAAAACAAAGGCTCCTTCTCAAGCAAGCAATCCAAGCAAGAGCAAGAACTATGGAGGTCTCCTTATGCTTCCCATGTTGAAATTGGGCATCCACCTAAAACAAACTACCAAAACATAAGCATCCCATAAACCTTATCCCTCCTCAACCCCTCCTTATCCCTCCTCCAAATTTATCCCTTATACCTCCCCAAAGTAAGAAATGCAAGCATATTCTTTTCCCTAGGTGGATCCCAACCAACACTCCCTCCACAAGACAAGTGCCAATAGTAAATCCCTTATCCCTCCTACGATAAACCTCATAGTCTTCTCTCCACATCATGCCCTAAGCATTCTACCCATCCCTCTAAGAATTGCAAACACAAATGCATTCAAATTTCATGCTAAAAGATGGAACAACAGCAATTTTAAAAGTGAGAGCCTACCTATCCATGATGGAGACTTGTTTCTAAACAGTAGTTCTTTTGATACTCAAAACATAGTCCCAAAATAGAAAGGTAAATGTATGCACAATCAAATCCTCTTGTTCCACCAAGAAAGATCCAAAATGCAAGAGAAATTTGACCCAAGAATGAAATTTCCAACCTTCAACAACCTCAAAATGAGGAGGAATTCAAATTTTAAAGGGGAGGGTGGAAGAGGATGATGTGGATTCCAAGTGGGATGCCACATCATTTTTATTCCTTCCCCAAGAGTGCAATCCACATCAACAATAAATCACCATAAAAGAAAAATGATGAATTTACTTACATACACAATGTAGCCCATACCCCAAAAGGAATGCATTTAAATTTTGTAAGACAAGTGCAATCAATACTTAAACAAAAACATGTCAAAATGTAATAAAATAATATGATTTTGACTCCAAATTAATAGACATGGTTGGTGGAGGATTTTGAGAGGTGTGGGACAAGTTTAACTTATCCCACAAGCCTCCAAATTTGTCCTCCAAGTTCAAATTCGAATTTCGAGAGAGGAAGCAGTGTTTGACCTTCCAAAATCAGCCTTACAACCTCTTACAAATTCTTACACAACCCATGCTTGGTAACTTACACACTCTTCTAAAATGCATTAACTTCTATGACATTTATTTATGACAACCTTTTGACATAAGATTTATTTAATTACCATAAGGTTATAAAATATATAAATCAAATTTCATTTTCAACCAAGGAAAAAACATTTAATTTCACATTCGCATCCCATTTAATTTAATTAAATTTTAACTATATGACTCCCAGATAATACTATCATAATTAAATAATTACAATAAAAGCACATTACAAAATAAAATACACACAACAATAAATAAAAAGGGAGCACATAATAAACATACACACATATATGCCCCTATGGTCACAATAATGGAAATCCCCCATGGGAAATCCTAACAACTAAACACACAATCAAACATAGTTTCCATGGTGACCTTGTTGATTTCACATTGAATTCCAATATGGTTAGTCTCAGTCTCCCAACATTGTTGTGATTTTAACCGCAAAATGCAAAATACCTCCTTTGGCCTCGTGGCCACATTAGAATATTCAAATGACATAAGCAACATAAAATTATTAATTTTAAATCATAACAATATCAAGGATTCAATATTTATCATTAAAATTCAATTTTTAACTATATCATCATCCAATAGATTTCTATACTAGAGCCATTCATAATAATCAATGTCACATGTCTAAAATTAACATCAATAACCTGTCCATGTCAACTAGTATATCATTATCCACATAATAATAAAAATGTCTCAATGATCCTCAAGCACAATAACTGAATCCAGATCAATATTAATCCATAGTCTAACATCTAACCATCATGATAATCAAAACATGATAATGTCCATAATGATCCATGAGCTAGTATATACACATCCTGTTACATCAAAATATAATAATATCCAAAATATGATCAATAGAGTCAGGATCAGTATCTAAACAGTGTCGAGGAGAGTGGGAACTACACTCTGGCCAAGGAAAATGGTTGGCCTCACATGGGTTAGGGTTTATGACCTCACATGTGTTAGCCTACGAAGATCTAGGCATGTTGGGTAAGTTAAGTGTGCAGGTAGAAAATGGGTGACCTCCCGAAGATCTGGTGGTGCACCAATGCAACTCTTGAGGATATGTAGTGAGAAAGAGTTGTGCATGGGTGATTTAAGGGACCATGCTATGATCCCAAGGATGTCTCGGGAGAATCAAGGTTTAGGTGAGGGAGTTTGGGAGCGAAGAACTTACCCAATGTATGTGGAGCGAGTTGGGCAACTCATGAGAGCAATGCGGTGGTAGAGTGAGTTGGTTTGAATCATAAATACCTTACATTATAGAGGCCTTGTGTTGAGAGTGCAAAAAATCCCGATAAGACAGTTGAGCATGGCAAACAATAAGACCAACGTGGTGAACTCACAACCCCACCAAGTGGAGCATGGAACACTTGGTGCACTTGTAAATTTATGGGATGGGGTGTTCAGGAGACCTTAGAGATATACTCTACCCTTGTGGAGTATGTCCATGCAAATAAGTTCATCATGGATCAGTAGTGGGACTCTAGAGTTAAGTGACAGTGGACTTGGGGAGACCTTTGAGGTGGCAACATCCTTAGAAGAAGAGTTCATGTGGGAAACAACCAAGAGGCATGATGGAGTGAGACTAGGATCTAGAGGTTGAAACGGAGGAGAAGTAACTCAGACACAAGTGAGCCAAGTGTGGCAAGCTCCTCAACCTTGCAGAGGTTAAACAATGCAGATGAGTTGAGTGCTCACATAGATGTATTAGAGGCGCAGTGGAAGCGTGGATGTGGAGTGGGTGCAAAAGCAGTGGCTAAGACTCATGGAAGTGGATAGAGGATGGTTCACATGGTGATGCATGACATGGTGGGCTAAGTCAAGGACATCATGGTTGATTGCGGTGTGGTGAGTGACAACTAAGGCAAAAGACTTGAGTAGGAGTCAATGTGGTCGGATACGGATGGGTGTCTCAAGAGTAAGCACGGTGATGTCGGTGGCCATGGCATCGAGGAAAGATCAAAGGTTAGATCGAGATGAGGGAAGAAGATTACCTCACCTGCATGTGATGCGGTCTACAAATATGGCGAGCTTGCAGTGATCCCCATAGGGATCTTTGGTGTTGTGGACTTGGGTGACAGAACAGTCAGCAGGTCGGGGTGAGTAGAGGCTCACACCCGGAAGGACTCACGAGGAGGACTTCCCCCACTAGTGCACACATAGGTGACTAGCGTGGCAACTCAGGTAGACTCATGGATGGATGACAGAAAGGTGCATGTGATGTTCCTTAGTGGCATTGTGTAGAACAGTTGGGTGTTTGATAGTGAGCCGGCCAGCGGCGTTGGAGAGCTGGTTCAGTGATGAGTCATGGAGGCATGAGTTGTGCATTCCCTCAGGTGAACTAAGAAGGCATATTAAGAGCTCCCGGTGGTTGTATGGGAAGCTGTAAAGGTATTGGAAGGGTTCACTTGTGCATAGTTAGAGATGCAGTTGGGAATGGGTGGTGGATAAAAGTGGATGAAGGTGTAGTCTGGGACTGTTGGAGTAGCTTGATCCTCTAAGGTAAGTGAAAAAATTAGTGTCTCAGTGCCACACATTGGCTAGTGAAATCTACTACATAGTTAGCCTGTGACCGAGTTGGGCGAGGAGATCACCTATCAATTCCATGACTCGGTGTACTACCGATCTATTCATATGTATCATAGAGTTGGTGTTTTCATCCGATATTAATACTATGATATTAATACTCAAGGGTTAACTACACCTAGCATTATGGAAATGAGACTAATGTCATACCCTATGATCTAACCTAAGTCTCTAACCTACCTTAACTAATGCTAAGAAGGGGGACCTAAGAAGGGTCGTGAGTCATGGGTGGTGGTTTCCATGGTATTTAAGAGTGGGATAAGGTTAAAGGACATGGAATGCTATAAGGTTTGGTGGAGGATAAAAACTACTAATATAGCCTTACGTGGTAGTATCTCTAATGATGGGAATGTTTGTTTGTTTTGTTGTGGCGATCACCAAATTTGGTAGTCGGTGTCGATGGAAAATAGGCGGGGAGAATGGAAGTAAATGAAATTAATGAGATTTGGTCCCGAGCATGGATTGCTTGGGAAGGCATGAAAGTGGAATTTTTTTGGTTGTTTTGTTTTCCATGCATTCCATTTTTCACTCTACATGAGCACTTGGTTCTTGAAACTTGACCATCTACTCTTCGTTGCATGGAAAATTTGAGATTTTCTAGCTTACTTCTCTGTCGGGGAAATATATAAGGCATGGAGGTAACAATATTTTGTTGTTTAATTTTTGTGGAAGAAGAAGAGAAGGTGCGAGCACATTTAGAGGTCTTATTCAAATTTTAGCGACACTATCGGGCATGATACGCCTAACTTTTAAAAATCTTGCTTTCCTTTAAATTATTTCATTAGAACAACTCTATTCGAGATAATTTTCATACAGCTATTACCTAGCTCATAGCAATGTATTGGTTTTCTTATTTTTCTTGTTGATTTGGGAATCCCTGGTTATACGTAGACACTGATGAAATCTACTTCTTTTATCTTCTCTCCTTGTTGTGAATACAATATGGGTTTGAATTCTGTAGAATTGTTTTATGTCTCTTTGTCTGACTGAGGTATAGAATTTTTGAGCGGCATCATGACATGAGACGTCATACTTGATGATTTCGTGTTTGAAGATACCACAAAATGAATTGTTGTGTCAAATTTGGTTGGTTTATTTGATTTTGCTTAGTTGTATGAGCTCTACTATTACTTGACAAATGCTTCAGGAAAATATATAGTTGGATTTGTGGTGAAAGCTGTTAGTTCCTTCTATAAAGCTCATTTGGTTCGAGTCACATGAGTAGGAAATATGTTTGAATACTAAGCATGTACCATCATTAGAAAGGGTTCTGCATGTTTCTATGAATATAGGTTACGTAGGTAGGAAATATTTGGTGTAGCTCTTTGCTTTTACTTTTTTACTTGGATAATTGGGACGCAGATTATGACAAAGAGAAAACTTACTTTGATGAACTCTATCCACTAACAATTTATGGGTGATCCTAGATCTACATGAATGGAAATTAGGTTTTATATTTGGATAGGAATGGTGTGTTTGATGTTACCTAAGGTGACCTTGAAATCTATCATTAGAATTCATCTATTAACACTTTGGAAGTGCTATTTGATTTGGTATCTTTGAACGTAACAACAAACTATCCGAGTGTAATGGCTGGAAATAATTAGTTTAATCTATTGGTAATTAATGATAATGATTACCTAACTCTTATTCAAAAATGATTCGAGTCCTAGGTGAAGTGTAGATTGTTTATTTGGACCAGGATTGTGGTCGATATTTGAACGTATATGTATATCATTTTGTAACAATGTGGCTTTTGTTTAATGTGTAATTACGAGAACCTAGGGATCTATGGGTAACCTTTTAAGCAGTTCTACCTAATTAGAGCTAATGGTAAACTTAGGTGTTGATTTTCTTTCCTTCTCTTTTCCCCGATTGAATTTAAGATTTTATATATGCATTACTCACCGGGAAGTTGGTACAGTCATGAACTTGTTAAAATGGAGTTGAGATTCTCTCTATTTTCCTCTTAGTTATGAAGGATAAGTTGTTATAGGATATCGGACTACGAAGGTATTCCTCTCTTCTAGAAATTATGAGTGTTCCCTTCTTTATAATTTTCTATAAGAATTATTCGAGTATGGGCATGAGATGAATAGACTGTTAAATTTAGGTGGAGAGAGTGGTAAGTGTTGAATCTTAACAGAAGTCTCCTTTCCTTATCTTTAGAGATATTATTACCCTATTTGAGTAATTTAGTTATTATCTACTTATATAAAAGTAGTATTTTAGTAAAAGTTTTTATACTTATCAATGTTTATGAAATGATACAAAAATATAGAGGAAATCCATCAGTTGAACTTGCTTGAGGCTATAATCTGTTTTTGCTTGAATTGTTTATATGAAAATCTATTGGTTACATGCCTTGATAAGATTTCATTCCTTGAATAGAGTAATTATATTAGGATTGATACTGCTCTTGGTTTTCAGATGGCTAGGTATTTAAGATTCATTTTGTTTCTTCTTATTCTCTAATATAAGATGAATCATCCGAAAAGATTTAAGTTGAAATGGTAGCTATAATATGAGTTATGTTATAAAGTCATATTAGAATGGTAGAAAGATAATTAGCGTGATTCATGTTTATGGATTTGATGAAATGATTTCATTTAAATAGGTTGTTTAATGGAAACAATTGGTGGAATGCAATTGTTTTAAGAATTAGTGCTTATCATGCTCGGTTCTTTGGCCGACTCGTGCTAGCAATTTTTGCAGATGGTAATCATAAGTGGTAAAGGCATGCAGATCTAATATGATGCACAAATTGTTTAAATCTTATTTTTATGATGAATTCTAACATGATTTCTATAATTGTACTATAGAAAGAAAGTTACTCTTTTGCTGATGATTATTGTATTAAAATATGCCGAAGTGCATAAGTTGTAATTGTATGGCTTGGAAATAAATGAAATGGGAATTGTTACTTACGTGGCTGCATTTTTATTTGTTGAATTGATCTTCTCATGTCTGAATGAAGGAGAGTGCATTTTTATTATTATATGCCATGGGATCTAGATGGATTCCCTAAGTAAGCCTTGTAAAAATTATGTGACTGAATACTTCATGTTTGACTAGTAATTCTTATATATTATGAATAAGGCTAAATTGGAAATTAGACCACTACATTTTTAGGGAAGTTGAGGTTAAACTATGCCCTGATATGTAGCTAAAACAGGAAGAGTATTCTATTACTCCCTAACAATGATCTAAGTCAAAGCAATGTAATTGATGGTTTTAAATCACCATGTCTTAATAGCAATAAGTCTGATATATTTCAGTCTTTGGGGTTGATATGAACCCTTACGGGTTTAGTTAGCTTCCTTATGAGAGAACATAGGGCTGTTGTCCTTTTATGAGGAATCAAGGATTATTAGGAACCGATTGACACCTTGACGAGATCTGAAATCTTATTAAAAATTTCTCTATGAAACTGAACCTAAATATGTATGGTCTCTCAAAAGTGTGGGACCCAGGGTTGGGAAAAGCTACCCAATTAGGAGGGCCTATAATTCAAATTTAACTCAACTTAAGTAACTTCTTGAAGTTATGTAAATATTTCCAAGGCAGTATTGTAGGATGTTGACACATGTCAACTACAGGGTTGTACCTTCGAGAAGATTAGGATCTTCTTGAGGATACAACAATGCAGGTGACATATGGCAACATCCTTCTCCATTGATTGTTAAGATTTACACCTGAAACTTGATCAATATTTTCCTTCGGGACTGGATAGGACCATAGACGTGTTATGAGGCAGCCCTTTGGGACTCAGGGTACCTTGACACATGGGGTTAACAGTGGTTGATCCTGTATGTCAGCTTACCCTAGTCTTCAAGGGCATCCTTATAACGTGTGTATGATATTAACCCATTCGGAGTGAAAACTAGGGACAAGGGGACTGACAGAAGTCAGTATAAGATGATCTATATAACATCGGAGTGGGGTGAAGGATGTATTCCAGATTGACGAGTATGTCGTCAAGGAATATAAGACATGAATAGTATGTTTCAAATCTTTGGCCAAAGTATCACAAGCGGCTGATTGCGTTGTCCTATGTCACCTAGTCTAAGGGACGTGATGTTGATGAATAATGGTAACAATTATTCGAGATAGGTTCCTTGGACAAAACATTGAGAATCTGGATTAGGGAAGAGAACCACAAGAGGGAAGTGTTCGGATGAAAACACTAACTCTATGATACATATGAATAGATCGGTAGTACTTTGAGTCATGGAATGAAGATCAGCGGTACACCGAGTCATTACAGCAACATATGGTTATCTATTATTTGAATGATTTTCATGATCCATGTGTTCTAAATTATGTATTTAGAACTAGATAGCACTAATAAAAGTAAAATAAAAATTCTTGTTCTAATGTACTAAAATGAGGATGTTACATCTTGGTATCAGAGCTGAAGGTTGCAGCTCTTGGACCTATTATGTCCATAATCTGATAAAAACCTGAATTTTCTTGTAACATAAAATGGTTATAATAAGGGGGAACATTGCGAATAATGCTCCACCTAAGGAAGGGGTGGTAATAACCAAAAATTGATGAGATCCTTACTGCCCTATTGGACATAAGAGATCGTTTGGCTGCACTTGAACAACAAGTAATGGGAAATGAGGAGGATGATAAAGTTGGTAACAATAATCAGCTACCTCCTGAGGAAAACCATGATATGGGTGTTGGTAATAACAATGGAAACGTACTTGTCTAACCGAGAAAACAAAAAGGCCGGGTTAGCGGCAGAACTCACTAATAATATAAAAAGGATAATTCCACCTAAATTTGATGGCACCACATTAGGAGATGGAGCTGAGCTCGGCTCAATGAAATGGAGAAGTACTTTGCAATAAGAAACTTCTCAGAGGAAACCAAAGTTATTTGTGGAGCCTATCAACTTTCCCATGAAGCATCTTCATGGTGGGACAGCCGTAAAGCTTAGCTAAATATTGATGAGACCAACATCACTTGGGATCAATTTAAAGGCTATTTTAGGCAATGTTGGCTGCCACAACTTTTCTATGATTAGAAAATGACAGAATTCTAGAACTTAGTTCAAGGAAAGCTAATTGTAATTGAATACTGGGAGCGGTTTATGAAACTCCTCAAGTACATACCACAGTATCAAATTGACGAGAAGTTCAGAATATGGAAATTCATCATGGGACTAAATCCCATGATAGGAGGAGAGGTTGATGTTCACATCCCAACCACTATGGAAGGGGTTGTTGAAAAAGCCATAAGGCAAGAACAGAAATTAAAGGCTATTTCTGCTCATAAAGAGGATGTGCGGAAGAAGATTGTAAACCCTTCTTCAACTTCTCTTGCACCCAAGAAGGGGCCATGGAAAGGTTTTGGCAACAAAATTAAGTTTTCAATGGATAATAATAAGAAAATGACAGCGAATAAGCCTACTAGAAATGTAAGGGATAGTTTTGCAAAGAATTATAATAATGGGCAGAAGCCGTATGGAGGACAACATGATAATTTTAAGGATGGAAGTAATTTTGAGCCTAAAAAGGGACATGTAGGAGGATGTTATAATTGTGGCAAAGATCACTACACAAATAAATGCCCTTTGAAGAAGGATGATCGTAATCAACATAAGATACATGCTTTGCAAAGTAGTAGACAAGCAAGTGAAAAGCATGTGACACCTATAGAAGTTCGGGTAAGTTATTTGGCATACCATCACTATTCTTTTTGATACGAGAGCTACCGAATGTTTTATTTCTAGTAAACTCACTTCTAAACTTAAAAGAAAAGCTGGAAAAATGGATAAATCTTGGGATTTGTATAGTATGGAAATAACTTTGTTCATACAATTAGTATGTGTCTTTTTGGAAGCAGTCCTTGACTTACATAAATTTTCCATGGAAGTTGACCTCTATGTTACACCTTTGGGATCCTATGACATTGTTATCGGTGTTAATTGGTTAGCTAACCATAAAGCAAAAGTAGACTACTTTGAAAAATACATAAGATGTTTAGATGATCGGCTGAAAATAGTAGAGATTCAAGGTGTAAAATGGGAAATTTCAGTTAGGAAACTGTCAGCTATGTAACTTAAAAAGGCTAAAAACAAAGGATGTACCTTATTTGCAGTAAAGATATCTAAATTTGTAGAAGAAGATGGTGATTCCATGAAACGATACCCACTGTTGCAAAGTTTCAAGGATGTATTTCCGGAGGAATTACTAGGTTTACCACCCAAAAGGGAATTTGACTTCACCATTGAAATCAAACCAGGGACAGAACCTATTTCTAAAGCACCTTATCGGATGACTACTATAGAGTTAGTTGAGCTTAAGGCACAATTGCAAGAAATTTTATCTAAGGGTTTGATTAGACCAAGTGTTTCACCTTGGGGAGTGCCAGTAATATTTGTGAAAAAGAAATATGGAACACTTAGACTGTTTATTGATTATCGGATGTTAAAAAAAGAAAAAATCAAGAATAGATACCCACTTCCAATAATTGATGATATATTTGATTAGATGCATGGAGCATCAGTTTATTCCAAGATAGATCTTCGATCTAGGTATCATCAATTAAGAATTAAAGAAGAAGATATTCATAAAACAACTTTCCAAACAAGGTACAGACGTTATGAATTCATGGTTCTACCCTTTGGATTAACTAATGCACCCACAAATTTTATGAACTTAATGAATAATATCTTTTAAGAATATTTGGACAAGTTTGTGCTTGTATTCTTAGATGATATTCTCATATATTCTAAAAGTGTTGAGGAGCACAATGAGCATTTGAAGATAGTTTTGGAAATTTTGAGAAAAATAAAGTTATATGGTAAGTTATCCAAATGTTCTTTCTTTGATACTGAAGTTCACTATTTGGGTCATGTCATTAGTAAAGAAGGAATTGCAGTAGATCCTTCAAAAATAGTGGCAATAACCAAGTGGCCTGCACCAAAGAATGTACATGAAGTAAGAAGCTTCATGGGCCTTGCTAGTTATTATAGAAAATTTGTTAAAGATTTTTCTAAAGTGGCTGCACCGATAACTTCATTGCAGAAGAAGGATAAGAAATTTATTTGGGATGAAAAGTGTGAATCTACTTTTAAAAGTTTGAAAAGTCAGTTGACTTCAGCACCTATTTTAGCTGTACCGGACCCTAATGGGGACTTTACCATTGTAACAGATGCTTTTGGGGAAGGCCTTAGAGGTGTTTTGTTACAAAATGATCATGTCGTAGCATATGAAAGTAGAAAACTTAAGTTACATGAGCTGAATTATGACCATTATGATTTAGAGCTTGCTACAATTATTCATGCGCTTCAAGTTTGGAGACACTATTTACTTGGGAAACCTTTTGAGTTAAAAACGATCATTTAGGGCTGAAATATATTTTCACTCAAACCTAATCTAAATGTAAGATAGCGAAGGTGGTTAGATTTTTGTCTCAATATGATTTTGATATTAGTTACATCAAAGGAAAATAGAAGACTAGCAGATGCTCTAAGTCATAGGAAGCACATTTATGCTCTTATAACATTAAGAACTCAGTTTAAAGATGAGGTGAAAAGTGCCTCAGAATCTAATATATACTTTCAGCAAGTAAAAGTAGCACTTGTTGCAGAACCAAAATATGAAAGGTATAAAGGTTTTCATTTTGATAATGAAGGAATCTTACATTATGAAAACAGAGTATACGTACCTTTGCTAAATGATTTGAGAAATAAATTGTTAGTTGAATTTCATAATTCACCATTTTCTGGACACCCGGGTATTGTTAAAATGCTTGCTGATCTAAAACAACAATACTTCTAGAAAGGAATGAAAAAGGATGTTATTAATTTTGTGACTCATTGTCTAGAATGTCAGCGGGTTAAGGTAGAACACATGCACCCTGCTGGTTTATTATATCCCCATAGCATACCATAGTATAAATGGAAAGTAATAAGCATGGAATTTGTACAAGGGCTGCCTATGTCGAGAAATAAACATGATGTTATCTTGGTAGTTGTAGACAAACTAACAAAGGTAGCTCATTTCATCGCTGGAAATCTAAAGGATGATTCTCCTGTGTTAGCTAAAATATTTGTGCACGAAATTTTTAGGTTACATGGAGTACTAGAATTGATTATATCTGACAGGGATCCTAGAATGACGTCAAGATTTTGGCAAATGCTTATAGCAGCTCTTGGAACTAAACTAAACTTCAGTTTTGCATATCATCTAGAAACAGATGGCAAAACTGAGAGAGAAAATCAGTGTTGGAAGATATGTTATGAATGTATTGCATGGACCAACAATACAAGTGGGAAGAGTATCTCCCATTAGTTGAATTTGCATACAACAACACATATCACTCTTCCCTTAAAATGACACCTTTCGAGGAACTTTATGGAAGAAAGTGTAGAACCCCTATTAGTTGGGATAGTATTGAGGATAGAGTGTTAATTGGACCAGAAATATTTACCGAAATGGAATAGCAAGTTAAAATGATTCGTGAATGATTGAAAGAAGTAGCAGAGATAGGTAGAAGAGCTATCTTGACCTAAAGTAGGTTGATCAAAAATTTGAACTTGGTGAAAAGGTTTTCTTTGTGTTAAACCAAGAAAGAGTTCTATAACTTTTGGCAAGGTGCAAAGTTATCACCTAGTTATGTGGGACCTTTCAAAATTGTCAAAGTAATAAATCCTATAGCTTACCGATTAGCATTACCACTGCTTTGTCTCGCATGCATGATGTTTTTCGTATTTATTTTCTTAAGAAATACGTTTCAGACTTGTCACCTATTTTAAATTGGAATTCCTTGCAGGTCAAGACCCGGGAATAATCGTGGTTAAACCGACACAAATCTTGAAACTTGCCAAGTGCATTTGAGAAATCATGAAATACAACAATGTAAGGTCCAGTGGGACCAGTTTAACGAAGAAAGTGCAACTTGGGAAAATATGGAAGAGATGAAAATTTCTTTTCCCTTTCTTTTTGAATAGAATGGAATCTGTTGACTAAAAAAATATAATTATTATGAATTTATCTTTTCATGTCTTTATGTAAGCCAGCTTTGGGGAAAACATTATTCGGGTTGAATAAATTGTATCATGATATTGATTTCTGGAATTATTCAAGTTGGAAATAGTAATTTGTTTTGTGAACCAATGAATTGATTGACCTGAAGGTAAATCAAAGGATGTAATCATCGGGACGATGAATCTTTTAGGAGGGAAGCATGTAACACCCTGAACTGTTGTTACTTTCTCCAGAGCATTCAAGTATTGATAAATGATTTCTTCTGTATAAGGACATGTTCCTTTGGTTTTGGGAAGTCATGCTTGATATGGATTGTATCCTCTCTGCTCTTGAAGATCTTTGATTGAACCAGAATATGATTGGACACTTTCGTTTCTTTCATTCTTGCACTTGAGTTCAACCTGATTTCTAGATGAATTGTGGATTTATCCACCTTTATGACTCAGCCTTGGATCAGTTGCATTGATCCAAGGAATGTTTTAAGTTTATTCAGGATGAACAAATTTTATTGACTTTACGAAAGTTACAAAGTATGATTGAGCTTTGAATGATCAAACCCGGAGGTTAACTCAGGATGATCATGGTAAATGGAATTTGGTTCCAGATATCGTAACATCAGGAAAGACTGGACCTTAAGCCAGGTAAGATGTTTATGTTTTATATCTAAAGCTTAATTTATTGATGCCTAATGGAATCCTTTACAGGAATGTTTTATCCTGTATAGACTCTAACACTGATTAGTCCTATTTAGGGGACCTAAACTAGATTGGTAAGGTTAATAGTTTTAACCTAAACTATAACCTAATGGTTAAAATAATTGCTAATCTAACCTAGCCCTAAACTATGAGCTTAATACTCAAGGGTTAACTACACCTAGCACTATGGAAATGAGACTAATGTCATACCCTATGATCTAACCTAAGTCTCTAACCTACCTTAAATAATGCTAGGAAGGGGGACCTAAGAAGGGTTGTGGGTGGTGGTTTCCATGGCATTTAAGAGGGAGATAAGGTTGAAGGACATGGAATGCTATCAAGTTTGGCGGAGGATAAAAACTACTAATATAGCCTTACGTGGTATTATTTCTAAGGATGGGAATGTTTGTTTGTTTTGTTGTGGCGATCACCAACTTTGGCGGTCGGTGGTAATGGAAAATAGGAAAGAGAATGGAAGTAAATGCAATTAATGAGCTTTGGTTCCCGAAGCGAGGATTTCTTGGGAAGGCATGCTAGTGGAATTTTGTTTGGTTGTTTTGTATTCCATGCATTCTATTTTTCACTCTACATGAGCCTTTGGTTCTTGAACCAACCATCTACTCTTTGTTGCATGGAAACTTTAAGAGTTTCTAGCTTACTTATCTATCGGGGAAATATATAAGGCATGGAGGTAACAAGATTTAGTTGTTTAATATTTCGTGGAAGAAGAAGAGAAGGTGTGAGCACATTCGAGAGGTCTTCTTCAAATTTTAGTGACACTATCGGGTATGATAGGCCCTAACTCTTAAAAATCTTGCTTTCCTTTAAATGATTTCATTAGAACAACTTTGTTCAGATGATTTTTGTATAATTGGCCTGGCTGGTAGCAATGTATTGGTTTTCTTATTTTCTTGTTGATTTGGGAATCCTGGTTATACGTAGACCCTGCTGAAATCTACTTCTTTTATCTTCTCTCCCTTCTTTGTGAATACAATATGGGTTTGAATTATGTAGAAGTGTTTTATGTATCTTTGTATGATTGAGGTATTGAATTTCTGAACTAGCACCATGACGGATGTCATACTTGATGATTTCATGTTTGAAGATACCATGGAATGAACTGTTGTGTCAAATTTGGTTGGTTTATTTGATTTTTGTTTAGTTTTATGAGATCTACTATTACTTGACAATTTTAGGAAAATATATAGTTGGATTTGTGGTGAAAGCTGTTAATTCCTTCTATAAATCTTAGTAGTTCGACCTTACGAGTAGGAAATATGTTTGAATACTAAGCTTGTACCTTCATTAGAAAGGGGTCGAATGTTTCTATGAATACGAGTTACGTAAAGGGAAATATTTGATGTAGCTGCTGTTTTTACATTTTTTTACTTGGATAATTGAAACGCAGTTATGACAAAGAGAAAACTTACTTTGATGAACTCTGTCCCCTAACAACTTGTGGGTGATCCTAGATCTGCATGAATGGAAATTAGGTTTTATATTTGGATAGGAATGGACTGTGTTTGATTTTACCTGAAGTGACCTTGAAATCTATCGTTAGAATTCATCTATTAGCACTAGAAGTGCTATTTGATTTGGTATCTTTGAACGTAACAACAAACTATCTAGTGTAATGGCTGGAAATAATTAGTTTAATCTATTGGTAAGTAATGATAATAGTTACCCTAACTCTTAGTCAAAAATGATTCGAGTCTTGGGTGAAGTGTAGATTGTTTATTTTGATCAGGATTGTGGTATGATATTTGAACGTATATGTATATCATTTGTAACAATCTGTGGCTTTTGTTTAATGTGCAATTACAAGACCCTAGGGATCTATGGGTAACCTTTTAAGCAATTCTACGATTAGAGCTAATGGTAAAATTAGGTGTTAATTTTCTTGCCTTCTCTTTTCCCTAATTGAATTTAAGATTTTATATATGCATTACTCCTACGAAGTTAGTACGATCCTGAACTTGTTAAAATGAATTTTAGATTCTCTCTATTTTCCTCTTAGTTGTGAAGGATAAATTGTTATAGGATATCGGACTATGAAGGTATTCTCTCTCTTCTTTAAATTATGAGTGTTCCCTTCTTTATAATTTTCTATAAGAACTCTTCAGTATGGGCATGAGATGAATAGACTATTAAATTTAGGTGGAGAGAGTGGTAAGTGTTGAATCTTAACAAAAGTCTCCTTTCCTTATCTTTAGCGATATTATTACCCTGTTTGAGTAATTCAATTATCTACTTGTATAAAAGTAGTATTGTAGTAAAAGTTTGTATACTTATCAATGTTTATGAAATGATACAAAAAGTATAGAGGAAATCCATCAGTTGAACTTGCTTGAGGCTATAATCTGTCTTTTCTTGAATTGTTTATATGCAAATCTGTTGGTTACATGCCTTGATAAGATTTCATTCCTTGAATAGATTAATTATATTAGGATTGATCTTTTGCTCTTGGTTTTCGGATGGCTAGGTATTTAAGATTTATTTTGTTTCTTCTTATTCTCTAATATAAGATGAATCATCTAAAAGATTTAAGTTGAAATGGTAGCTATAATATGAGTTTCTAGGAAGCTCAAGTTGAGCTTCTTGACAAGCTCCTGGGTGAGATACTTTTGAGCTCCCAACCGAGCTCCTAGGTGAGCTTCTTGATGAGTTCTTAGGTGAGTTAATCAATGAGCTTCTAGGCGAGATCAAATTGAGATGATCGGAAATATCCCAAAAGATCTCCTAGGTTATCTACTTGACAAGTTATTCAGTGAGCTTCTAGGTGAGCTGCTAGGTGAGCTCCCAATTGAGCTACTTGGCGAGCACCCATGTGAGGTCCCCAGTGAGCCACTCAGTGAGCTCACAAGCATCCTCAAGTCAACCTACTTAATGAGCTAGTTTGTGAGCTCCCAGTGAGTTTTTAGGTGAGCTCTCAAGTGAGTTTTCAGAAAGCTCAAGTCAAGCTACTTGAGGAGATCTTGGGCAAGCTACTTACCGAGCTCCTAGCCAAGATCCTACGTGAGCTACTCGGTTAGCTCCCGGGGAGCTCAAAGGTGAGCTTGTCCGTAATCTCTTAGGTGAGCTTACATGTTAGCTACTAAATGAGCTCAAGGTGAGTTGGCAATGTGACCTCTGCGGGGAGTTGGAAAGGTGAGCTATCAAGTGAGCTCCCAAGTGATTTCTAGGTGAGTTACTCGATGAGCTCTGGGTGAGCTCAACTTGAGCTGATCGGCGAGCACCCGTAAGAGCTCTTAGATGAGCTACTTGGTGAGTTCTTTAGAGAGCTACTACATGAGCTCCCAAGCGAGCTACTTGGTGAGATCCCAGGTGAGGTCCCTGGTGAGCTACTCGGTGAGATCAAAAGTGAGCTCAAGTCAGCTTACTCGGTGAGCTCCTAGGTGAGCTATTAGGTGAGCTCGGGTGAGCTATTAGGTGAGCTCCCAAAAGAGCTACTTGGTAAGCTACTTGATAAACTCGAGGTGAGCTACCAAATGAACTCAATGTGAGTTAGAAAGGTGAGCTCCTCAGTGAGCTTAAGGTGACCTAGAAAGGTAAGCTGATAGGTGAGCTTCCATGCAAGTTTATGGGTGAGCTATCAAGTGACATCCCATGCGAGTTTCTAGGAGAGCTGTCGGTGAGATCCTATGTCAGCTTTAGGGTGAGCTTCTTGATGAGCTCCTAGGTGAGCTCAAGTCTAGCTCGATCGGTGAGCTGCTAGGTGAGCTTAAGGTGTCTTTGGAAAGGTGAGCTATCGGTGAGCTCCTAGGTGATTTTTTGAGAAAGCTCAAGTCAAGATGCTCGATGAGCTCCTAGGTGACCTATTGTTGAGTTCCCACCAAGATCCTAGGTGAGCCACTCGGTGAGCTCCGGGTGAGCTTGTTTACAATCTATGATTTTCAAGGAGAGCTCAAGGTGAGTTGGTAAGGTGAGCTCAAGGTGAGTTATTAAGGTGAGTCATGTCAGGCGAGCTCCTAGGTGAGTTCGTGAGAGTTACTCGATGAGCTCTAGGGTGAGCTTAACTTGAGCTAATTAGTGAGCTCCTAAAAGAGCTCCCAGGTGAACTACTTGGTGAGCTATTCGAGAGATATCCTAGGTGAGCTGCTAGGTGACCTCCCGAGCAAGCTACTTAGCAAGCTCCCAGTGAGGTCCCGATGAGATACTCGGCGAGTTCGAGAAGATAGCTCAAGTCAACCTACTCAACGAGCTACTCGATGAGCTCCTAGGTGAGCTATTAGTCAAGGTGCTTGATGAACTCTTATAGGGGAGCTAATAGCGGAACACCCATGTGAGTTGGAAAGGTAAGCTATCGGGTGAGCTCCCATGCATGTTTTCAGTGAGTTCTTAACGAGCTCCCGGGTGAGCTAAAGGTAACCTACTTGGTGAGCTACTCGGTGAGCTCCCATGTGAGCTACTTGGCGAGCTACTCGATGAACTCTAAGGTGAGCTACTAGATGAGCTCAAGGTGAGTTGGCAAGGTGAGCTCCTCAACAATCTCAAGGTGAGCTAGCTAGGTGATCGATAGGTGAGCTTCCATCTAAGTTGGTAAGGTGAGCTATAAGGTGAGCTCAGATGTGAGTTTTCACATGAGTGCTTGAGAAGCCCTGGATGAGCTAGTTGATGAGATCTCGGTGAGATCAAGTTGAGCTTTTTGGGAAGCTCCCGGTGAGCTCTAGGTGAGCTAGAAAGGTGAGCTATCAGTGAGCTCTTCGGTGTGTTTTTGGTAAGCTCAAGTCGACTTGGTCGACGAGCTCTTGGGTGAGCTGCTTGTTGAGCTCCTAACTAGGCTACTTGTTGAGATCCCGGTTGAGCTCAAAGGTGAGCAAGTTGGAAAGGTGAGCTCAAGTTGATTTGGTAAGGCGAGATGTTAGGAAAGCTCCCAGTGAATACCCAAGTGAGTTACTCGACGAGCTCCTGGGTGAGCTCAACTCGAGCTGATCGGTGAGCTCCCAGAAGAGCTCCCAAGTGAGCTACTTGGTGAGTTACTATGTTAGCTCCCAAGTGAGCTACTTGGTGATCTCCAGGCGAGGTCCTAAGTGAGTGTTTGATGAGCTCACAAGAGAGCTCACAAGTGAGCTAAAGTCAACCTACTCGGTGAGCTCCCAAGTAAGTCATTAGAAGTGAGATATCAGGTGATCTATTAGGTAAGCTCCTGGTGAGATACTTAGCAAGCTACTCGACAAATTTTGAGGTGAGCTACCATTTGATCTCAAGGCAAGTTAACAAGGTGAGCTCCTCGGCCGAGCTCAAGGTGAGCTACCAAGGTGAGATGATAGGTGAGCTCCTATGTGAGTTGAAAAAATGAGTGTCCGGTGAGCTCCCATGTGAGTTTTTGGTGAGCTACTTGATGAGATCTCGGTGAGCTTAGGTCAGTCTATTTGGTGAGCTCGTGGGTGAGCTAATGACGAGCCAACAAGGTAAGTTGTAAGGTGAGTTTCTCAAAATTTCAAGTTGAACTACTCGATGAGCTTCTGGTGAGCTTGTCTCCAACCTCCAGGTCGAGCTCCTAGGTGAGATGCTCGGTGAGATCCCGGGTGAGCTCAAAGGTGAGATTGTTGGCAATTTATTAGGTGAGCTTACATGCAAGCTACCATATGAGCTCCAGTGAGATGGCAAGGTGAGGTAAAGGTAAGTTGGGAAGGCGAGCTTAAGGAAAGTTGGCAAGGTGAGCTATATGGTGAGCTCTCAGGGGAGTTCCGAGGTAAGTTACTTGACGAGCTCCCAAGCAAGCTAAACTCAAGTTGATCAACGAGCTCCCAGAAGTGTTCCTAAGTGAGATACTTAGTGAACTATATGGTGAGATCCTATGTGAGCTATTAGGTGAGCTCACAATTTAGATACTTGGTGAGCTCCTAGGAAAGGTCCCTGGTGAGTAGCTCAGTGAGCTCACATGTGAGATCAAGTCAACCTACTTGGAAAGCTACTCGATGAGCTACGAGACAAGCTTAAGGTGAGTTGGCAAGGTGACCTCCTTAGTGAGCTCAAGGTGAGCTGATAGGTGAGCTCCCATGTGAGTTGGCAAGGTGAGTTGTTAGGTGAGCTCCCATGCGAGTTTTTGGGTGAGCTACTTGGTGAGCTCCCGGGTGAGCTCAAGTAAAGCTTCTCGGTGAGCTCCGGGAGAGTTCAAGATGAGATAGAAAGGTGAGGTATTAGGTAAGCTCCCAGGAGAGTTTCTAGGAAAGCTCAAGTCAAGCTACTTGACAAACTCTTAGGTGAGATACTTACCAAGATCCCAACCAAGCTCTTAGGTGTGTTGTTCGGTGAGCTCCCAGAAAGCTTAAAGGTGAGTTTTTCAAGTAATCTCCGAGGTGAGCTTATATGTGAGATACCAAATGAGCTCAACGTGAGTTGGCAAGGTGAGCTCAAGGTGAGTTGACAAGGAGAGCTCAATGTGAGTTGGCAAGGTGAGTTGTCAGGTTAGCTCCTAGGTGAGTTCCCAGGTGAGTTACTTGACAAGATCCTGGGTGAGCTCAACTCAATCTTATCAGTGAGCTCCTAGAAGAGACCCTAAGCTAGCTACTTAGTGAGCTATTCGGTGAGCTCCCAGGTGAGCTGCTAGGTGATCTCCTAAGTGAGCTACTTGGTGAGCTCCCAGGAAATGACCCTAGCGAGCTCACAAGTGATCTCAAGTCAACCTACTCAAGATGCTTCTTGGTGAGCTCCTAGGTGAGTTGTTAGGTGAGCTACCAGGGTGACCTATTAGGTGAGCTACTTGATGAACTCGAGGTGAGCTATCAAACAAGCTCAAGGTAAGATGGCAAGGTGATCTCTTCAACAAGCTCAAGGTGAGCCGGCAAGGTGATCTCTTCAACAAGCTCAAGGTGAGTGGAAAGGTGAGCTTCCATGCGAGATGGTGAGGAAAGTTGTTAGCGTGAGCTCCCAGGTGAGCTCAAGTCAAGGAGTGATTTGCAAGCTCCTAGGAGAGCTCAAGGCAAGCTAATAAGGTGAGATCCTAGGTGAGTTTTTAGGCAAGCTCAAGTTGATTTGCTCGATGAGCTCCAAGGTAAGTTACATGCCGAGCTCTCAACTAAGCTCCTAGGTGAGCTTTCATACAAGCTACCAGATGCGCTCGGGGTGAGTTTACAAGGCAAGCTCAAGGTGAGTTAGAATGGTGGGCTCAAGGTGAGTTGGCAAGGAGAGCTATCAGGTGAGCTTCCAGAGGTGAGTTCCTATGTAACTCAAAGAGCTCCCGGGTGAGCTCAACTCAAGCTAATCGATGAGATCTCAAAAGAGCTCCTAGAAAGCTTCTTGGTGAGCTATTCGGTGAGCTCCCATGTGAGCTTCTAGGTAAGCTCGTAAGTGAGCAACTTGGCAAGCTCTCGGGTGAGGTCCTTGGCAAGCTACTCAGGTTAACTCACAAGTGAGCTCAAATCAACCTACTCGAAAGTCGCTTAATGAGCTCCTAGGTGAGCTATTAGGTGAGATCCCAAAGCTAGCTACTTGGTGAGCTACTCAAAAACTCTAAGGTGAGCTACTAAACAAGCTCAAGGTGAGTTGGCAAGGTGAGCTCCTTAGTGAGCTCAAGGCGAGCTTTCAAGGTGAGCTCCCATATGACTTTTCAGTGAGCTACTTGATGAGCTCCTTCACAAACTTCGAGTTCCCACTCAAGTTACTTGATGAGATCTTGGGTGAGCTCAACTCAAGCTTATCGTAAAACTCCCAAAAGACCTCCCGGTGAGCTACTTGGTGATCTATTCTATGAGCTCTCGGGCGAGCCGCTAGGTGAGCTCCCAAGTGATCTACTTGCTCAAATCCTAGGTGAGGTCACCTGGTAAGCTTCTCGGAGTAGCTCACAAGTGAGCTCAAATCATCTTATTTGATAAGCTATTTGGTGAGCTACGAGGTAAGCTATTAGGTGAGCTCCAGGATGAGATGTTAGGTGAGCTCCCGGAGAGGCTCGTTAGGTGAGCTACTTGAAAAACTCCAAGGTGAGATACTAGAAAATCTCAAGGTGATTTGGCAAGGTGAGCTCCTCATCAAGCTCAAGGTGAGATGGTAAGGTGAGAAGATAGGTGAGGTCCCATGCGAGTTATCTTGGTGAACTATCAAGCGAGATCCTATGTGAGTTTTAAGTGAGCTACTTGATAAGATCTTGGGTGAGCTCAAGATGAGCTGCTCATCGAGCTCCCGGGTGAGCTCAACGCAAATTGGTAAGGAAAGCTCCCAGTGAGTTTATAGGAAGCTCGAGTTGCTGACTCCGCCGACAAGCTCCCGGGTGAGCTACTTGTCGAGCTCCTAACCGAGCTCCTAGGTGAGCTTCTTGATGAGTTCCTACGTGAGTTACTCGATGAGCTTCTAGGTGAGATGAACTTGAGATGATCGGCAAGCTCCCAAAAGATTTCCTAGGTGAGCTACTTGACAATTTATTCGGCAAGCTTCTAGGTGTGCTGCTAGGTGAGCTCCCAAGTGAGCTACTTGGTAAGCAACCATGCGAGGTCCCTGGAAACCTGCTTAGTGAGATCACAAGTGAGCTCACAAGCAACCTCAAGTCAACATACTCAATGAGCTACTTGGTGAGATCCCAGGTGAGCTGTTAGGTGAGCTCTCAGGTGAGCTACTTGGGGATCTACTCGATGAACTCCAAGGTGAGCTACCAGACAAACTTAAGGTGAGTTAGCAAGGTGATCTCCTAAGTGAGCTCAAGGCGAGCTGGAAATTCAAACTGATAGGCGAGCTTTTAGGTGAGCTCCCATGTGAGTTTTTGGGTGAGCTACTTGATGAGCTCCCATGCGAGCTCAAGTAAAACTACTCAGTGAGCTCTTGTGTAACCTCAAGGTGAGCTTTTAAGTGAGCTCCTACGTGATTTTTCAGGTAAGCTCAATTCAAGCTACTTAAGGAGCTCCTAGGTGAGCTACTTACCAAACTCCCAGCCAAGAACCTAGGTGAGCTACTTGGTTAACTCCCAAGTGAGCTCAAAGGTGAGCTTGTCGGAAATATCTCAAGGTGAGTTGGCAACATGACCTCAAGGGGAGTTATCAAGGTGAGCTATCGGTGAGCTCCCAAGTGATTTCTAGGTGAGTTACTTGATGAGCTCTTGGGTGAGCTCAACTCGAGCTGATCGGTGAGCTCCCAGAAGAGCTCTCAGGTGAGCTACTTGGTGAGTTATTCAGTGAGCTGCTACATGAGTTCCCAAGTGAACTACTTGGTGAGGTCCCCAGGCGAGCTACTCGGTGAGCTCAAAAGTGAGCTCAAGTCAAAGCATACTTGGTGAGCATCTAGGTGAGTGTTAGGTGAGATCCCAAGTGAGCTATTAGGTGAGCTCCTAGGCGACCTACTTGGCAAGCTGCTCGACGAACTCTGAGGTGAGCTACCGGATGATCTCAAGGTGAGTTGGTAAGGTGATCTCCTCAACAAGCTTAAGGCGAGCTGGAAAGGTGAGCTGATAGGTGAGCTTCCATGCGAGTTTCGGGTGAGCTATCGTGTGACATCCCATGTAATTTTGAGCTAGGTGAGATCCCATGTGAGTGTTAGGAAAGCTACTTGAAAAGCTCCTGGGTGAGCTCAAGTCAAGCTAATCAGTGAGCTCTTGGATGAACTTAAGGTGTGTTAGCAAGGTGAGCTATCGGGTGAGCTCCCAGTGTGAGTTTTGAGAAAGCTCAAGTCGAGATGCTCGATGAGCTCCGGGTGACTTGTTACAGAGTTCCCACCAAGCTCTTAGGTGAGCCGCTTAGTGAGCTCCCAAGAGAGCTAAAAGGTGAGCTTGTTTGTAATCTCTAAGGTGAGATTATATGTGAGCTGCCAAATAAACTCAAGATGAGTTGGCAAGGTGACCTCGGGGTTAGTTGGTAAGGTGAGCTCAAGGTGAGTTGGTAATGCGGTGTCGGGCAAGTTCTGGGGAGTTTCCACGAGAGTTACTTGATGATCTCTAGGGTAAGCTCAACTTGAGCTGATTAGTGAGGTCTCGGAAGAGCTCTAGGTGAAGTACTTGGTGAGCTAGTTGGTGAGCTCCTAGGCAAGCAAAGCTGCTTAGGTGAGCTCACGAGTGAGCTACTTTGTGAGCTCCCGGGTGATGTCCCCAGTGAGCTACTCGGTAAGCTCAAAAGATAGCTCAAGTCAATGTACTCAGCGAGCTACTCGATGAGCTCCTAGGTGAGCTTTTAGGAGAGCTCCCGGGTGAGCTATTAGTTAAGGTGCTTGATGAAATCTTATAGGGAAGATGATAGGGAGCACCCATGTGAGTTGACAAGGAAAGATGTAAGATGAGCTCCCATGCATGTTTTCGGGTGAGTTACTTAACGAGCTCCTACGTGAGCTAAAGTAAACCCACTCGGTGAGCTCCCAGTGTGAGCTATTTGGTGAGCTTTTAGGTGAGCAACCGGATGAGGTCAAGGTGAGTTGGCAAGGTGAGCTCCTCAAAGAAGCCTCAAGGTGGCAGGCTAGGTGAGGTGATAGGTGAGCTCCCATCCGAGGTTGTAATGTGAGCTATAAGGTGAGCTCCATGTGAGTTTTCACATGATCTACTTGATGAGCTCCCGAGCTCAAGTTGAGATTTTGGCGAGCTCGGGGGTGATCTCTAGGTGAGCTAGCAAGGAGAGCTATCGGGTGAGCTCTCGTGTGAGTTTTTTTGGCAAGCTCAAGTTGACTTGGTCAACAAGCTCGGGTGAGATACTTGCTTGAGCTCTTAGCCAAGATCATAAGCCCAGGCTACTTCTTGGTGAGCTCCCAGGGTTGAGCTGAAAGGTGAGCAAGTTGGCAAGTTGAGCTCAAGGAAAGTTGGTAAGGTGAGATGTGAGGCAAGCTCATAGGTGAGTTCCTAGGTGAGTTACTTGATGAGCTCCGGGTGAGCTCAACTCGAGCTGATCGATGAGCCCCTAAGAGGTCCCAGGAGAGCTACTTGGCAAGCTCCTAGGTGAGCTCCCAATTGAGCTACTTGGTGAGCTCCTAGGTGTGGTCCCTAGTGAGTTGTTTGACAAGCTCACAAGAGAGCTCACAAGCAAGCTCAATTCAACCTACTCAGTGAGCTCCCAGGAAAGTTATTTAGTGAGATATCAGGTGAGCTATTAGGTAAGCTCCCAGGTGAGCTACTTAGCAAGCTACTCAACAAAATCCAAGGTGAGCTACCTTTTAAGCTCAAGGAAAGTTAGCAAGGTGAGCTCCTTGGCGAGCTTAATGCGAGCTAGAAAGGTGAGCTGATAGGTGATCTCCCATGTGAGTTGGAAAAATGAGTTGTCAGGTGAGCTCCCATGTGAGTTTTTAGTGAGCGCTTGATGAGCTCCCAAGTGAGCTCAATTTGAGTAGCTTGGCGAGCTCCCTGGGAGAGCTCAAGACTAGCTAACAAGGCGAGGCTGTAAGGTGAGTTTTCAGAAATTTCAAGTTGAAGCGCTCAATGAGCTCCTGGGTGAGCTAGTTTCTAACCTCCCAGTCGAGCTCCTAGATGAGCTACTCGGTAAGATCCCAGGCGAGCTCAAAGGTGAGCTTGTTGGAAATTTCTTAGGTGAGCTTACATGCGAGCTACCATATGAGCTCCAGTTGAGTTGGCAAGGTGAACTTAAGGTGAGTTGGGAAGGTGAGCTCAAGGTAAGTTGGCAAGGTGAGCTATCGAGGTGAGCTCCAAGGTGATTTCAGGTGAGTTACTTGACGTTCTCCCAAGCAAACTAAACTCAAGTTGATCGGTGAGCTCTAGAATATTTCCCAAGTGAGCTACTTGGTGAACTATAAGGTGAGCTCCTAGGTGAGATATTAGGTGAGCTCCCAAGTGAGCTACTTAACGAGATCCCAGTGCAAGGTCCCCGATGAGCTGCTTGGTGGGCTCACATGTGAGCTCAAGTCAACCTACTTGATGAGCTACTCGGTGAGCTACCAGATGAGGTCAAGACAATTTGGCAAGGTGACCTCCTAGTGAGATCAAGGCAAGGCGATAGGTGATCTCCCATGTTAGTTAGCAAGGCAAGTTGTCAGTGAGCTCCCATGCGAGTTTTGGGTGAGATGTTTAGCGAGCTCTCGGTGAGCTCAAGTCAAGCTACTCGGTGAGCTCTTGGGTGAGTTCAAGGTGAGCTAGAAAGGTGAGGTATCAGGTGAGCTCCCAGGTGAGTTTCCGGGAAAGCTCAAGTCAAGATGCTTGACAAACTCCTGGGTGAGCTACTTATCGAGCTCCCAACCAAGCTCTTAGGTGTCTTGTTGGTGAGTTCCCATGTGAGCTCAAAGGTGAGCTTGTCAAGTAATCTCCGAGGTGAGCTTATATGTGAGATACCGGATGAGCTCAACGTGAGTTGGCAAGGTGAGCTCAAGGTGAGCTGGTAAGGCGAGCTCAATGTGAGTTGGCAAGGCAAGTTGTCGGTCAGTGAGCTCCAGGTGAGTTCCTGTGTGAATTACTTGATGAGCTCCCGGGAAATATCAACTCGAGCTTATTAGTGAGCTCCTAGAAGAGCTCCTAAGCTAGCTACTTAGTGAGCTATTTTGTGATGCCCGCTACAACTACCACTTGAGACCAAGAAACAAACTAGGAAAATTATGGAATAATTTTTTTATATATAGGAAGAGTCTGACAGTGTTGCAAGACACTAGTTTAAAACTAAATAGGTTCCATAAAAATTCTAATTAACCAAACACAAGATTTCCATTTTTATCTTATAACAAGTTTACAAGGCTCCAATTTGGAGGTTACAAGTTTTACTAAGGTTCAGGGAGAAATTTATCGCCAGGCCTGCTCTCTATCAAGCCCTAAACTTCAACTATATTTTTCACACACTTAGAGTTATCAAAACTTTCCTAAACTAGGCTCATTGGATAGGAAATTTCCTCATCTTTCCAACCATATAAATAAGTCCTCCTAACTCCTTGTAAAACTCAAGTTATGGCCGGGTAGAGTTTTAGGGGAAAATTTTCCCTTGGAGGTCCACGAGGTTAGGAGAATATTGGGAAAATTTTCCCAAATGCCACGTGTCATCACGTGATTTGTGTGCAGTGAGCGGGTTGCGAGGAAAAATTTGAAATTTTTCCCAAAACCAAAGTCTCAATTTTTTTCAAAGGAAAATTTTCCTCCATGCCTCCGCACTTGCTCAAATGGCCACGTGGCACTTAGTATTGGCCGGGGCCAACAGAGGAAAAAGTGAAATTTTTCCAAAAGGGAAAAAATTTAAGTTTTCATTTCTAAATCCATGGGCCCTCCCTACCACCTGTCAACATGTGATTTGTTGGGGGCTACGGGTTACTGGGAAAATTTGGAAAAAAATTTTCCCAATGCAAAATTTTTAAAAAGTTAACTTTTTTTTTTTTATTAAGGGCCTACCCTCCAAAGTGCCACGTGGAAACTTCGATAGGAGGAGAGGTTGGCAGGGGCTACATAAATTTTTAGGAAATTTTTCCAAAGTTCAAAATATAAATTTTTCTAAGGTTGAATTATTTCATTTGGTTTGGGATGGCCATTTTGAAGAAAAACTTCAAATGGCCATAACTTTTGATAGGAAGCTCCATTTTAGGAAAACGAGGACTTTCTGGAAATCTCTCAGAGTCATCTTTGCAAAAAATCATCAATTTTATAATTTAGTAGAGTTTCAAGGGTCAAGTTTAAGAAATAGATCTGCAGGGTTTTAAGTTACAAACTGGCAGTTTTAAACTTGTAAATTTTATAAAAATTGGACTCTTCCTTCACTCAACATGTCAAACAGACATGGAGGATCAACTTAGGAAGAATTAGAATGTTTTAAAGGTGTCAATTTGATCAATTTATTGAAGTTGTGTTTTTAACAATAAGGAACAAAAAGCGACTTAGGAAGGGGATTGATTCAAAATTGGATTGATTAATTGTTTTCTCAAATTTTCCTTGTCAATTTGGGTTTAGAATAATCTTAGCATGTTAATTCATAGTATTTTTAAATTGATTGGGAAGTAGAAAATTGAACTATTTTTTTTTTTCAAATGTACATTACAGATTTAACTTTAAAATAGCAAGTTGTTGCTTTAAATTTCGTTTATCTCTTTTTAAAAAAAATTCAAACAGAAATGATTCCTAAACATAATCCAATGTAGTTTCATATCAAAAATCCATGTAATTAAAACTAAAAGCATCTCTCGAGTTTCTAGTTTTGATATACAATTTTCAAGAAAGAATAACATTTAATTTCATTTCATATGCATCTTCTCAACATAAAAAAAATAGAGATTCTTATTCTTTTCAAAATAGAAATTTATCCTTTCACAGCAATACATTTTTACAAGAACCAATGCCATACTTCTATTGAAAATCAAATAACATTACAACTTATCTCTTTTCCAATTTTATCTGATTTAAAATTTCAAATACAAGTATGAAATGTTCTTCCCATTTTCTTTTCAAACTAAACAGAAAGATAAAATTCATTTCTACATTTGAATTTCAATGTTAAATATACAACTGTAAGACAGTCTTTTCCAATAAATAGAATAGAATGTTTCATCTTTACATTTCAATTAAATTTCATAATTCCATTGACCATACAATGGCTTCACATTACAAAATTATACAATTCATCCACGTGAAGCGGGAAGGGATTACAAAAGTTTGCTCAAAGAGATGACTGTCAAACTATATTCTTCTTTCTCCAAATAGCAGCTTGCTAATTTATTTATTCTTGCAACTTGAATGAAAACAAGGAAGGGGGAAAGGCAACACTCTCCACCCAACAAAGATACCCAATGCAAAAATAGAAGCCATCTTTCCCCATTGGCCCCTGAGCCCCAACCATATTGAAATGGAGCATGATAATTCAACTCATGGCAACATGGACTTATTTCACATGCAAGCAACACTCATGTATCACAAAAATCAAAGAAAACACAAATCAAAACAAGGCAGTAGTTCTCAACTGCATTAGAAAATAGTCATACAATCACAAAGGCTTGAGCAAGCAAGCCAAACAAGAGCAAGAACTATGGAGGTCTCCTTATGCCTCCCATGTTGAAATTGGACATCCACCTACAACAACCACCAAGAAAATAACCATCCCATAAACCTTATCCCTCCTCAACCCCTCCTTATCCCTCCTCCAAATTTATCCCTTATACCTCCCCCAAAGTAAGAAATGCATGCATATTCTTTTCCTAGGTGGATTCCAACCAACACTCCCTCCTCAAGACAAATGCCAATGGAAAATACTTTATCCCTCCTCTTATTAACCTCATAGTCTTATCTCCACACCATGCCCTAAGTATTATACCAATACCTCTAAGAATTTCAAACACAACACATTCAAAAATTCATGCTAAAAGAGGGAAAAAAAAATTAAAAGAGTGAGAGCCTACCTCTCCATAATGGAGACTTATTTCCAAAACAAAAGTTCTTTGATGCTCAAAACATGGTCCCAAAACAACAATGTACAAGCATGTGAATCAATCCAAGCTCTTCCACAAAGCAAGCTCCAAAGGAAAGAGAAAAATTTGACCCAAGAGTGAAATCTCCAACCTTCAACAACCTCAAAATGAGGAGGAATTCCAATTTTTAAAGGAGAGGGTGGAAGAGGATGATGTGGATTCCAAGTGGGATGCCACATCATTTTTCTTCCTTCCCCAAGAGTGCAATCCACATCAACAACAAATCACCATTAAGGAAAAAAATGACAAAATCACTTACACACACAATAGCCCATACCCCAGGAAGGGATTTGCATTTAAATTTTGTAAGAAAAGTGTAATCACTTCTTCTGATAAATCAAGTCAAAATTCAATAAAATAATCTTATTTTGACTCCAAATTAATAAACATGGTTGGTGGAGGATTTTGAGAGGTGTGGGACAAGTTTAACTTGTCCCACAAGCCTCCAAATTTGTCCTCCAAGCTCAAATTCGAATTTCAAGAGAGAGGTGGAGTGTCGGACCTTCCAAAATATTCTTACAACCTCTTACAATTTCTTACACAATCTATCAGTTCACTTACACAACCAAAACTTGGTAACTTACATACTCTTATAAAATGTATTTATTTCTATGACATTTATTTATTACAAACTTTAGATACAACCATATATTTAATTACCATATGGTTATAAAATATATAAATAAATTTCATTTTCAACCAAGACGATAACATTTAATTTATATTCCACATCCCGATTAATTTAATTAAATTTAACTATAAGACTCTCACATTATACTATCACATTAAAATAATTAAAATAAAGAGCATATTACAAATAAAATACATACAACAATAATTTTTAAAAAGGACATAACAAATAAAGCACACATATAGCCCATGGTCACAATAATGGAAATCCCCCATGGGAAATCCTAACAAAACACAACATACAGCTCAAACAAAGTTGTCATGGTAACCTTGTTGATTTCACACTTTGAATTCCAATATGGTTAGTCTCGATCCTCCGACATTGTTGTGATTTTAACCTGCAAAATGCAAAATACCTCCTTCACCTCGAGGCCATATCAGAACATCCAAATGATATATAAACATTAGATTCAAATGAAAAAATTATCAAGATTCAATATTTATCATTAAAATTCAATTTGTAAATATATCATCATCAATAGATTTCTATACTAGAGCTATTCATAATAATCAATGTCACATGTCTAAAATTAACATCAATAACCTCTCCATGTCAACTAGTATATCATCATCCACATAACAATAAAAATGTCTCAATGATCCTCAAGAAAAAAATATGAATCTAGATGAATATTAATCCGAGATCTAACATCTAACCATCATACTAATCAAAACATAATAATGTCCATAATAATCCCTGATACATCATACTACATCAAAACATAATAATATCCAAAATGTGACCAATAGTGTTAGGATCAGTATCTAAATAGTGTCCAAGGAAAGTGGGCACTACATCCCCCTCCCCTTAGACTTGATTTCCTCCTGGAAGTCACTGGAACAAATGTGGAAACTATACTCGTAAAAAGCTAGCATACTCCCAGTGGCTGCAGTCTCATCATATCTGTCCCCACTTTGCACCCGTACGATCAATCTCTCTACCTCAAAGGCCAAAGGTCACGTGATATATGATCTGATGAGCTCCACCATCAACTATCCCTGATCCTACACCTAAAATGATGTCCAATCCAGCACATGATAAGGATCTATGATATATCTCCTAAGAACGAGAAACATGAAACACATCATGTATGCAAGAAAAGTTGGGTGGCAATGCTATATGATGGTAGGCCAACGGGCGATACGCTCAAGATCTTAAAAGGTCCAATGAACTAAGGAGCTAACTTATAACCTTTTCCATAACAGATTGGGATCTTATGTGGCCTAAAATGAAGGAAAACCTTCATGCCCACATCAAAATTACGCTCGATTCTATCTTTGATCAAAGATACTTCTTCTACCTATCTTGTGCCTCCTACAATCTCTACTTGATCAAAACTACCTGCTGCTCCATGTCCTGTAAAAGAGCTGGTCCTAAGGATACTCTATCCTCCAATCTATCCTAGCTAAGGGGTGTCCTACACTCCCTACCATACAAGGCCTGAAAAGGAGCCATGCCTATAGAACTCTAGAAACTATTATTGTAGGAAAATTCCACAAGATATAGATACTCCTCCCATCTCACCTGGTGATCCATCACATACATCCTGAGCATGTCCTCCAAAATCTGATTCACCCTCTCAGTCTGTCCATCTATCTCTGGGTGATAGGTGTGCTGAAGTTAATCTTCATCCCGAGAACATACTGCATGGTGGTCTATAAATGAGAAGTGTACAGAGGATTATGGTCACAAATGATCTTCCGTGGGATCCCATGTAACCTTATGATCTCATCCTAGTAGACATGTGCCATTGCACTAGCTTTATATGTGGTATTTACCCAAGAAAAGTGAGCTACTTTTGTCAATTTATCAACTGTGACCATGATGGCATCATGGTGATATCTCGACATCGGTAACCCAACAATGAAATCCATGGAAATGGTGTCCCATTTCTACTCTGGTATAGCATGAGGATAGAGAAGGCTAGCTAGATGTTGATGCTTGGCCTTCACTTTTGGCATTCTAAACAACATGACACAAACTAAGCCATGTACCTGTAAAGTCCTCTCTAGTGATATAACTGCCTCAAGGTGGCATGCATATTCTTCACCCTGAGGATGCGTGAATAGGGTGCACGATGTGCCTCTGTCAAGATGTCCTACCTCAAGCCTCCATCCCTAGGAACATAAATCTGACCTCTGCGTGCATGAGAAGACCATTTTCCTCTAGTTAGAAACCATCAAATTTCTCCTCAAGGGGTCTCGGGACTTAATGTCTACTCGGGCTGCAATGTAGAAACTGTTAAGAGGAAGCTATCGAAGGATCATGCTCTGTAAATCTGTGCTCACTTTGAAGTAGCCATGCTCAAATGCCTTCATCTTCTCGAGGGAATCTACAACCACATTATCCTTCCCCTTCACATGCTCTATCTCCATGTCATACTCATAAAGTAACTTCATCCAATGCCTCTGATGAGCATTTAGATTAGGCTACATGAAGAGGTGGCGAAGACTTAAATGGTCTATCACGAGTGTGAATCTCGACTAAGAAGAAAGTTTCTCCATTGAATTAAAGCATGCACAACTGCCACAAGCTCAAGGTCACGAGTCAAATAATTAATCTCATGATCTTTGATTTTGTGTGAATCAAAAGCTACAACTCGCCCTCCTACATAAGAACACCTCCAAGGCCTCGCCAACAAAGTATCTGCATACAAATAACTCACCATGTGGATCTGCAATCGCAAGAATGGGTGTTGTAGTGAGATATTCCTTTAGGTTCTCGAAGGCCTGTTCACACTCTGTCGATCAAACAAAATTCTTCCCTTTCCACTGAAGGGAAGTGATGGGGTGTGATATCTAAGAGAATTCCGACACAAATCTCCCGTAGTACCCTACTAACCGCATGAAGATGCGCACCTCTGTCACTGTAGTGGGTACTGGCTAATCCATAATGTCTCTAATCTTAGAAGGATCAAATGTGATTCCTTCACCTAAGATGATATGGCCCAAGTACTAAATCTCTTATTGAAATAAGGCACACTTCTCCAAGTTCCCAAAAAGCTACTTCTCACAAAGACACTTAAGAACTTATCAAAGGTTCCCCTTGTGCTCCTCACGCGTACGTGAGTAAATCAGAATGTCATCAAGAAAGATGAGCATGAAGCAATCTAGAAAGGTCTTAAATACCCCATTCATCAAACTCACGAATATTGTGGGGGAATTCGTCAAAACAAAGGGCACCACTTTGTGAAATCATAGTGCCCATACCTTATAGTGGTAAAAGTAGTCTTATGGATGTCTACCTCCGTAATCCTTAATTGATGGTACCCTGATTTGAGATCAATCTTAGAGAACGCTGTGGCTCCCTTCATTTGATCAAACAAGTCATCAATATGGGGTAGGGGATAATGATTCTTGATCGTTACCTTATTCATCCGGTGGTATTCGATGCACAACCACAATGATCCCTCCTTCTTCATAGATATAATCGGTGCATACCAAGGGGATACGCTAGGATGGATGAGGCCTTTCTCTAAAGGCCTTCCAGCTGTCAGTAACTTGAGCTCACGAGCTCTGGGGTGGTCATCGATAAGGAGCTCGTGAGATAGGCTCTACTCCTAGAACTAGATCAATATGGAAATCAATCTCACATGGGGTGGCATCCCTAAGTAGCTCCCTGGCAAAACATCTCCATACTCTCTCAAAATGGGATGGTCATCTAGTGATGGCCCATTAGACCCATCCTCTGTCTAGTCACTAAGCTGTGACTACATACATCTAAAACCCCTGTTACACACATTGCTTGAGCTGCATGCAGAGATAGTATGAATAGAAATAGGTCTTGACCCCGAAATCATCGACTCAACTCCAAGATCATTTACACAAGATATAGTTTTGTGATAGCAATCCATCCCTGGGCCTATGTGTAGATAACCAATCCATGCCTAAAATGACTCCATACGAGCCCAAAGGAAGTATGTGGAGATATGAATTGGTGGTGAAAGGTCCCAAGTTAACAACACACTCCTTTACTGAGGAGTCTACAGAGACCTTGGCTCATGAAGCCATTTCAACATCCCAACTATGACCCCTGTCTAATAGCCACTAGCTTGCATCACTCTACTAAGGATGGTGTAATAAATGAATCGAGAAGAACCGAGAGTCAAACAATATAGAAGTAGGAACACCTCGATGCTACCGTAGTCTCAATGACCATGCTCCGGTGATCTACCCAGTAGTTCTCAACCTTGCATAGATCTTGTGACTTCATCCCATGTCTCTCGACTATAGGCTCTCGAGATGGGTACCTTACCCTTATTAGGGTTATGGGGCAATCTCTCCAAAAGTGTCCCATTACTCCACACCCAAAGTAACCACCAAGTCATCCAAACCGTAGCACTTAAGAAGGCACCCTAGAGGTAGGTGTTGTGGACCCTAATGATCTAGCCATAGTCTCATTGTGGCCTCTGTAGTCGAACTCCCTACCGACTAAGCTCTAGCTCCACCCCGTGTCTTGGTGGACCCCTAGGAGGCCCCATGCTCCGACCTCTCTGTGCATCAACTCTCTGAGGAGGCCTAAAAGGTGGGTGGGATGCTACTACTATTTGTGGCTGAAAGATGACTTTGAAGAATGCTCGACCACCATGGGGAGGAGGAGCTATCTCCCTTGATCCGATATCCTATAACTACCGAATATGGATCCCGACTAGGTCTCTATCCTGTGTCACCTAAATAATGTGAGGGCCTCTCTACCTACCCGTCCCCGAGCCTAGGGATTTGAGACCTCTCTCTTTATCTTGAAATATGGTCACCATGTCCCCTCAAAGGAGAATCGCTCTAGCTAACTCTTCATCAAAAAATTCTCTCCTCCATCCTCCTCACCCCTATGGAGGAGGTGCATGTCCCTCAATGGAAGTATCTCTGTCTTATATCTGCCTGAGTTCCTCCGAGTGATCCTCCGTATAAGGTGGCATTAACATCTGGAGGGTCTATAAAAACTGTGGTAGGATAGCTACTAAACCACGGTGCAGTGGTGGTGGTGGTGACTCTAAGCCTCTCGTGAACATTCCTCCTTCTCCTTCTCGAGCTCCTGCATGTAGGAGCAGTGGGAGTTAGTTCATTACCTTGATTTTCTTGATTTTCTAAGTTTACTAACATGTTCAATTTTCAATTAGTTTTGTTTTCTAGATTATCAATTTGCTAGTTTTAGGTTTCAAGTCTCAATGTTTCTAGTGTGCCCAATGGTCCAAGCTTTTGAACCACTACTCTGATACCAAGTGTGATGCCTGCTTCAACTACCACTTGAGACCAAGAAACAAACTAGGAAAATTATGGAATAATTTTTTTATATAGGAAGAGTCTACAACCAAGTTGCAAGACACTAGTTTGAAACTAAATAGGTTCTAGAAAAAATTCTGATTAACCAAACACAATATTTCCATTTTTATCTTATAACAAGTTTACAAGGCTCCAATTTTGAGGTTACAAGTTTTACTAAGGTTCAGGGAGAAATTTATCGCTGGCCTGCTCTCTATCAAGCCCTAAACTTCAACTATATTTTTCACACATTTATATTTATCAAAACTTTCCTAAACTAGGCTCATTAGATAGGAAATTTCCTCACCTTTCCAACCATATAAATAAGTCCTCCTAACTCCTTGTAAAACTCAAGTTATGGCCAGTGGAGTTTTGGGGAAAATTTTTCCTTGGAGGTCGCGGGTTAAGGAGAAAATTGGGAAAATTTTCCCAAATGCCACATGTCATCATGTGATTGGTGCAGTGAGCAGTCACGAGAAAAATTTGAAATTTTTCCCAAAACCAAAGTTTCAATTTTCCAAAGGAAAATTTTCCTCCATGCCTCGTTCTTGCTTTCAAATGGCCACGCGGTGCTTTGTGATTGGCCGCGGGCAGCGGAGGAAAAAGTGAAATTTTTCCAAAAGGGAAAAAAGTTAAGTTTTCATTTCTAAATCCATAGGCCTCTCCCCGCCACATGTCAACATGTGATTGGTTGGGGGCTGGGGGTCTTTGGGAAAATTTGGGAAAATTTTCCCAAGGCAAAAATTTTCAAAAGTTAAGTTTTTTTTATTAAGGACTTGCCTCAAGGTGCACATGGCAACTCGATAGGGAGGAGAGGCGGGGCCACGGAAATTTTGATAGGATGCTCCATTTTAGGAAAATGAGGACTTTCCGAAAGCTCTTGGAGTCCTCTTTGCATAACAATCATCAATTTTAGAATTTAGTAAAGTTTAGAGGTCAATTTTAATAAATCGATCTCGCAGGGTTTTAAGTTACAAGCGCGCAGTTTAAACTTGCAAATTTTATAAAATTAGACTCTTCCTTAACTCAACATGTCAAAAGGACATGGAGGATCAACTTAGGGAAGAATTAGAATGTTTTAAAGGTGTAAATTTGATCAATTTATTGAAGTTGTGTTTTTATCCAACAAGGAACAAAAACGACTTAGGAAGGGGATTGATTCAAAATTGGATTGATTGAATTGTTTTCTCAAATTTTCCTTGTCAAGCCGTGGGTTTAGAATAATCTCAAAAGCATGTTAATTCATAGTATTTTAAATTCATTGGGAAGTAGAAAATTGAACTATTTTTTTTTTTCAAATGTACATTACCAGATTTAACTTTAAAAAGTAAGTTCATTGCTTTAAATTTGGTTTGTCTCTTTTTTTTAAATTCAAACAGAAATGATTCCTAAACTTAATCCAATGTAGTTTCTTATCAAACGTCCATGTAATTCAAACTAAAATAACTGTGAGTCTCTAGTTTTGATATACAATTTTGCAAGAAAGAATAACATTTAATTTCATTTCATATGCATCTTTGAACATAAAAAACAGAGATTATTATTCTTTTCAAAATAGAAATTTATCCTTTGATAAAGTAATACAATTTTACAATAACCAATGCCATACTTCTATTGAAAATCAAATAACATTACAACTAATCTCTTTTCCAATTTGATCTGATTTCAAATTTCAAATACAAGTATGAAATGTTCTTCCCATTTTATTTTCAAACTAAATAGAAAGATACAATTCATTTCTACATTTGAATTTCAATGTTAAATATACAATTTGTATGACAAGTGTTTTCCAATATAGAGAATAGAATGTTTCATATTTAAATTTCAATTAAATTTCAGACTTCCATTTACCATACAATGGCTTCACTTTACAAAATTATACAACTCATCCATGCAAAGTGGGAAGGGATTGAAAAAGTTTGCTCAAGGAGATGACTATCAAATTTGTATTCTTCTTTCTCCAAATAGCAGCTTGCTAATTTCTTTATTCTTGCAACTTGAATCACAATAAGGAAGGGGAAAGGCAACACTCTCACCCAACCAAAATACCCAATGGGAAAATAGAAGCCATCTTTCCCCATTGGCTGAGCCCCAACCAAATTGAAATGGAGCATGATAATTCAATTCATGGAAACATGGACTTCTTTCACATGCAAACAACACTCATGTATCACAAAAATCAAAGAAAACACAAATCAAAACAAGGCAACGGTTCTCAACTGCATTAGAAAATATTCATACAATCACAAAGGCTTGAGCAAGCAAGCCAAACATGAACAAGAACTATAGAGGTCTCTGTATGCCTCCCATGTTGAAATTGGAAATCCACCTACAAAAACCACCAAGAACATAACCATCCCATAAAACTTATCCCTCCTCAACCCTCATTATCCCTCCTCCAAATTTATCCCTTATACCTCCCAAAGTAATAAATGCATGCATATTCTTTTCCTAGGTGGATTCTAACCAACACTCCTCCTCAAGACAAGTACCAATGGCAAATCCTTTGTCCCTCCTTTGATTAACCTCATAGTATTATCTCCACACCATGCCCTAAGAATTCTACCCATCCCTCTAAGAATTGCAAACACAACACATTCAAAAATTCATGCTAAAAGGGGAAAACAACAATTTTAAAAGAGTGAGAGCCTACCTCTCCATAATGGAGACTTACTTCAAAAACAATAGTTCTTTGATGCTCAAAACATAGTCCCAAAACAACAATGTACAAGCATGTGAATCAATCCAAGCTCTTCCACAAAGCAAGCTCCAAAGGCAAGAGAAAAAATTTGACCCAAGAGTGAAATATCCAACCTTCAACAACCTCAAAATGAGGGGGAATTCCAATTTTTAAAGGAGAGGGTGGTAGAGGATGATGTGGATTTCAAGTGGGATGCCACATCATTTTTATTCCTTCCCTAAGAGAGCAATCCACATCAATAACAAATCACCATTAAGGAAAAAAAATGACAAAATCACTTACACACAATAGCCCATAACCAAAAAGAGAATGCATTTAAAATTTGTAAGACAAGTGCAATCACTTCTTACAATAAATCAAGTCAAAATTCAATAAAATAATCTAATTTTGATTCCAAATTAATAAACATGGTTGGTGGAGGATTTTGAGAGGTGTGGGACAAGTTTAACTTGTCCCACAAGCCTCCAAATGTGTCCTCTTATAAAATGCATTTATTTCTATGACATTTATTTATTACAAACTTTAGACACAACCATATATTTAATTACCATATGGTTATAAAATATACAAATAAATTTCATTTTCAACCAAGACAATAACATATAATTTATATTCCACATCCCAATTAATTTAATTAAAATTTAACTATATGACTCTCACATTATACTATCACATTAAAATAATTAAAATAAAGAGCACATTACAAATAAAATACATACAACAATAATTTAAAAGGGACACAACAAATAAAGCACACATATACCCCATGGTCACAATAATGGAAATCCCCCCATGGGAAATCCTAACAAAACACAACATACAGCTCAAACACAGTTGCCATGGTGACCTTGTTGATTTCACACTGAATTCCAATATGGTTAGTCTCCATTCCCCGACATTGTTGTGATTTTAACCTGTAAAATGCAAAATACCTCCTTCGGCCTCGTGGCCATATCAGAACATCCAAATGATATATAAACATTAGATCCAAATCACAACAATATCAAGATTCAATATTTATCATTAAAATTCAATTTGTAACTATATCATCATCCAATAGATTTCTATACTAGAGCTATTCATAATAATCAATGTCACATGTCTAAAATTAACATCAATAACCTATCCATGTTAGCTAGTATATCATCATCCACATAACAATAAAATGTCTCAATGATCCTCAAGAAAACATCTAAATCCAGATCAATATTAATCTAAGATCTAACATCTAATCATCATACTAATCAAAACATAATAATGTCCATAATAAT
>CM031237.1:913694589-913734941 GCA_018340775.1 Taxus wallichiana var. yunnanensis | reverse complement strand
AAAGATCTACTTAACTTTAAGGTGTTACATACGTTGAGTTCAAGTTATACTTTAAGACGCTCCTTTTAGGGTAGTCTTTTCCCAACCCCTGGGTTCCTCACCTTAGAATTACCTTTCCTATTAGGACCCATTCCACAAAGAGAAGTTTAATAAGATTTAGGTCTCAACAAGGAGATCATTGATTCACAATAATCTTAATCAACGAAATTGGGCAGTAGCCCCAAGTCTTCTCATAAGGTTGCTAACTTAACCCTTTTAGGTTTATATCAGTTCTCAAAACTAAAATACATCTTACTTATTAGTATTAAGATATAGTGATTTAAAAATGTTAAGTACGTTGTCTTGACTTAGATCAAGGTTAGGGAGTAATAAATTACTCTTCCCGTTCAACTTCCTGTTAAGGTTTACTTTAACCTTAGCTTCTTGAAAGACAGTGATCTAAATTCTAATTTAGCCTTAGATAGAACATAACAAAACTACTAACATTTACAAGTATTCAATCACATAATCTTTGCAAGGATTACTTAGAGAATCCCAAATATCTCCAAGGTATATAATTTTAAAAATGCACTTAAAAAACATTCGAACCAAAGAAGTTCAATCCATCAAGATACAAATGCAACCATGTGTAAGTAAAATCCCCTCATTTCATTCATTTCTATGCTAATCAATTACAATTTATGCATTCGGCATATTTGATACAATGCTCAATAACAAAAGAAAAATTTCTTCATGTAATACATTTAGAGAATCAAGTTGGAATTCATCATAAAACCAAATTAAACACTCACGAACATCATATCAGATCTACGTGCCTTTACCACTTACGACAACCATCTGCAAAAATTGTCAACACGGGTCGGTTTGGTGAATCCGAGGCATGATAAGCACTAATTCTTAAAACAATTGCAATCCACCAATTGTTCTCATTAAACAACTTGTTTAAATGAAATCATTTCTTCAAATTCTTAACATAAATCAGGCTATTCATCTTCATATATTTCTACATGACCTTAAACGCATGACTCATATTATAGATGTCAATTAATCCTTAATACCTTTCAGATAATTCATTTTATATATTAGAGACTAAGAACAAATGAATACTACCATTCTAAAGACAGCAATACTCCAACAAGAATGTTTCTAACAATTACTCAAAGGTAGTTTATAACATTCAACAAGCTCAACTGTCTTAATTCTTTTATAATCATAACACATTTCAATGGTATTGACAAGTATACCTACTTATACAGCAACACACATTTTATACCAGTCTCTCCATACAATACCACGGTCTATTCTTGTTTTGCCCTTACCGTAGAGATCACATAAGGATTCAAGAAGAAAGCACACAAAGTTTCCAGACTAGGAGAGAGAGTATTTTCTTATTCCACTTATTATACATCAACATATAATTTACAGCATAGGAAAAGAAACAGAGACAATCAGATTCCCATATCAATCATGTTCTAGACTGTACCGACTCCTCTAGAATAACACAATTACATTTACGCATGCGATTAAAATAGTCGAGATCACAAGAAGAAACTACAGTTTCATCTAAATTCAATAATAAAAATCACCTGTAGCCATTAAGCAATACAAGAGCTCTCGCGACAAAGCAATAGTAAATAATCCAACCATAATAGACTCAACAAATCTTTTCCATACCATTCATCAACATGAAAATAACCAACACCATCGCCTGACATGGCATAGCTAGGAGCTATTTATCACGGTCAAACACGAGACTAGATAACACTATAAAAAATGACATTTCCATATGCAAATACGGTGACATTCACACCGAGTCGAAACACAAACATGCACAGCTTTATTCAACTAAATATAATCCCTACGATTTTACAAAGACAAGGACTTATATCGAAGCTAAATTCAAGAAAGAATAACCACAACAAGGACTTCAAAGAAGTCGATTCCATACCAATAATTCCTCAAAGTTTCATCCGAAGTTGATCTATTACGAAATACAAATGAGGGGGTCTCAAACAAAGTCAAGTTTGTATAGAAAACCCATCCATTAATTCCTCGAGAATCAAAGCCGAACATAAACACAACAATATTTAGAAAGAGTCTAATCAATATGCATGCACAACGAGGACTTAAATCAGAAATCAAGCCAACACGCACACATCATGGACTTCATCAGAAGTCGTGTTCAAATGGGAATACAGCAAGGACTCCAACAGATTCATAACCAACCAATTACTCTCAACCAGGTTTCGATTGAAGTTGAATTCATACGACAACAACCCAAAGACTCCAACAGAGTCAAAACCAATAAGTATTCACAACAAAGCTTCTACAGGAGTTGAAAACATACTATCCATTTCAAGGATTCCAACAGTATTCACAACAAAACTTCTACAGAAGTCAAAAACATAAGTTACATTTCAAGGACTCCAACGGAGTCAATACCATATAGTATTCTCAACTAAACTTCTACAGAAGTCAAAAACATAAGTTACATTTCAAGGACTCCAACGGAGTCAATACCATATAGTATTCTCAACTACTAAATTCTCTGGCTAAATTCGAAAACATAAGTTACGTTTCAAGGACTCCAACAAGAAACACAACCAAGCTTAGGCAGATCGAAAACATACGAAACATTACAAGGACTCCCAGTCAGTCAATTTCATATATAATCCTTGCAAACTTCCAACGGAGTTTAACCCAAAATTACAAACATAGTGAGGACTTCTACTATAGTCGCATTCAAGTAGTATAATCACAGCAAGCATTCCAAACAGAAGAAACTTCAAGTATTCACAACAAGATTCAACAGGATTCAACAACAATAAAAGCACAGCCGGGTCTTCAATCGAAATGAATCCAAAAGGAAGAATAAATATAGTAAACATTCCAACAAGGTCTTCGATTAACCTGAGATTCCTAATTCCATAGGAAAAGAAGAACCAATACATTGCTTCAAACCAACAATACTAAAATCACCTGAACAGAGTTGTTTTAATGAAAGCATTTGGAGTAAAGCAATATTTTTAAAAGTCAGGGCCTATCATGCCTGGTAATGTCACTTAAAAATCCGAAGAAGACCTCTGAATGTGTTCACAACTTCTTTTCTTCTTCCATGATAGATTAAACAACAATAAATTGTTACCTTCATGCCTTATAAACTTTCCCCGATAGAGAAAAGAGCTAGATATTCTCATAGTTTCCATGCAAAACAAAGTAGACTGGTTCGAAGAACCAGTGATCAAACAGAGAGAAAAATGGAGCATATGGAAAACCAAACAACCAACTATTTTTCCATTTGCATGCCTTCCCAAGAAATCTACACTCGGGAACCAAAGTTCATCAATGACATTAACTCCAAGATTCCCACCTATTTTCCATTGCCACCGACTGCCAAAGTTGGCGATTGACAAATGAAAACAAACAACCATTCCCAAATTTGGTGATGCTACCATGTCAGGTCCCAATAGCCATTAGCAACCTCCACCAACTCCCAATTCCTTCATCCTTATCCACCTCATTTAATTCCATGGAAACTACCACCCATGACTCGCACCCCTTCATAGGTCCCCCTTCATCCATTATCCTAGATAGGTTAGAAACATAGGTTAGATCATAAGGTAAGACATTAGTCTTACTTCCATAGTGATATGTAGCTAACCTTAGGAGCATCAAACCTATAGTTTAGGGCTAGGTTATATTAGCAATAATTCAACCCATAGGTTACAGTTTAGGTTAAGGTTATTAACCTTAACGAATCCATTCTAGGTCTCACAAGTAGGACCGATCGTGTATAAGAACCAATAGGGTATAACATTCCCAAATGGATTCTATCCGGCATTGATAAAAAGCTTGCATAGTATACACGAATTTATTACGGCTTAAGTCTAGACCTTCCCGATATTACGATATCGGGAACCCATTCATTTAACACAATCAGCTGAGTTAGACTCTAGAATTGCTTATTCAACACATTCGACCTTACTGCAACTTTCATAAGGTCTATAATTTTTGTTCATCTAGAATAAACTTAAAACATCTCTTGGATCAATGCAACTGATCCAAGGTGAGTCATAAAGATAGATAAATCCACAATTCCTCTCGAATTCAAATTGAATTTAGGTACTAAAAATGAAAGAAATAATAGAGTCCAAGCATATCGACTTAGTCAAAGATCTTCAAGAGTAAAGAAGATTCAATCCATATCAAGCATGACTTCACAATCAATGGAACACATCCTTTTATAAAAGAAATCATATATCAACACTTGAATGCTCAAGAGGAAGTAACAATAGTTCAAGGTGTTACACTCACCTAGGAGCTCACCTTGCTAGCTCACCTTGATCTTACCCAAGAGCTCGCTAAGCGGAGTCGACTTGATCTCGTCAAGTAGCTCACCTAAAAACTCACATGGGAGCTCACTTGATAGCTTGCCTTTACAACTCAAATGGGAGCTTGCTGCTAGCTCACCTTGAGCTCACCGAGGAGCCTTCCTTGCTAACTAACCTTGAGATCATCTGGTAGCTCACCTCCAAGTTCATCGAGCATCTCGCCAAGTAGTTTTCCCCGGGAGCTCAAGTAATAGCTCACCTGGGAGCTCAATGAGCAACTCACCAAGTAGGTTGACTTGAGCTCGCTTGTGAGCTCACCAAGTAACTCACCTGGGGAACTTTCCCGGGAGCTCACCGACGACTTACCTTGCCCACTTGCCTTGAGCTTGCTTTTCCAACTCACCTTGAGCTCATCTGGTAGCTCACATGTAAGCTCACCTTAGAGATTGTTGACAAACTCACCTTTGAGCTCACTTGGAAGCTCACCGAGTAGTTAACCTAGGAGCTCGGTGGGAGCTCGGCGGGATCTCATCGAGAAACTCAGCAGCTTCCCTAGAAACTTTCCTAGGAGCTCACTTGATAGCTCACCTTACCATCTCATCTTGAGCTCACCCAAGAGCTCACCGAGCACCTCAACTTAAGCTTACCCAAGATCTTGTCAAGTAGATCACTGAAAATCACATAGGAGCTCGCTTTGATAGCTTGCCTTGACAACTTGCATGGGAACTCACTTATTAGCTCATGTTACCAGCTCACCTTTCCAACTCGCCCGAGTTTTTCGGTAGCTCACCTCGAGTTTGTCAAGTAGCTATCCTAATAGTTCACTTGGGATCCCATCTAACACCTCACCTTGGAACTCACCTAACACTCACAGGGAGCTCACCAAGAAGCTTCGTCAACTAATATGACTTAAGTTCAATTGTGAGCTCACCGGGAAGCTCTCCGAGGTCCTCACCACGGGAGCTCACCAAGTAGATCACTTAGGAGATCACCTAGTAGCTCACCGGGAGCTCACCCGACAGCTCGCCTTGCCAACTCACCTTGAGCTCACCTTGCCAACTCACTCGACATCTTTCCTTGCTAGCTCACCTTGAGCTTGCCCGATCCACTCACCTAGAAACTAACCTAGTAGCTCATTAAGCGGTCTCCCAAAAACTCATATGGGAGCTCACCCGATAGCTCACCTTGCTAGCTCACGTTGAGCTCGGTGAGGAGCTCACCTTGCCAACTCACCTTAATCTCGAACATAGCTCACCTCAAAGTTTTTGGAGAAGCTCGAGTTGAGTTCACCTAGGAGCTAGTTGAGTAACGCACCTGGGAACTAACTTGGGAGCTTTCCTGACAGCTCGCCTTACCAACTCACCCTAAGCTCACCTTTCCAAATGGCTCACATTTTTTCTCACCTAGGAGCTAGTCTGGGAGTTTGGAAAGTATCTCACCTAAGATCTCGTCAACCCGGTAGACTTGAACTTGCCCAAAAACTCACTGGGAGCTCGCTTTGATAGCTTACATTGTCAACTTACCTTGAGCTTGCCTAGGAGCTTCTTGAGTAGCTCAATTTGAGACCACTAGAGCTCATCAAGAAGCTCATGCAAAAACACACATGGAAGCTCACCTTATAAAATCTGATGGTATCTCACCTTGATCTCGCCGAGTAGCTCACCTTGCCAACTCACCTTGATCTCATCTCATAGCTCACATTGGAGTTCATCGAGTAGCTTGCCAAGTAGCTCACCTAGGAGCTCACCGATTAGCTCACTGAGTAGGTTGACTTGATCTCACTTGTCAGCTCACTTGTGAGCTCACTGAGCAGCTCACCTGGGAGCTCATCAAATAGCTCATGAAGTAACTAGCCTGGGAGCTCTTCTAAGAACTTGACGATCAGATCGATTTGAGCTCACCTGGGAGCTCATCGAGTAACTCACCTAGGAGGTCACCTGAAATCTCACCTTGCTAACTCACCTTGAGCTCATCATGTACCTCACATGTAAGCTAACCTCATAGATTGCTTGACAAGCTCACCTTTGATCTCACTTGTTAGCTCACTAAGCGGCTCACCTAGGAGATTGGCTAGGAGCTCGATAAGTAGCTCACCCAGGAGCTCGTTGAGTAGCTCAACTTAAGCTTACCTAGAAACTCACCTGGAGCTCACCCGATAGCTCACCATGGCATCTTACCTTGATCTCACCGAGTAATTCAACATGAGCTCACACGGGAGCTCATCAAGTGCTTGCCCAAAAACTCATGTGGGAGCTTTCCTTGCCAACTCACATGGAAGCTCACCTTGGTAGCTTGCCTTGAGATCGCCGAGGAGCTCACCTTGCTAACTCACCTTGAGCTCATCTGGTAGCTTGACTCAGATTTCGTCAAGCATATTGTTGAGTAGCTTTCTAGAAGCTTGTCTAACACTCACATGGGAACTCACCTAACAAGTCACCTAAGATTTTTCCTAACACTCACGAGATATCACCGAGCGGCTTGCCAAGTCAGTTTACTTGAGCTCACTTGTGAGCTCATCAGGGACCTCACCTAGGAGCTCACCAAGTAGCTCACTTGGGAGCTCACCTAGTAGCTCACACGGGAGCTAGCCGAACATCTCACCAAGTATCTCACCTAGGAGCTCTTCTAGGAGCTCAGCGATCAGCTAGAGTTGAGCTCCCTAGGAGATCATTGATTAACTCACCTGGAGCTCACCTAATAGCTCACCCCGCCAACTTTCCTAGAGCTCACCTTCCCAACTCACCTTGAGCTCACCTTGTTAACTACCCTTAAGCTCATCTTGTAGCTCGCATGTAAGCTCACCTTAGAGATTACCGGAAATCTCACCTTTAAGCTCACATGGGAGCTCACCGAGTGGCTCACCTAGGATCTTGGATGGGAGCTCAGAAACTAGCTCACCGAGTAGCTTGACTTGAGCTTGCCTAGGAGCTTACCAGTAGCTCGACTTGATCTCACTCAAGAGCTCATCAAGCGGCTCACCCAAAATCTCACATGGGAGCTCACCTATAAGGTCACCTTACCGAGCTTACCTTGAGCTCACCGAGGAGCTCACCTTGCCAACTCACCTTGAGCTCTTACGGTAGCTCACCTCGAGTTCATCGAGTAGCTCGCCAACTAGCTCACCTAACGGCTTGCATGGGAGCTCATGAAGTAGCTCACCAAGTAGGTTGACTTGACCTCACTTTTGAGCTCACTTGTGAACTCACCGAGCAACTCACCGGGACCTCGCATGGGAGCTCACCATGTATATTACACGAGAGCTCACCTAGCGGCTCACTTGGGAACTCATGGAATAGTTCGCTATGTAGCTCACTTGGGAGATCTTCTAGGAGCTTCTTGATCAACATGAGTTGAGCTCATCAGGGAGCTCATCAAGTAACTCACTTGGGAACTCACACCGAGCTCACCTATCGGTTCACCTTTCTAACTCATGTTGAGCTCACCTTAGTAACTCTCCTTGAACTCACCTTGTCAACTAGCTTTGAGCTCATCTGGTAGCATGCATGTAAGTTGACCTCGGTGATCGCTAACAAGATCTCCTTCGAGCTCACTTAGGAGCTCATGGAGTAACTCACCTAGGAGATGGGCTCGGAACTTGGCAAGTAGCTTTCCTAGGAGCTTGTAGAGAAGCTCCACTTGAGCTTACCCAGGAGGTCATCAAGCACCTAACTGAAAACTTGAGTGGGAGCTCACCTAAAATCTCACCTTGCTAACTTGCATGGGAGCTCACCTTTCTAGCTCACCTTGAGCTCACCAAGGAGCTCACCTTACCAAATCACCTTGAACACATCGGTAGCTCACCTATAAGTTTTTCAAGCATCTTGCAAAGTAGCTCTCCAGGGAGCTTACCTAGCAGCTCATCATCGGGAGATCACCGAGTAGGTTAACTTGATCTCGCTTGTGAGCTTGCCAAGAAACTCACAAGGGACCTCACTTGGGAGCTCGCCAAGTAGTTTACTTTTGAGATCACCTAGTAGCTTTCCGGGAGCTTAAATAATAGCTCGCTAAGTAGCTCACCTAGTAGCTCACCTTAGAGCTCACCTAATAGCTTGCTTGGGAGCTTGCCTAATAGTTCACCTAGGAACTCACCGAATACGTTGTCAAGTAGGTGACATGAGCTCACCGAGTAGCTTCTTTGGGGACCTCACCTAGGAGCTCACCAAGTAGATCCCTTAGGAGCTCATCTAGCAATTCACCTGGAGCTCACCAAAAGCTCACCAAGTAGCTCACACAGGGATCTATTTTGGGAGCTCGATGTTCATCTCGAGTTGAGAGTTCTCGGGAGCTCATCAAGTAACTCACCCGGGAGCTCTCCCCGACACCTCACCTTATGAATTCACCTTGAGTTCACCCTACCAACTCAACTTGAGCTCACCTTCCCAACTCACCTTGAGCTCATCTGGTAGCTCATATGTTAGCTCACATCGGATATTAATGACAAGCTCACTTTGAGCTCACTTGGGAGCTTACCGAGTAGCTCACCTAGGAGCTCGGTGGGAGCTCGATGCAAGTAGCTCACCCGGAATGCATCAAGCATCTCAACTTGAACTTACCTAGAAACTTACCCGGGAGCTTGCCTAACATCTCACCTTGTTAGCTCATCAAGTAGCTTAGCTTGAGCTCCCCTGGGAGCTTGTCAAGTAGCTCACCCAAAAACTTGCATGGGAGCTCATGTGACAGCTCACCTTGCCAACTCACATGGGAGCACACCTATCAGCTCACCTTGTCAGCTCACCTTGAGCTCGGTAAGGAGTTCACCTTGCCAACTTGCCTTGAGTTCATCGAGCAGCTTGCCTAGGAGCTCAACTAACAGCTCCCCTGGAACCTCACCTAATAGCTCATGTGGGAGCTCACCGAGTAGCTCGCAGAGTAGGTTGACTTGAGTTCAATTATGAGCTCATTGAGAATCTCATCGAGGACCTCACCTATGAGCTTACCAAGTAGCTCATTTAGGATCTCACCTAGCAGCTTGCACGAGAGCTCACCAAATAGCTCACTAAGTAGCTCACATGGGATCTATTCTAGGAGGTCACTGATCAGCTCGAGTTGAGCTCAACCGGGGAGCTCATTGACTAACTCACTGGGAACTCGACTAGGATCTCACCGATAACTCACCTTACTAACTCACCTTGAGGTCACCTTACCAACTCACCTTGAGTTTTCCTTACCAACTTACCTTGAGCTCATCTAGTAGCTCGCATGTAATCTCACCTCAGAGATTGCCAACAATCTCACCTTTGAGCTCGCCTAGAGCTCACATAGTAGCTCACCTAGGGCTCGGATTGGATCTCGAAAAGTATCTTGCCCGGAGCTCACTTGACGGCTCACCTTGATAACTCATCTTGAGCTCACCCAAGAGCTCACCAAGTAGGTTAACTTGAGATCCCCCAGGAGCTCATCAAGTAGCTCACCTGAAAACTCACATGGAAGCTCACCTATCAGCTCACCTTTACTACTCACCTTAAGCTCACTTAGGAGCTCACCTTACACACCCACCGGAGCTTGTCTGGTAGCTTGCCTAAGATTTTATTGAGCAGCTCACAAAGTAGCTCACCTAGGAGCTCACCAAATAGCTCACCTAGGATCTCACCTAACATCTCACTTGGGAGCTCACCGAGAAGCTTGCTAAGTAGGTTGATTTTAGCTCACTTGTGACCTCATTGAGTAGCTCACCAGGGACCTCACTTGGGAGCTTGCCAAGTATCTCACTTGGGACCTCACCTAGCAATTCACCTGGGAGTTCGCTAAACAACTTGCCAAGTACCTTGCTTGGGAGCTCTTCTAGGGGTTCACCGATCAGCTCAAGTTGAGCTCATGGGGGAGATCATCGAGTAACTCACCTGGGAACTCACCTTACCAACTTTCCTAGGAGCTTGCCTTGAAAAATTACCTTAGGCTCACCTTACAAACTTCCCTTGAGCTCACCTTGCCAACTCATCTTGATCTCATCTAGTCACTCACATGTAAGCTCATCTCAGAGATTACCGACAAGCTCACCTTTGAGCTTACCTGGGAGATCATCAAGAAGCTCACCTAGGAGCTCAGTTGGGAGCTTAACAAGCAGCTCACCCAGGAGCTTGTCGAGCTACTCAACTTGAGCTTCCCTAGAAACTTACATGGGACCTTACCTTGCTAGCTTTCCTTAAGCTCACCCATGAGCTCACCGAGTAGCTCATCTTGATCTCACCTGAGATCTTGTCAAGTAGCTCTCCTAAAAACTCACATAGGAGCTCACCTGATAGCTCACCAAGATAACTCACATTGGACCTCACCTATCTACTCACCTTACCATCTCACTTTGAGCTTGCTGAGGAGCTCACCTTGCCAACTCACCTTGAGCTTGTTTGGTAGCTCACCTCAGAGTTTTTTGAGTATCTCACCAAGTATCTCACCTGGGAGCTCACCTAAAAACTCACCTTGGAGCTCATTAAGTATCTTTTCAAGTAGGTCGACTTTAGCTCACTTGTGAGTTAACTAAGTAGCTCACCGGGGACCTCACCGGGAGCTTGCCAAAGTATCTCACTTGGGAGCTTACCTAGAATCTCACCTAGGAGCTCACCAAATAGTGCGCCAAGAAGCTTGCCTAGGAGCTCTTCTGAGAGCTCATCAATCAGCTCAAGTTGAGCTCACCCAGGAGCTCTTTGAGTTACTTGCATAGGAACTCACCTGGGAGATCACCTGACAGCTCTCCTTTCCAACTCACATTGATCTCACCATTCCAACTCACCTTGAGATTTCCTTGCCAACTCACGTTGAGATCATCCGGTAGCTTGCATTTAAGCTCACCTAAGACCTCGGCTGAGAGCTCAATGTGCAGCTTTCCAAGGATCTCATCGAGAATCTCAACTTAAGCTTTCCTGAAAACTAACCTGGGAACTCACCTTACCAGCTCGCCTTGAGCTCTCCCAGGAACTTGCGAAGCACCTTGACTTGAGCTCACCTGGGATCTCACCTGACAGCTTTCCTTGCCATCTCGCATGGGAGCTCACCTTGCCAGCTCACCTAGAGCTTGATGAAGAGATCACCTTGCCATCTCGTCTTGAGCTTGTTTGATAGATCACCTCAGAGTTCATCAAGTAGCTCACCTAACATTTCATATGGTAGCTCACCTAATAGCTCACATGGGAGCTCACCAAGAAGCGTGTTGAGCAGATTGACTTGAGCTCACTTGTGAGCTCACCGAGCACTTCTTTGGGGTCCTCACACAGGAGCTCACCAAGTAGCTCACTTGGGAGATCACCTAGCAGCTCACCTAGGAGCTCACCGAATATGTATTGCCCACTTTCCTTGGACACAATTCAGATATTGATCCTGACACTATTGGTCACATTTTGGATATTATTATGTTTTGATGTAGTATGATGTATCGGGGATTATTATGGACATTATTATGTTTTGATTAGTATGATGATTAGATGTTAGATCTTAGATTAATATTGATCTGGATTTAGATGTTTTGCTTGAGGATCATTGAGACATTTTTATTGTTATGTGGATGATGATATACTAGCTAACATGGATAGGTTATTGATGTTAATTTTAGACATGTGACATTGATTATTATGAATAGCTCTAGTATAGAAATCTATTGGATGATGATATAGTTACAAATTGAATTTTAATGATAAATATTGAATCTTGATATTGTTGTGATTTGGAACTAATTTTTATATATCATTTGGATGTTCTAATATGGCCATGAGGCCAAAGGAGGTATTTTGCATTTTACGAGTTAAAATCACAACAATGTCGGGGACTGAGACTAACCATATTGGAATTCAGTGTGAAATCAACAAGGTCACCATGACAACTGTGTTTGAGCTGTATGTTGTGTTTTTTTAGGATTTCCCATGGTGGGATTTCCATTATTGTGACCATGGGGTATATGTGTGCTTTATTTGTTGTGTCCCTTTTTAAAATTATTGTTATATGTATTTTATTTGTAATGTGCTCTTTATTTTAATTATTTTAATGTGATAGTATAATGTGAGAGTCTTATAGTTAAATTTTAATTAAATTAATTGGGATGTGGAATATAAATTATATGTTATTGTCTTGGTTGAAAATGAAATTTATTTGTATATTTTATAACCATATGGTAATTAAATATATGGTTGTGTCTAAAGTTTGTAATAAATAAATGTCATAGAAATAAATGCATTTTATAAGAGGACACATTTGGAGGCTTGTGGGACAAGTTAAACTTGTCCCACACCTCTCAAAATCCTCCACCAACCATGTTTATTAATTTGGAATCAAAATTAGATTATTTTATTGAATTTTGACTTGATTTATTGTAAGAAGTGATTGCACTTGTCTTACAAATTTTAAATGCATTCTCTTTTTGGTTATGGGCTATTGTGTGTGTAAGTGATTTTGTCATTTTTTTTCCTTAATGGTGATTTGTTATTGATGTGGATTGCTCTCTTAGGGAAGGAATAAAAATGATGTGGCATCCCACTTGAAATCCACATCATCCTCTACCACCCTCTCCTTTAAAAATTGGAATTCCCCCTCATTTTGAGGTTGTTGAAGGTTGGATATTTCACTCTTGGGTCAAATTTTTTCTCTTGCCTTTGGAGCTTGCTTTGTGGAAGAGCTTGGATTGATTCACATGCTTGTACATTGTTGTTTTGGGACTATGTTTTGAGCATCAAAAGAACTATTGTTTTTGAAGTAAGTCTCCATTATGGAGAGGTAGGCTCTCACTCTTTTAAAATTGTTGTTTTCCCCTCTTTTAGCATGAATTTTTGAATGTGTTGTGTTTGCAATTCTTAGAGGGATGGGTAGAATTCTTAGGGCATGGTGTGGAGATAATACTATGAGGTTAATCAAAGGAGGGATAAAGGATTTGCCATTGGTACTTGTCTTGAGGAGGGAGTGTTGGTTAGAATCCACCTAGGAAAAGAATATGCATGCATTTATTACTTTGGGGGAGGTATAAGGGATAAATTTGGAGGAGGGATAATGAGGGGTTGAGGAGGGATAAGTTTTATGGGATGGTTATGTTCTTGGTGGTTTTTGTAGGTGGATTTCCAATTTCAACATGGGAGGCATACGAGAGACCTCTATAGTTCTTGTTCATGTTTGGCTTGCTTGCTCAAGCCTTTGTGATTGTATGACTATTTTCTAATGCAGTTGAGAACTGCTGCCTTGTTTTGATTTGTGTTTTCTTTGATTTTTGTGATACATGAGTGTTGCTTGCATGTGAAAGAAGTCCATGTTTCCATGAATTGAATTATCATGCTCCATTTCAATTTGGTTGGGGCTCAGGGGCCAATGGGGAAAGATGGCTTCTATTTTCCCATTGGGTATTTTGGTTGGGTGGAGAGTGTTGCCTTTCCCCCTTCCTTATTGTGATTCAAGTTGCAAGAATAAAGAAATTAGCAAGCTGCTATTTGGAGAAAGAAGAATACAGTTTGATAGTCATCTCCTTGAGCAAACTTTTTCAATCCCTTCCCACTTTGCATGGATGAGTTGTATAATTTTGTAAAGTGAAGCCATTGTATGGTAAATGGAAGTCTGAAATTTAATTGAAATTTAAATATGAAACATTCTATTCTCTATATTGGAAAACACTTTGTCATACAGATTGTATATTTAACATTGAAATTCAAATGTAGAAATGAATTGTATCTTTCTATTTAGTTTGAAAAGAAAATGGGAAGAACATTTCATACTTGTATTTGAAATTTGAAATCAGATCAAATTGGAAAAGAGATTAGTTGTAATGTTATTTGATTTTCAATAGAAGTATGGCATTGGTTATTGTAAAATTGTATTGCTTTATCAAAGGATAAATTTCTATTTTGAAAAGAATAATAATCTCTGTTTTTTTATGTTCGGAAGATGCATATGAAATGAAATTAAATGTTATTCTTTCTTGCAAAATTGTATATCAAAACTAGAGACTCATGATTATTTTAGTTTGAATTACATGGACGTTTGATAAGAAACTACATTGGATTAAGTTTAGGAATCATTTCATTTGAATTTAAAAAAAAAGAGACAAACCAAATTTAAAGCAACAACTTACTTTTTTTAAAGTTAAATCTGGTAATGTACATTTGAAAAAAAAAAAAATTGTTCAATTTTCTACTTCCCAATGAATTTAAAAATACTATGAATTAACATGCTTTGAGATTATTCTAAACCCGGCTTTGACAAGGAAAATTTGAGAAAACAATTCAATCAATCCAATTTTGAATCAATCCCCTTCTAAGTCGTTTTTGTTCCTTATTGGATAAAAACACAACTTCAATAAATTGATCAAATTTACACCTTTAAAACATTCTAATTCTTCCTAAGTTGATCCTCCATGTCCATTTGACATGTTGAGTTAAGGAAGAGTCTAATTTTATAAAATTTGCAAGTTTAAAACTGCCGAGTTTGTAACTTAAAACCCTGCAGATCGATTTATTAAAATTGACCCTCTAAACTTTACTAAATTCTAAAATTGATGATTGTTATGCAAAGAGGACTCCAAGAGCTTTCTGGAAAGTCCTCATTTTCCTAAAATGGAGCATCCTATCAAAATTTCCGTGGCCCTGCCAACCTCTCCTCCTATCAGAAGTTGCCATGTGGCACCTTGGAGAAGCAAGTCCTTAATAAAAAAAAAACTTAACTTTTTGAAAATTTTGCCTTGGGAAAATTTTCCCAAATTTTCCCAGCAACCCCGCAGCCCCCAACCAATCACATGTTGACATGTGGCAGGGAGGGCCTATGGATTTAGAAATGAAAACTTAACTTTTTTCCCTTTTGGAAAAATTTCACTTTTTCCTCCGCCGGCCCGCGGCCAATCACAAAGCACCGCGTGGCCATTTGAGCAAGAACGGAGGCATGGAGGAAAATTTTCCTTTGGAAAATTGAAACTTTGGTTTTGGGAAAAATTTCAAATTTTTCCTCGTGACCTGCTCACCTGCACCAATCACATGATGACATGTGGCATTTGGGAAAATTTTCCCAATTTTCTTCTTAACCCCGCGGACCTCCAAGGAAAAATTTTCCCCTAAAACTCCACCTGGCCATAACTTGAGTTTTACAAGGAGTTAGGAGGACTTATTTATATGGTTGGAAAGGTGAGGAAATTTCCTATCTAATGAGCCTAGTTTAGGAAAGTTTTGATAAATATAAATGTGTGAAAAATATAGTTGAAGTTTAGGGCTTGATAGAGAAGCGAGGCACGCGATAAATTTCTCCCTGAACCTTAGTAAAACTTGTAACCTCAAAATTGGAGCCTTGTAAACTTGTTATAAGATAAAAATGGAAATATTGTGTTTGGTTAATCACAATTTTTCTAGAACCTATTTAGTTTCAAACTATTGTCTTGCAACATTGGTTGTAGACTCTTCCTATATAAAAAAAAATTATTCCATAATTTTCCTAGTTTGTTTCTTGGTCTCAAGTGGTAGTTGCAGCAAGCATCACACTTGGTATCAGAGTAGTGGTTCAAAAGCTTGGACCATTGGGAACACTAGAAACATTGAGTCTTGAAACCTAAAACTAGCAAATTGATAATCTAGAAAACAAAACTAATTGAAAATTGAACATGTTAGTAAACTTAGAAAACTGAAGAAAAATCAAGGTAATGAACTAACTCCCACTCTGGTCTATGCAGGGAGCTCAGAAGGAGAAGGAGGAATGTTCACAGAGGCTTAGAGTCACCACCACCACCACCCACCAGACCAGGGTTTAGTAGCTATCCTACCACAGATTTTATAGACCCTCCAGGATGTTAATGCCACCTTATACGGAGGATCAGTCGGAGGGAACTCGGGCAGATAAGACAGAGATACTTCCATTGAGGGACATGTACCTCCTCCATAGGGTGAGGAGGATGGAGGAGAGAATTTTGATGAAGAGTTAGCTAGAGCAGATTCTCCTTTGAGGGGACATGGTGACCATATTTCAAGATAAAGAGAGGTCTCAAATCCCTAGGCTCGGGGACGGTAGGTAGAGAGGCCCTCACATTATTTAGGTGACACGGGATAGAGACCTAGTCGGGATCCATATTCGGTAGTTATAGGATATCGGATCAAGGGAGATAGCTCCTCCTCCCCATGGTGGTCGGCATTCTTCAAAGTCATCTTTCGGGCCACGATAGTAGTAGCATCCCACCCACCTTTTAGGCCTCCTCGAGAGAGTTGATGCACGAGAGAGGTCGGAGCATGGGGCCTCTAGGGGTCCCACCAGGTACACGACAGGTGGAGCTAGAGCTTAGTCGGTAGGAGTTCGACTACGAGGCCACAACAGACTATGGCTAGATCATTAGGGTCCACAACACCTACCTCTAGGGTGCCTTCTGGAAGTGCTACAGTTTGGATGACTTCAGGTGGTTGCTTTGGGTGTGGAGTAGCGGGACACTTTTGGAGAGATTTCCCCCATAACCCTAATAAGGGTAAGGCACCCATCTCAGAGCCTATAGTCGAGACATGGGATGAAGTCACAAGATCTATGCGGTGGTTGAGAACTACCGGGTAGATCACGAGCATGGTCATTGAGACTACGGAGTAGCATTGGAGGTGTTCCTACTTCTATATTGTTTGACTCGGTTCTTGATTCATTTATTACACCATCCTTAGTAGAGTGATGCAAGCTAGTGGCTATTAGACAGGGTCATAGTTGGGATGTTGAAATGGCTTCATGAGCCAAGGTCTCTGTAGACTCCTCAGTAAAGGAGTGTGTTGTTAACTTGGGACCTTTCACCACCAATTCAGATCTCCACATACTTCCTTTGGGCTCGTATGGAGTCATTTTAGGCATGGATTGGTTATCTACACATAGGCCCAGGATGGATTGCTATCACAAAACTATATCTTGTGTAAATGATCTTTGAGTTGAGTCGATGATTTCTGGGGTCAGAAGACCTATTTCTATTCGTACTATCTCTGCTATGCAGCTCAAGCAATGTGTGTAACAGGGTTTTTAGATGTATGTAGTCACGGTTAGTGACTAGACAGAGGATGGGTCTAATGGGCCATCACTAGATGACCATCCCATTTTGAGAGAGTATGGAGATTTTTTGCCAGGGGAGCTACTAGGGATGCCACCCCCATGTGAGATTGATTTCCATATTGATCTAGTTCTAGGAGTAGAGCCTATCTCACGAGCTCCTTATCGGATGACCACCCCAGCTCGTGAGCTCAAGTTACAGCTGGAAGGCCTTTTAGAGAAAGGCCTCATCCATCCTAGCGTATCCCCTTGGTATGCACTTTGATTATATCTATGAAGAAGGAGGGATCATTGTGGTTGTGCATCGAATACCACCGGATGAATAAGGTAACGATCAAGAATCATTATCCCCTACCCCATATTGATGACTTGTTTGATCAAATGAAGGAGCCACAGCGTTCTCTAAGATTGATCTCAAATCAGGTACCATCAATTAAGGATTACGGAGGTAGACATCCATAAGACTACTTTTCGTATAAGGTATGGGCACTATGATTTCACGGTGGTGCCCTTTGTTTTGACGAATTCCCCCACAATATTCGTGAGTTTGATGAATGGGGTATTCAGGACCTTTCTAGATTGCTTCATGCTCATCTTTCTTGATGACATTCTGATTTACTCACGTACGCGTGAGGAGCACAAGGGGAACCTTTGATAAGTTCTTAAGTGTCTTTGTGAGAAGTAGCTTTTTGGGAACTTGGAGAAGTGTGCCTTATTTCAATAAGAGATTTAGTACTTGGGCCATATCATCTTAGGTGAAGGAATCACAGTTGATCCTTCTAAGATTAGAGACATTATGGATTAGCCAGTACCCACTACAGTGACAGAGGTGCGCATCTTCATGCGGTTAGTAGGGTACTACGGAGATTTGTGTCGGAATTCTCTTAGATATCACACCCCATCACTTCCTTCATGGAAAGGGAAGAATTTTGTTTGATCGTGACAGGTGTGAATAGGCCTTCGTGAACCTAAAGGAATATCTCACTACAACACCCATTCTTGCGGCATGATCCACATGGTGAGTTATTTGTATGCACGAGATACTTTGTTGGCAGGCCTTGGAGGTGTTCTTATGTAGGAGGGCAGAGTTGTAGCTTTTGATTCTCACAAAATCAAAGATCATGAGATTAATTATTTGACTCGTGACCTTGAGCTTGTGGCAGTTGTGCATGCTTTAATTCAATGGAGAAACTTTCTTCTTAGTCAGAGATTCACACTCAGGATAGACCATTTAAGTCTTCGCCACCTCTTCATGTAGCCTAATCTAAATGCTCATCAGAGGCATTGGATGAAGTTACTTTATGAGTATGACATGGAGATAGAGCATGTGAAGGGGAAGGATAATGTGGTTGTAGATTCCCTCGAAGAAGAAGGCATTTGAGCATGGCTACTTCAGTGAGCACAGATTTACAGAGCATGATCCTTCGATAGCTTCCTCTTAACGGTTTCTACATTGCAGCCCGAGTAGATATTAAGTCCCAGAGACCCCTTGAGGAGAAATTTGATGGTTTCTAACTAGAGGAAAATGGTCTTCTCATGCACAGAGGTCGGATTTATGTTCCTAGGGATGGAGGCTTGAGGTAGGACATCTTGACAGAGGCACATCATGCACCCTATTCAGCGCATCTGGGGTGAAGAATATGCATGCCACCTTGAGACAGTTATATCACTAGAGAGGACTTTACAGGTACATGGCTTAGTTTGTGTCATGTTGTTTAGAATGCCAAAAAGTGAAGGCCAAGCATCAGCATCTAGCTAGCCTTCTCTATCCTCATGCTATACCAGAGTAGAAATGGGACACCATTTCCATGGATTTCATTGTTGGGTTACCGATGTCGAGATATCACCATGATGCCATCATGGTCACAGGTTGATAAATTGACAAAAGTAGCTCACTTTTCTTGGGTAAATACCACATATAAAGCTAGTGCAATGGCACATGTCTACTAGGATGAGATCATAAGGTTACATGGGATCCCACGGAAGATCATTTGTGACCATAATCCTCTGTACACTTCTCATTTATAGACCACCATGCGGTATGTTCTCGGGATGAAGATTAACTTCAGCACTGCCTATCACCCAGAGATAGATGGAAAGGCGAGAGGGTGAATCAGATTTTGGAGGACATGCTCAGGATGTATGTGATGGATGACCAGGTGAGATGGGAGGAGTATCTATATGTTGTGGAATTTTCCTACAATAATAGTTTCTAGAGTTCTATAGGCATGGCTCCTTTTCAGGCCTTGTATGGTAGGGAGTGTAGGACACCCCTTAGCTAGGATAGATTGGAGGATAGAGTATCCTTAGGACCAGCTCTTTTACATGACATGGAGCAGTAGGTAGTGTTGATCAAGTAGAGATTGTAGGAGGCACAAGATAGGTAGAAGAAGTATGCTTGATCAAAGATAGAATCGAGCGTAATTTTGATGTGGGCATGAAGGTTTTCCTTCATTTTAGGCCACATAAGATCCCAATCCGTTATGGAAAAGGTTATAAGTTAGCTCCTTAGTTCATTGGACCTTTTAAGATCTTGGAGCGTATCGGCCCGTTGGCCTACCATAGCATTGCCACCCAACTTTTCTTGCATACATGATGTGTTTCATGTTTCTGTTCTTAGGAGATATATCATAGATCCTTATCATGTGCTGGATTGGACATCATTTTAGGTGTAGGATCAGGGATAGTTGATGGTGGAGCTCATCTGTATCATATATCACAGGACCTTTGGCCTTTGAGGTAGAGAGATTGATCAGGTACGGGTGCGGTGGGACAGATATGATGAGACTGCGACCACTTGGGAGTATGCTAGTGCTTTACGAGTATAGTTTCCACATTTGTTCCAGTGACTTCGGGAGGAAATCAAGTATAAGGGGAGGGGATGTAGTGCCCACTTTCCTTGGACACTATTTAGATACTCGATCCTAACACTATTTGTCACATTTTGTACATTATTATGTTTTGATGTAGTATGATGTATCAGGGGATTATTATGGACATTATTATGTTTTGATTAGTATGATGGTTAGATGTTAGATCCTGGATTAATATTCATCTAGATTCATATTTTTTTCTTGAGGATCATTGAGACATTTTTATTGTTATGTGGATGATGATATACTAGTTGACATGGAGAGGTTATTGATGTTAATTTTAGACATGTGACATTGATTATTATGAATAGCTCTAGTATAGAAATCTATTGGATGATGATATATTTACAAATTGAATTTTAATGATAAATATTGAATCTTGATAATTTTTTCATTTGAATCTAATGTTTATATATCATTTGGATGTTCTGATATGGCCTCGAGGTCTGAAGGAGGTATTTTGCATTTTGCAGTTAAAATCACAACAATGTCGGAGGACTGAGACTAACCATATTGGAATTCAGTGTGAAATCAACAAGGTTACCATGACAACTTTGTTTGAGCTGTATGTTGTGTTTTGTTAGGATTTCCCATGGGGGATTTCCATTATTGTGACCATGGGCTATATGTGTGCTTTATTTGTTATGTCCTTTTTAAAAATTATTGTTGTATGTATTTTATTTGTAATATGCTCTTTATTTTAATTATTTTAATGTGATAGTATAATGTGAGAGTCTTATAGTTAAATTTAATTAAATTAATCGGGATGTGGAATATAAATTAAATGTTATCGTCTTGGTTGAAAATGAAATTTATTTATATATTTTATAACCATATGGTAATTAAATATATGGTTGTATCTAAAGTTTGTAATAAATAAATGTCATAGAAATAAATACATTTTATAAGAGTATGTAAGTTACCAAGTTTTGGTTGTGTAAGTGAACTGATAGATTGTGTAAGAAATTGTAAGAGGTTGTAAGAATATTTTGGAAGGTCTGACACTCCACCTCTCTCTTGAAATTCGAATTTGAGCTTGGAGGACAAATTTGGAGGCTTGTGGGACAAGTTAAACTTGTCCCACACCTCTCAAAATCCTCCACCAACCATGTTTATTAATTTGGAGTCAAAATAAGATTATTTTATTGAATTTTGACTTGATTTATTGTAAGAAGTGATTGCACTTTTCTTACAAAATTTAAATGCATTCCCTTTTGGGGTATGGTCTATTGTGTGTGTAAGTGATTTTGACATTTTTTTCCTTAATGGTAATGTGTTGTTGATGTGGATTGCTCTCTTGGGGAAGGAAGAAAAATGATGTGGCATCCCACTTGGAATCCACATCATCCTCTTCCACCCTCTCCTTTAAAATTGGAATTCCTCCTCATTTTGAGGTTGTTGAAGGTTGGAGATTTCACTCTTGGGTCAAATTTTTCTCTTTCCTTTGGATCTTGTTTTGTGGAAGAGCTTGGATTGATTCACATGCTTGTACATTGTTGTTTTGGGACCATGTTTTGAGCATCAAAGAACTTTTGTTTTGGAAATAAGTCTCCATTATGGAGAGGTAGGCTCTCACTCTTTTAATTTTTTTTCCTCTTTTAGCATGAATTTTTGAATGTGTTGTGTTTGAAATTCTTAGAGGTATTGGTATAATACTTAGGGCATGGTGTGGAGATAAGACTATGAGGTTAATAAGAGGAGGGATAAAGTATTTTCCATTGGCATTTGTCTTGAGGAGGGAGTGTTGGTTGGAATCCACCTAGGAAAAGAATATGCATGCATTTCTTACTTTGGGGGAGGTATACGGGATAAATTTGGAGGAGGGATAAGGAGGGGTTGAGGAGGGATAAGGTTTATGGGATTGTTATTTTCTTGGTGGTTATTGTAGGTGGATGTCCAATTTCAACATGGGAGGCATAAGGAGACCTCCATAGTTCTTGCTCTTGTTTGGCTTGCTTGCTCAAGCCTTTGTGATTGTATGACTATTTTCTAATGCAGTTTAGAACTACTGCCTTGTTTTGATTTGTGTTTTCTTTGATTTTTGTGATACATGAGTGTTGCTTGCATGTGAAATAAGTCCAAGTTGCCATGAGTTGAATTATCATGCTCCATTTCAATATGGTTGGGGCTCAGGGGCCAATGGGGAAAGATGGCTTCTATTTTTGCATTGGGTATCTTTGTTGGGTGGAGAGTGTTGCCTTTCCCCCTTCCTTGTTTTCATTCAAGTTGCGAAGAATAAATAAATTAGCAAGCTGCTATTTGGAGAAAGAAGAATATAGTTTGTGATCATCTCTTTGAGCAAACTTTTGTAATCCCTTCCGCTTCACGTGGATGAATTGTATAATTTTGTAATGTGAAGCCATTGTATGGTCAATGGAATTATGAAATTTAATTGAAATGTAAAGATGAAACATTCTATTCTATTTATTGGAAAAGACTGTCTTACAGTTGTATATTTAACATTGAAATTCAAATGTAGAAATGAATTTTATCTTTCTGTTTAGTTTGAAAAGAAAATGGGAAGAACATTTCATACTTGTATTTGAAATTTTAAATCAGATAAAATTGGAAAAGAGATAAGTTGTAATGTTATTTGATTTTCAATAGAAGTATGGCATTGGTTCTTGTAAAAATGTATTGCTGTGAAAGGATAAATTTCTATTTTGAAAAGAATAAGAATCTCTATTTTTTTTATGTTGAGAAGATGCATATGAAATGAAATTAAATGTTATTCTTTCTTGGAAAATTGTATATCAAAACTAGAAACTCAGAGATGCTTTTAGTTTTAATTACATGGATTTTTGATATGAAACTACATTGGATTATGTTTAGGAATCATTTCTGTTTGAATTTTTTTAAAAAGAGATAAACGAAATTTAAAGCAACAACTTGCTATTTTAAAGTTAAATCTGGTAATGTACATTTGAAAAAAAAAAGAATAGTTCACTTTTATACTTCCCAATCAATTTAAAAATACTATGAATTAACATGCTAAGACTATTCTAAACCCAACTTGACAAGGAAAATTTGAGAAAACAATTCAATCAATCCAATTTTGAATCAATCCCCTTCCTAAGTCATTTTCTGTTCCTTGTTGGATAAAAACACAACTTCAATAAATTGATCAAATTGACACCTTTAAAACATTCTAATTCTTCCCTAAGTTGATCCTCCATGTCTGTTTGACATGTTGAGTGAAGGAAGAGTCCAATTTTTATAAAATTTACAAGTTTAAAACTGCCAGTTTGTAACTTAAAACCCTGCAGATCTATTTCTTAAACTTGACCCTTGAAACTCTACTAAATTATAAAATTGATGATTTTTGTGCAAAGATGACTCTGAGAGATTTCCAGAAAGTCCTCGTTTTCCTAAAATGGAGCTTCCTATCAAAAGTTATGGCCATTTGAAGTTTTTCTTCAAAATGGCCATCCCAAACCAAATGAAATAATTCAACCTTAGAAAAATTTATATTTTGAACTTTGGAAAAATTTCCTAAAAATTTATGTAGCCCTGCCAACCTCTCCTCCTATCGAAGTTTCCACGTGGCACTTAGGAGGGGTAGGCCCTTAATAAAAAAAAAAGTTAACTTTTTGAAAATTTTGCATTGGGAAAATTTTTCCAAATTTTCCCCGTAACCCCGTAGCCCCCAACAAATCACATGTTGACAGGTGGTAGGGAGGGCCCATGGATTTAGAAATGAAAACTTAAATTTTTTTCCTTTTGGAAAAATTTCACTTTTTCCTCTCTGTTGGCCCCGGCCATACTAAGTGCCACGTGGCCATTTGAGCAAGTGCGGAGGCATGGAGGAAAATTTTCCTTTGAAAAAATTGAGACTTTGGTTTTGGGAAAAATTTCAAATTTTTCCCCGCAACCTGCTCACTCCGCACAAATCACGTGATGACACGTGGCATTTGGGGGAAAATTTTCCCAATATTCTCCCTAACCTCGTGGACCTCCAAGGGAAAATTTTCCCCTAAAACTCTACCCGGCCATAACTTGAGTTTTACAAGGAGTTAGGAGGACTTATTTATATGGTTGGAAGATGAGGAAATTTCCTATCCAATGAGCCTAGTTTAGGAAAGTTTTGATAACTCTAAGTGTGTGAAAATATAGTTGATGTTTAGGGCTTGATAGAGAGTAGGCACAGCGATAAATTTCTCCCCTCGAACCTTAGTAAAAATTGTAACCTCCAAATTGGAGCCTTGTAAACTTGTTATAAGATAAAAATGGAAATCTTGTGTTTGGTTAATTAGAATTTTTATGGAACCTATTTAGTTTTAAACTAGTTTCTTGCAACACTGTTGGTTGTAGACTCTTCCTATATATAAAAAAAATTATTCCATAATTTTCCTAGTTTGTTTCTTGGTCTCAAGTGGTAGTTGTAGCTTGAGGCATCACAAAATAGCTCACTAAGTAGCTAGCTTAGGAGCTCTTCTAGAGCTCACTAATAAGCTCGAGTTGATATTTCCCGGGAGCTCATCAAGTAATTCACCTGGGAACTCACCTAGGAGCTCACCCGACAACTTGCCTTGCCTAACTCACATTGAGCTCGCCTTACCAAACTCACCTTGAGCTCACCTTGCCAACTCACGTTGAGCTCATCTCGGTATCTCACATATAAGCTCACCTCGGAGATTCTTGACAAGCTCACCTTTGAGCTCACATGGGAACTCACCGAACAAGACACCTAAGAGCTTGGTTGGGAGCTCGATAAGTAGCTCACCCAGGGAGTTTGTCAAGCATCTTGACTTGAGCTTTCCCGGAAACTCACCTGGGAGCTCACTGATACCTCACCTTTCTAGCTCACCTTGAACTCACCCAAGAGCTCACCGAGTAGCTTGACTTGAGCTCACCGAGAGCTCGCTAAACATCTCACCCAAAAACTCGCATGGGAGCTCACCGACAACTTGCCTTGCTAACTAACATGGGAGATCACCTATCGCTTGCCTTGATCTCACTAGGAGGTCACCTTGCCAAATTGTCTTGACCTCATCTGGTAGCTCACCGAGTAGCTCGTCAAGTAGGTTGACTTGAGCTCACATGTGAGCCCACCAAGCAGCTCATCAGGGAGCTTGCCTGGGATCTCGTTAAGTAGCTCACTTGGGAGCTCACCTAATATCTCACCTAGGAGCTCACCTTATAGTTCACCCAAGTAGCTCACTTGGGAAATATTCTAGGAGCTCAGCGATCAACTTGAGTTTAGTTTGCTTGGGAGAACGTCAAGTAACTCACCTGGGAAATCACCTTGGAGCTCACCTGATAGCTCACCTTGCCAACTTACCTTGAGCTCACCTTCCCAACTCACCTTAAGTTCACCTTGCCAACTCAACTGGAGCTCATATGGTAGCTCGCATGTAAGCTCACCTAAGAAATTTCCAACAAGCTCAACTTTGAGCTCGCCTGGGATCTTACCGAGTAGCTCATCTAGGAGCTCGACTGGGAGGTTAGAAACTAGCTCACCCAGGAGCTCATTGAGCGCTTCAACTTGAAATTTCTGAAAACTCACCTTACTGCTCGCCTTGTTAGCTAGTCTTGAGCTCTCCCAGAGCTCGCCAAGCTACTCAAATTGAGCTCACTTGGGAGCTCATCAAGCGGCTCACTAAAAAACTCACATGGGAGCTCACCGACAACTCATTTTTCCAACTCACATGGGAGATCACCTATCAGCTCACCTTTCTAGCTCGCATTAAGCTCGCCAAGGAGCTCACCTTGCTAACTTTCCTTGAGCTTAAAAGGTAGCTCACCTTGGATTTTGTTGAGTAGCTTGCTAAGTAGCTCACCTGGGAGCTTACCTAATAGCTCACCTGATATCTCACTAAATAAATTTCCTGGGAGCTCACTGAGTAGGTTGAATTGAGCTTGCTTGTGAGCTCTCTTGTGAGCTTGTCAAACAACTCACTAGGGACCACACCTAGGAGCTCACCAAGTAGCTCAATTGGGAGCTCACCTAGGAGCTTGCCAAGTAGCTCTCCTGGGACCTCTTACGGGGCTCATCGATCAGCTCGAGTTGAGCTCACCCGGGAGCTCATCAAGTAACTCACCTAGGAACTCACCTATGAGCTTGCCTCACATCTCACCTTACCAACTTTCCTTGAGCTCAACTTGCCAACTTGCTCACCTTTCAGCTCAACTGGGAGCTCACCAAGTAGCTCGGTTATGATCTTGGCTAAGAGCTCAAGCAAGTATCTCACCCAGGAGCTTGTTGACCAAGTCAACTTGAGCTTGCTAAAACTCACCCGAGAGCTCACTGATAGCTCTCCTTGCTAGCTCACCTAGAGATCACCCGGAGCTCGCCAAAATCTCAACTTGAGCTCAGGAGCTCATCAAGTAGATCATGTGAAAACTCACATAGGAGCTCACCTTATAGCTCACATTACAACCTCGATGGGAGCTCACCTATCACCTCACCTAGCCAGCTCACCTTGAGCTTGCTGAGGAGCTCACCTTGCCAACTCACCTTGACCTCATCCGGTTGCTCACCTAAAATCTCACCAAATAGCTCACCTGGGAGCTCACCGAGTGGGTTTACTTTAGCTCACGTAGGAGCTCGTTAAGTAACTCACCCGAAAACATGCATGGGACCTCATCTTACATCTTTCCTTGTCAACTCACATGGGTGCTCCCCTATCATCTTCCCTATAAGATTTCATCAAGCACCTTAACTAATAGCTCACCTGGGAGCTCTCCTAAAAGCTCACCTAGGAGCTCATCGAGTAGCTCACGCTGAGTACATTGACTTGAGCTATCTTTTGAGCTTCTTGAGTAGCTCACCGGGGACATCACCCGGGAGCTCACAAAGTAGCTCACTCAGAGCTCACCTAGCAGGCTTGCCTAGGAGCTCACCAACTAGCTCACCAAGTACTTCACCTAGGAGCTCTTCTGAGACCTCACTAATCAGCTCAAGTTGAGCTTACCCTAGAGATCATCAAGTAACTCTCGTGAAACTCCCCCTGGGAACTTGCTGACAGCCTCGCATTACCAACTCACCTTGAGCTCACCTTACCAACTAACCCTGAGGTCGCCTTGCCAACTCATCTTGAGTTTATTTGGCAGCTCACATATAATCTCACCTTAGATATTACAAACAAGCTCACCTTTTAGCTCTCTTGGGAGCTCACTAAGCGGCTCACCTAGGAGCTTGGGTGGGAACTCAGGTAGCATAAGTCACCCGGAGCTCATCGAGCATCTCGACTTGAGCTTTCTCAAAAACTCACCTGGGAGCTCACCCGATAGCTCACCTTGCTAACACACCTTAAGTTCATCCAAGAGCTCACTCGATTAGCTCGACTTGAGCTCACCTGGAGCTTTTCAAGTAGCTTTCCCTAACACTCACATGGGATCTCACCCCGATAGCTCACCTAGAAAATTACATGGGATGTCACTGATAGCTCACCCAGAAAACTCGCATGGAAGCTCACCTATCAGCTCACCTTTCCAGCTCGCCTTAAGCTTGTTGAGGAGATCACCTTACCAACTCACCTTGAGATCATCTGGTAGCTCACCTCAGAGTTCGTCGAGCAGCTTGCCAAGTAGGTCGCCTAGGAGCTCACCTAATAGCTCACTTGGGATCTCACCTAACAGCTCACCTAGATGCTCACCAAGTATGCTGACTTGAGCTCACTTTTGAGCTCACCGAGTAGCTCGCTGGGGACCTCACCAAGTAGTTCGCTTGGGAACTCATGTAGCAGCTCACTGAATAACTCACCAAGTAGCTCACCTGAGAGCTCTTCTGGGAGCTCACCGATCAGCTCGAGTTGAGCTCACCCAGGAGCTCATCAAGTAACTCACCTAGAAATCACTTGGGAGCTCACCTGATAGCTCACCTTGATAACTCCCCTTGAGGTCATGTTGCCAACTCACCTTGAGATATTTCCGACAAGCTCACCTTTGAGCTCACTTGGGAGTTAACCAAGTAGCTCACCTAGGTTCTTGGCTGGGAGTTTGGTAAGTAGCTCACCTAGGAGCTCCTTAAGTAGCTTGAATTGAGCTTACCTGAAAACTCACGTAGGAGCTCACTTAAAAGCTCACCTTGAGGTTACACAAGAGCTCACTGAGTAGTTTTACTTGAGCTCGCATGGGAGCTCATCAAGTAGCTCACCCAAAAACTCACATGGGAGCTCACCTAAAAGCTCGCCTATCAGTTTGAATTTCCAGCTCGCCTTGAGCTCACTTAGGAGATCACCTTGCTAACTCACCTTAAGTTTGTCTGGTAGCTCACCTTGGAGTTCATCGAGTAGATCCCCAAGTAGCTCACCTGAGAGCTCACCTAATCTCACCTGGGATCTCACCAAGTAGCTCATTGAGTATGTTGACTTGAGGTTGCTTGTGAGCTCACTTGTGATCTCACTAAGCAGGTTTCCAGGGACCTCGCATGGTTGCTTACCAAGTAGCTCACTTGGGAGCTCACCTAGCAGCACACCTAGAAGCTTGCCGAATAAATTGTCAAGTAGCTCACCTAGGAGATCTTTTGGGAGCTTGCCGATCATCTCAAGTTCATCTCACCTAGAAGCTCATCGAGTAACTCACGTAGGAACTCATCAAGAAGCTCACCTAGGAGCTCGGGATTAGGAGCTCGACAAGTAGCTCACCCAGGAGCTTGTCGAGCAGCTCAACTTGAGCTTCCCTATAAACTCACCCGGGAGCTTTCCTTACCAATTTGTGTTGAGCTCACCCAGGAGCTCGATGAGCAGCTCATCTTGAGCTCACCCAAGATCTTGTCAAGTAGCTCACCTGAAAACTCACATAGGAGCTCGCTTGATAGCTCACCAAGATAACTCGCATGGGACCTCACCTATCTACTCACCTTACCATCTCACCTTGAGCTCGATGTGGAGCTCACCTTTCCAAATCACCTTGATATTTTCTAGTATCTCACCTTGGAGTTTGTCAAGTAGCTCACCTAATAGTTCTCCTGGGAGCTCACCTAACATCTCATCTGGGAGCTCACCTAATAGCTTACCTGGGAGCTCACCAAATAGCTTATCAAGTAAGATGATTTGAGCTCACTTGTGAGCTACCCGAGAAGCTTACCAGTGACCTCACCTAGGATTTGAGCAAGTAGATCACTTAGGAGCTCACCTAGCAGCTCGCCTGAGAGCTCATAGAATAGATCACCAAGTAGCTCACCTGGGAGGTCTTTTGGGAGTTTTCTGATAAGCTTGAGTTGAGCTCACCCAAGATCTCATCAAGTAACTTGAGTGGGAACTCGCAGTTTGTGAAGGAGCTCATCAAGTAGCTCACCTGAAAAGTCATATGGGAGCTCACCTGAAAGCTTGCCTTGAGCTCACTAAGGAGCTCACCTTGCCAACTCACCTTGAGCTTGTTTAGTAGCTCACCTTAGAGTTTTTTGAGTAGCTCACCAAGTAGCTAGCCTGGGATCTCACCTAATAGCTCACCTAGGAGCTCATTAAGCAGCTTTCTGAGTAGGTTGATTTGAGCTCACTTGTGAGTTAACTGAGTAGCTTGCCAAGGACCTCACCCGAGAGCTTGCCAAGTTGCTCACTTACGAGCTTACCTAGAAGCTCACATGGGAGCTCACCGAATAGCTCACCAAGAAGCTTTCCTAGGAGCTCTTTTGAGATCTCATCGATTAGCTTGAGTTGAGATCACCCGGGAGCTCTTTGAGTTACATAGGAACTCACCGGAAGCTCACCCGATAGCTCTCCTTGCCAACTCACCTTGAGCCCACCATTCTAACTCACCTTGAGCTTGCCTTGTAAACTCACCCTGAGCGCATCTGGTAGCTTGTATGAAAGCTCACCTAGGAGCTTAGTTGAGAGCTCAGCATGTAACTTACCTGGAGCTCATCGAGCGCTCAACTTGAGCTTGCCTAAAACTCACCTAGGATCTCACCTTATTAGCTTGCCTTGAGCTCTCCTAGGAGCTTGCAAATCACCTTGACTTGAGCTCACCTCGGGAGCTCAGCTAACAACTTTCCTCACCATCTCGCATGGAGCTCACCTTTCCAGCTCACCTTGAGCTTGTTGAAGAGATCACCTTGCAAATCACCTTGAGCTTGTTGAAGAGATCACCTTGCCATCTTACCTTGAGCTTGTTTGATAGCTCACCTCGGAGTTCATCAAGTAGCTCACCTAATAGGTCACTCCGTAGCTCACCTAACAACTCACCTAGGAGCTCACCAAGAAGCATGCTGAGTAGGTTGACTTGAGATCACTTGTGAGCTCGCTGGGGTCATTTCCTGGGAGCTCACCAAGTAGCTCACTTAGGAGATCACCTAGCAGCTCACCTGGGAGCTCACCGAATAGCTCACTAAGTAGCTAGCTTAGGGTCTCTTCTAGGAGCTCACTGATAAGATTGAGTTGAGCTCACCCAGGATCTTGTCAAGTAACTCACCTGGGAACTCACCTAGGAGCTAACCTGACAACTCACCTTGCCAACTCACATTGAGCTCTCCTTGTCAACTCACCTTGAGCTCACCTTGCCAACTCACGTTGAGCTCATTTGGTATCTCACATATAAGCTCACCTCAGAGATTACTGAAAAACTCACCTTTAAGCTTTCCCCGGGAGCTCACCTAACAACACACACCTAAGAGCTTGGTTTGGGATCTTGGTAAGTATCTCACCTAAGAGTTTGTCAAGTAGCTTGACTTGAGCTTTCCTAGAAACACACCTGGAAGCTCACCTATACCTCACCTTTCTATCTCATCTTGAACTCTCCCAGGAGCTCACCGAGAAGCTTTACTTGAGCTCACCTGGGAGCTCACCAAGTAGCTCACCCAAAAACTCGCATGGGAGCTCACCTAACAACTCACCTTGCCAACTCACATGGGAGCTCACCTATCAGCTCACCTTGAGCTCACTAAGGAGGTCACCTTGCCAACTCACCTTAAGCTTGTCTCGTAGCTCATCGAGTAGCTTTCCAAGTAGGTTGACTTGATCTCACATGTGAGCTCACTGAGCTACTCACCAGGGACCTTTCCTAGGAGCTCACCAAGTATCTAAATTGTGAGCTCACCTAATAGCTCACATAGGATCTCACCATATAGTTCACTAAGTATCTCACTTAGGAACACTTCTGGGAGCTCGTTGATCAACTTGAGTTTAGCTTGCTTGGGAGCTCGTCAAGTAACTTACCTCGGAACTCCCCTGAGAGCTCACCATATAGCTCACCTTGCCAACTTTCCTTAAGCTCGCCTTCCCAACTTACCTTTACCTCACCTTGCCATCTCACCTAGAGCTCATATGGTAGCTTGCATGTAAGCTCACCTAATAAATTGCCAACAATCTCACCTTTGAGCTCACTCCGGGATCTCACCGAGCATCTCACCTAGGAGCTCGATTTGGGAGGTTGGAGACAAGCTCACCAGAAGCTCATCTGAGTAGTTCAACTTGAAATTTTGAGAAACTCACCTTACTTACCTTACCTGGCTCGTCATTAGCTCACCCACGAGCTCACCAAATAGACCGACCTAAGCTCACTCGAGATCTCATCAAGTAGCTCACCAAAAACTCACATGGGAGCTCACCGGACAGCTCATTTTTTCAACTCACATGGGAGCTCACCTATCATCTCACCTTGGTAGCTCACCTTGAGCTTGCTGAGGAGCTCACCTTGCTAACTTGAATTGAGATTGAAAGGTAGCTCACCTCAAAATTTGTTGAGTATCTTGCTAAGTATCTCACCAGGAGCTTACCTAATAGATCACCTCGATATCTCACTTAACAGCTTACCTGGGAACTCACTGAGTAGGTTGACTTGAGCTCACTTGTGAGCTCTCTTGTGAGATCATCAAACTGACTCACTTAGGACCTCGCCTGGGAGATCACCAAGTAGCTCACTTGGGAGCTAACATAGTAACTCACCAAGTAGCTCACTTGGGAGCTCTTCTCAGAGCTCACCGATCGCTCGAGTTGAGCTCACTGGGAGCTCGTGAGTAACTCACTTGGGTATTCACCTGGGAGCTTTCCTAACATCTCGCCTTACCAAATCAACTTGAGCTCACCTTTCCAACTTGCTCACCTTTGAGCTCAACTGGGATCTCACCAAGTAGCTAGTTAGGAGCTCAACAAGCAGGCTTCACCCAAGAGCTCGTCGACCAAGTCGACTTGAGCTTACCTAAAAAACACACCGAAGAGCTCACTGAGATAGCTCACCTTTCTAGCTCACCTAGAGCTCACCCAGGAGCTTCCCAAAAAGCTCAACTTGATCTCACCTGAGATCTCATCAACTAGCTCATCCAGGAGCTTCTCAAGTAACTCATGTGAAAACTCACATCTGAGCTCACCTTATAGCTCACCTTACGAACTTAGATGGGAGCTCACCTATCTGATCATCTAGCCAGCTCACCTTGAGATTGTTGAGGAGCTCACCTTGCCAACTCACCTTGAGATCATCTAGTAGCTCTCCTTAGAGTTCATCGAGTAGCTCGCCAAGTAGCTCACATGGGTGCTCACTGAGTAGCTCACCGAGTAGGTTACCTTTATCTCACCAGGGAGCTCGTTAAGCAACTCACCAAATCATGCATGGGAGCTCACCTGATAGATTTCCTTTCCAACTCACATGGGTGTTCCCCTATTAGCTCCCCTATAAGAGTTCATCAAGCACCTTGACTAATAGCTCACCTAGGAGCTCATCGAGTAGCTCGTTGAGTAGGTTGACTTGAGCTATCTTCTCGAACTCATTGAGTATCTCATCGTGACCTCACCGGGAGCTTGCTAAGTAGCTTGCTCGGAGGTCACCTAGCAGCTCACCTAGGATATCTCTGAATAGCTCACCAAGTAGTTCACTCCGGGAGCTCTTTTTTAGGAGCTCACTAATTAGCTCAAGTTAAGCTCACCTAGAGCTCATCGAGTAACTCTCCCGGAACTCACCTAGGAGCTCGCTCGACAGACTCACCTTAATAACTCACCTTGAGCTCACCTTACCAACTCACCTTGAGCTCTCCTTGAAAATCATAGATTGTAAACAAGCTCACCTGGGAGCTCACTGAGTGGCTCACCTAGGATCTTGGCTGGGAACTCAACAATAGGTCACCTAGGAGCTCATCGAGCATCTTGACTTGAGCTTTCTCAAAAAATCACCTAGGAGCTCACCTGATAGCTCACCTTTCCAGCACACCTTAAGCTCACCTAGCAGCTCACTGATCAAATGCTAGACTTGAGCTCACCTAGGAGCTCATCAAGAAGCTCACCCTAAAACTGACATAGGATCTCACCTGACAGCTCTCCTAGAAACTCGCATGGGATGTCACTTGATAGCTCACCCATAAACTTACATGGAAGCTCACCTATCAGCTTACCTTTCTAGCTCACCTTAAGCTCACTGAGGAGCTCACCTTTCTAACTCACATTGAGTTCATTTGGTAGCTCACCTCAGAGTTTATCAAGTAGCTTACCAAGTAGCTCTTTTGGGAGCTCACCTAATAGCTCACCTGGGAGCTCACCTAATAGCTCACCTAGGAGCTCACCGAGTAAGCTGACTTGAGCTCACTTTTGATCTCACCGAGTAGCTCACCAGGGACCTCACCTGGGATCTCACCAAGTAGCTCGCTTGGGAGCTCATGTAGTAGCTCTCTAAAGAACTCACCAAGTAGCTCATCTAAGAGCTCTTCTGGGTGCTCGCCGATCAGCTCAAGTTGAGCTCACCCAGGAGCTCATCGAGTAACTCACCTAGAAATCACTTGGGAGCTCACTTGATAGCTCACCTTTCCAACTCCCCCAGAGGTCACATTGCCAACTCACCTTGAGCTCATTTAGTAGCTAACATGTAAGCTCACCTCAGAGATTACGGACAAGCTCACCTTTGAGCTCCCCTGGGAGCTAACCGAGTAGCTCACGTAGGATCTTGGCTAGGAGCTTGTAGAAGTAGCTTGCCCAAGATCTCCTCAAGTAGCTTGACTTGAGCTTTCGAAAACTCACTTGAGAGCTCACCTAAAAACTCACCTGGGAGCTCACAAACTAGCTCATTAAGTAGGTTGACTTGAGGATGCTTGTGAGCTCACTGAGTGGCTCGCTGGGGACCTCACATGGGTGCTCGCCAAGTAGCTCAATTGGGAGCTCACCTAGCAGCTCACCTAGAAGCTCACTGAATAACTTGTCAAGTAGATCACCTAGGAGATCTTTTGGGATATTTCCGATCATCTCAATTTGATCTCGCCTAGAAGCTCATTGATTAACTCACCTAAGAACTCATCAAGAAGCTCACCTAGGAGCTGGTTGGGAGCTCAAAAGTATCTCACCCAAGAGCTTGTCAAGAAGCTCAACATGAGCTTCCTAGAAACTCATATTATAGCTACCATTTCAACTTAAATCTTTTTAGATGATTCATCTTATATTAGAGAATAAGAAGAAACAAAATAAATCTTAAATACCTAGCCATCCGAAAACCAAGAGCAATATCAATCCTAATATAATTACTCTATTCAAGGAATGAAATCTTATCAAGGCATGTAACCAATAGATTTGCATATAAACAATTCAAGCAAAAATAGATTATAGCCTCAAGCAAGTTCAACTGATGGATTTCCTCTATACTTTTTGTATCATTTCATAAACATTGATAAGTATACAAACTTTTACTACAATACTACTTTTATACAAGTAGATAATAACTGAATTACTCAAACAGGGTAATAATATCGCTAAAGATAAGGAAAGGAGACTTCTGTTAAGATTCAACACTTACCACTCTCTCCACCTAAATTTAACAGTCTATTCATCTCATGCCCATACTGAAGAGTTCTTATAGAAAATTATAAAGAAGGGAACACTCATAACTTCCAGAAAGAGAGGGAATACCTTCGTAGTCCGATATCCTATAACAACTTATCCTTCACAACTAAGAGGAAAATAGAGAGAATCTGAACTCCATTTTAACAAGTTCAGGACTGTACCAACTTCCCAGGAGTAATGCATATATAAAATCTTAAATTCAATCAGGGAAAAGAGAAGGCAAGAAAATCAACACCTAAGTTTACCATTAGCTCTAATCAGGTAGAACTGCTTAAAAGGTTACCCATAGATCCCTAGGGTCTTGTAATTGCACATTAAACAAAAGCCACAGATTGTTACAAAATGATATACATATACGTTCAAATATCATACCACAATCCTGATCCAAATAAACAGTCTACACTTCACCCAAGACTCGAATCATTTTTGACTAAGAGTTAGGGTAACTGTTATCATTACTTACCAATAGATTAAACTAATTATTTCCAGCCATTACACTAGATAGTTTGTTGTTACGTTCAAAGATACCAAATCAAATAGCACTTCTAGTGTTAATAGATGAATTCTAATGATAGATTTCAAGGTCACTTCAGGTAAAATCAAACACAGTCCATTCCTATCCAAATATAAAACCTAATTTCCATTCATGCAGATCTAGGATCACCCACAAGTTGTTAGGGGACAGAGTTCATCAAAGTAAGTTTTCTCTTTGTCATAACTGCGTTTCAATTATCCAAGTAAAAAAATGTAAAAGCAGCAGCTACATCAAATATTTCCCTACTTACGAGAACTCGTATTCATAGAAACATTCAGACCCCTTTCTAATGAAGGTACAAGCTTAGTATTCAAACATATTTCCTACTCGTGCAAATTTGAACCAGTCAAGATTTATAGAAGGAATTAACAGTTTCACCACAAATCCAACTATATATTTTCCTAAAATTGTCAAGTAATAGTAGATCTCATAAAACTAAACAAAAATCAAATAAACCAACCAAATTTGACACAACAGTTCATTCCATGGTATCTTCAAACATGAAATCATCAAGTATGACATCCGTCATGGTGCCAGTTCAGAAATTCAATACCTCAATCAGACAAAGAGACATAAAACACTTCTACAGAATTCAAACCCATATTGTATTCACAACAAGGAGAGAAGATAAAAGAAGTAGATTTCATCAGGGTCTACGTATAACCAGGGATTCCCAAATCAACAAGAAAATAAGAAAACCAATACATTACTACCAGTGTGCCAATCAGATACTCTGAAAAATCATCTGAACAAAGTTGTTCTAATGAAATCATTTAAAGGAAAGCAAGATTTTTAAAAGTTAGGGCCTATCATGCCTGATAGTGTCACTAAAATTTGAAGAAGACCTCTGAATGTGCTCACACCTTCTCTTCTTCTTCCACGAAAGATTAAACAACTAAATCTTGTTACCTCCATGCCTTATATATTTCCCCCGATAGATAAGTAAGCTAGAAACTCTTAAAGTTTCCATGCAACGAAGAGTAGATGGTTGGTTTGAAGAACCAGTGCTCATGCAGAGTGAAAAATAGAATGCATGGAATACAAAACAACCAAACAAAATTCCACTTGCATGCCTTCCCAAGCAATCCTCGCTTCGGGAACCAAAGCTCATTAATTGCATTTACTTCCATTCTCTTACCTATTTTCCATTGCCACTGACTGCCAAAGTTGGTGATCGCCACAACAAAACAAACAAACATTCCCATCCTTAGAGATACTACCACGTAAGGCTATATTAGTAGTTTTTATCCTCCGCCAAACCTGACAGCATTCCATGTCCTTCAACCTTATCCCCCTCTTAAATGCCATGGAAACCACCACCCATGACTCACAACCCTTCTTAGGTCCCCCTTCATAGCATTAGTTAAGGTAGGTTAGAGACTTAGGTTAGATCATAGGGTATGACATTAGTCTCATTTCCATAGTGCTAGGTGTAGTTAACCCTTGAGTATTAAGCTCATAGTTTAGGGCTAGGCTAGATTAGCAATTATATTAACCATTAGGTTATAGTTTAGGTTAAAACTATTAACCTTACTGACTCTAGTTTAGGTCCCCTAAATAGGACTAATCAGTGTTAGAGTCTATACAGGATAAAAATTCTGTAAAGGATTCCATTAGGCATCAATAAATTAAGCTTTAGATATAAAACATAAACATCTTACCTGGCTTAAGGTCCAGGTCTTTCCTTATGTTACGATATCTGGAACCAAATTCCATTTACCATGATCATCCTGAGTTAACCTCCGGGTTTGATCATTGAAAGCTCAGTCATACTTTGTAACTTTCATAAATTCAATAAAATTTGTTCATCCTGAATAAAATTAAAACATCTCCTTGGATCAATGCTGGCCGATCCAAGGATGAGTCATAAAGGTGTATAAATCCACAATTCATCTAAAAATTAGGTTGAACTCAAGTGCAAGAATGAAAGAAACGAAAGTGTCCAATCATATTCTGGTTTAATCAAAGATCTTCAAGAGCAGAGAGGATACAATCCATATCAAGCATGACTTCCCAAAACCAAAGGAACATGTCCTTATACAGAAGAAATCATTTATCAATACTTGAATGCTCTGGAGAAAGTAACAACAGTTCAGGGTGTTACATGCTTCCCTCCTAAAAGATTCATCGTCCCGATGATTACATCCTTTGATTTACCTTCAGGTCAATCAATTCATTGGTTCACAAAACAAATTACTATTTCCAACTTGAATAATTCTAGAAATCAATATCATGATACAATTTATTCAACCTGAATAATGTTTTCCCCAAAGCTGGCTTACATAAAGACATGAAAAAGATAAATTCATAATAATTATATTTTTTTAGTCAACAGATTCCATTCTATTCAAAAAGAAAGGGAAAAGAAATTTTCATCTCTTCCATATTTTCCCAAGTTGCACTTTCTTCGTTAAACTGGTCCCACTGGACCTTACATTGTTGTATTTCATGATTTCTCAAATGCACTTGCAAGTTTCCAAGTACTTGTGTCGGTTTTGCTTAACCACGATTATTCCTCGGGTCTTGGACCTGCGCAGGAATTCGAATTTAAAATAGGTAATGATCTGAAGCGTTATTTCTTAAGAAAATAAATACGAAAAACATCATGCATGAGAGACAAACAGTGGTAATGCTAATCGGTAAAGCTATAGGATTTATTACTTTGACAATTTTGAAAGGTCCCACATATCTAGGTGATAACTTTGCACCTTGCCAAAAGTTATGAAATCTTTCTTGGTTTAACACAAAGAAAAACCTTTTCACCAAGTTCAAATTTTTGATCAACCGCTTTAGGTCACATGGCTCTTCTACCTATCTCGCTTTACTTCTTTCAATCATTCACGAATCATTTTAACTTGCTATTCCATTTCTAGTAAGATTTCTGGTCCATTAACACTCTATCCTCAATACTATCCCAACTAACGGGGTTACTACACTTTCTTCCATAAAGTTCCTCAGAAAGCGTGTCATTTTAAGGGAAGAGTATGTGTTGTTGTATGCAAATTCAACTAATGGGGAGATACTCTTCCCACTTGTAGATCGTTGGTCCATGCAATACATTCATAACATATCTTCCAACACTGACTGATTTACTCTCTCGGTTTTGCCATCTACTTTTAGATGATATGCAAAACTGAAGTTTAGTTTAGTTCCAAGAGCTGCTATAAGCATTTGCCAAAATCTTGACGTCATTCTAGGATCCCTGTCAGATATAATCAATTCTAGTACTCCATGTAACCTAAAAATTTTGTGCACAAATATTTTAGCTAACACAGGAGAATCATCCTTTAGATTTCCAGCAATGAAATGAGCTACCTTTGTTAGTTTGTCTACAACTACCAAGATAACATCATATTTATTTCTCGACATAGGCAGCCCTTGTACAAAGTCCATGCTTTTATTACTTTCCATTTATACTATGGTATAAGCTATGGGATATAATAAACCAAAGAGGGCATGTGTTCTACCTTAACCCCGCCGACATTCTAGAACAATGAGTCACAAAATTAATAACATCCTTTTTCATTCCTTTCTAGAAGTATTTTTGTTTAGATCAGCAAGCATTTTAACAATACCTGGGTGTCCAGAAAATGGTGAATTATGAAATTCAACTAACAATTTATTTCTCAAGTCATTTAGCAAAGGTACGTATACTGCTTTCATAATGTAAGATTCTTTCATTATCAAAATGAAAACCTTTATACCTTTCATATTTTGGATTCTCCGTTTAACATAAGTGCTACTTTTACTTGGCCGAAAGTATATATTAGATTCTGAGGCACTTTTCACCTCATCTTTAAACTGAGTTCTTAATGTTATAAGAGCATAAATGTGCTTCCCTAGCGTGACTTAGAGCATCTGTAGCCCCAGTGTCTTCTATTTTCCTTTTCGATGTAACTAATATCAAAATCATATTGAGACAAAAAATCTAACCACCTTATCTATCTTACATTTAGATTAGCTTGAGTGAAAATATATTTCAGCCCAAATGATCGGTTTTTAACTCAAAAGGTTTCCCAAGTAAATAGTGTCTCCAACTTGAAGGCGCCTTGAATAATTGTAGCAAGCTCTAAATCATAATGGTCATAATTCAGCTCATGTAACTGTAAGTTTTCTACTTAAATGCGTTACCACATGATCTATTTTGTAAATAAAACACCAAGGCCTTCCCAAAGTATCTATAATGGTAAAGTCCATTAGGTCTTTGTATAGCTAAAATAGCCAAGTCAACGACTTTTCAACTTGAAAGTAGATTCACACTTTTCATCCAATAATTTTTATCCTTTCTTCATAAATGGTTGGTCTATGGCAATGTACTTTAGAAAATTCTTAACAAATTTTCAATAACTAGTAAGGCCCATGGTTATTACTTCATGTACAATTTTTCGCAGGCCACTGGTTATTGCCACTATTTTTGAAGGATCTACCGTAATTTTTGGCCAATGACACACCTAAGAGGAACTTCGTAGATTAAAGAAAAACATTTGGATAACTTATCAATATAATCCTTTATTTTTCTCTAAAATTCCCAAAACTATCTTCAAATGCTCTACTGTACTCCTCAACACTTTTTAGAATATACCAGAATATCATCCAAGAATACATAGCACAAACTTGTCCAAATATTCTTAAAAGATATTATTCATTAAGTTCATAAAATTTGTGGGTGCATTAGTTAATCCAAAGGGTAGAACCATGAATCTTACATAACGCTTCCAGTATCTTGTTTGGAAAGTTGTTTTATGAATATCTTTTCTTTAATTCTTAATCGATGACATCAGATCAAAGATCTATCTTGGAACAAATCGATGCTCCAATGACATCTAATCAAATATATCTTCAATTATTGGAAATGGGGTATCTATTCTGATTTTTTCTTTTTTAACATCCGATAATCAATACACAACTTCAAGTGTTCCATATTTCTTTTTCATAAATATTACTGACACTCCCCAAGGTGAAACACTTG
>CM031237.1:913531089-913694489 GCA_018340775.1 Taxus wallichiana var. yunnanensis | reverse complement strand
CGAGCATTTTCTAGAAGGTCTCATGTTGCAGCCTAGCATGGTCCAACTCTTCGAGAGATGGGTCCCGCAATCACCTGGAGTGCCTTGTTCGCCTGATTGATGTTCTGATACAACTCGGTGAACTTGACGATTACTCCCTCACTTTCCTTGAGGATTTGGTCTCTCCAGGAGGATACTGCCATACCTTGCTCGCTGATTTTGGCATATTCATTTATCTTATCCTAGCTCAGGGGCTCAGGAGTTTCGGTGGCAGTTGTAGGAGGTGCACTGCCCATTTTCTAGCAAGGCGTGGAGAAGATGTTTATTTTGTTCCTTTAATAGCCTCTTTTCTTCCTTTGCTTCTGGAGCTTCTTGCAAAGGGCATCGACTGCAGATAGGGCCTCTCCTTGAAGGCTTTCAGAAGACGTTCCCATTGTGACTTGGGTCACTATATAATCTGTCGGAGACAGATCCTTTTTATCCTTTAAAGGATTGGGATATGCAATCTCCATTACTCTTTCTCCCGATGCACTCTGAGAGAAGCGGGTTATAGGCTTTGCTTCTTAGCCCCCTTTTGATGGGATGATGAGAGAGTCCATCGGTGCGATAGAACTTTCCTCTTTTCTTGGCTCGAGATCTTTGGGAGATCCACGCTGGACTTATGGGAGTGGGACCAAAAGTGGAAGAGGGGGCAGCTGCAGTAGTGGAGGGAAAGTGCGTAGAGACACTTGGTGGCGGCATCGAGAGGGAGGCCGAGAAAGTGCTCACAGGGGTAAGGGACACTGCAGGGGAGGAAGATGGGAAAAGAAGGGAGGTGAGAGAGATGAGAGAAGAAATGGTGGGGAAAGCTCTTTAGAGAGAGAGAAGATGGATGACGAGGAGGAGGAAACAATAGAAGATGGGGAGACGATACGACAAAGGAATGGTCACTTGGGTCACACGAGGAGGAGAAGAGGAGAGGGAGAAGGGACAGAAGGGACCTCAGCAGTTGTAGTAGTGGCAACATCCTGAGTGGATGTGCCCATCGGAACATCTTCGGCCACTTCTTTCTCTGGAGATAACAGGCTCACAACTTGTTCTTGTGCGGCGAAGGGGACTCTCGGGGAGCTCCTTCGAGCAGAGCTTGGTTCTCCCTCTTTGTCTTTGCCTCTTACTTTGGTAGATGCTTTGGCTTAGCAGCAGGTGCGTTGCCCAATGGGGACGTAGTGAAATCTACCCCGAGGTAGATGAGGCCATTCATCCCGCACTTGTTCTCGTCCCACCGCAGAGTTTCTTTGACCCTATCTTGATGGTCTGGGGCGCTTTAGTTCTGTCCGATTGCGATGGCAACTAGTTGTCCCCCCATCCATGTCAAGATACACCTGATCAACTTCTTGATCGATAGTTTGATAACCTTTTGGGACAATGGCCATGCCGTACTGAATGATCTCTGCTAGGGCCAAGTGAGAATGGTCCTTTCTTCTGAGCTCGACCTCATGATACAGTTCGATATAAATGTCCTCGATCTGTGGAATGTGAATTGGATTGAGTTTTTCTTTGGGAAGGCAACTCCTTGGATCAAAAGTGGGCCTCACTGGGAAATTGTGCTTCAAATTGAGCAGTTCTAGCTCGGTAACCATTTCTCGGGCTTTGTGGTGAGAGATGCATGTGTATCTGCCCACTGTAAGGGGAAAGGAGTTCCACCCTTCTTTCTCTTCAGGAACTTCTCGTGGTATGTTACGAGCTATCTGGATAGCTCCAATAGGATCAGCTTAGGACCAACATATCTTGGCAATTTGGTGGGCTCACCCAGGAAGTTAGCTGCCTTGAGATAGGTGAAGGTGGGAAATTGTGTGAATAAGGCCCCCACTTCTCCATTGCTGCGACAATGCTCTTGGTCGTTTGACCATGAGTCATGTTGGGCCTCGAAAGGTAGACGACGTTGTAGAAGAAAGCGTCGTTAATCTTGGTAAACTGTGGAATGCTATTCTCCAGCTACACTCTGGGTAGTACTCATATATTCTCACCTGGGGCCAAACCCCGCATCGGCTCAATGCTGGATAATCCCTTTCCGAGGCTGCAGCATAGACTACGTAGGAGTTCATGTAGAACCTCCCGTTGTGGTGAGTTGTTGGAGCTTCTCGGATATGGTGCTGCTTATGATATCTCGCCCACTCGAAGCATTGATCTAGTATGTTCTTGTTCATAGTTTCAAAGTACCTGAGCATCCATTTGTGAAAGTAATGGGCGTCAGAAATCCCAAACACTCTACTTAGGAACGTGATGGTATCACTTAATTCCTCGGAGAAATCGCTACGGTGAATAACTTGTGGCCATCTGGTTACCACCTTCTTGTTCTTTAAATACACTTCATTCATCAGCTGCATGCACTGGTCTTCATTATCCTCCCATGCCTTAATGTAGTCCTCTTGGCTCACGGCCACGAAATGCCGGTGGTGAGGGATGCCAAGCATGATTTCAAAGTGCCGGCGGTAAGGTTGATCTGACTTCCCTTCTCATTTGGACACACCTCGTGTCTTTGTTGTAGCAGGGCCACTACCATCATGAATTCATTATTCACTGCACTGACGGGGATCCCCCCAGCAAAATGTAGGCCACTACCTACTAGTTTGTCCATCCAAGGACTCCCCGTGACTCTCCTGGTTCTGGCCCAGAAATCTTCCATGTCAATGTGACCGAGCTCAGAGTCTCTTATATCCAGGTCACATTCTGCCTGGGACTCGGGCATTCTGACCCTCTGATACTTGTACTTCATCTCTTCCTCTGTAAGCTTAGCTTTGCCCTTTGATTTGGTTGGTCTCTTGCTTGATGTAGACATATGTGGATCTGAGTTTAGTTGCTGATCCGAATATATATAGTATGTGAGAGGCGAAACGAGGTCCACGAACGCGATACAAGGAGGACAGGCATGCCGAAGGTGCAGAGGAATAAAGTTATCACGTGTTTTTAATTGTGAAAGTGACAGGGTGGATGTGCCTATATATAGGAAAAGGTGCAATAAATGCGCCAACCACTTTTTCAAGAGGCGCACCAAAACATGTGTCGACACGTCAAACGGTGTGCCCTTTGGCGCGGATAAATGCGTGTTAACACGGAATACTTGTGCCTTTGGTGTAATTTTAAGACTGTCAACACTTCATTCCTTGCGCCCTTTGGCGCACCAAAACATGTGCAATAATTTATGTGTTAACATGAAGGCACATGCACCTTGGCGCACGCAAGAATGGTGCATCATGGGAAGGTGCACCAAAACATGTGTCGACACGTCAAACGGTGCACCAAAGGAAATGAAGGGGGCACAAATTTACTCTGTGTAACACAGATAAAAGGTGCGCCTAGCCAAAAGGTATCAAAAATGGCTAAGTTCAGAGAACTAGATTTCCCGGAAAGGGATTTTGCAATGTTCCGAACGCAGAGGGGTCCCCGACGAGGGACCAGGACAAAATTTGGTATGGTTACCTATAAAATTTCCCTTGTCAATTTTACAGGATAACATTGGCTCTTTCTGGGGACTATCTTTGAGCGAGACTCAAGGGTTGAGAACCTCAGATCAACATGTGCCTATCCATTGGTAACAGGGTAAAAAACAAGGGCGAGGACGAAAGCAAACACACGATGAAAGCAAACACACAACAAAAGTGAATTGTACAAAGAAGAGAGCAAGCTCTACTTCCTGAATATTTTGAGGTGCTGCCCGCTATAGGGAAGCGGGAGATCAGTTCCATCTAGATACGAGAGATAGAATCTATTTTCTTTGTTGAGCTGTTTGATCTTGAAAGGCCCTCTCCATAGAGAATCAAATTTCCTGTGCATGCCCTTTGGCTCTTTCCATTTGTCCCACAAAAGGACGAGGTCTCCCACCAGGAACCCTCTTTGCTTAGCTTTTTTATCGAACAGTCTCTTGACTGATTTTGATGTTCAGTGATCATGTCGACCACTCTTATTCTTTTCTCTTCAAGCTCTAATAGATACATGATCCTCTTTTCAAGGGAATTTTGGAAAGTCTCATCTTCGATTGCTCGTGCCAAGCGCAGAGCAGGGAGTTCTGTAGAAATGGGAAGCTCGGCATCGGTTCCATATAACAATTGAAAAGGTGACATACTAAGAGACCTCTTGGGAGTAATGCGGTTCGCCCACAAAGCGTCATATAAAGACTTGTGCCACGTTCGCTGATTCTTATCGACTAGCTTTCGTATGATGGCCACTAGGTTTTTATTACTGGATTCTGCCTGACCATTTCCTCAGGGGGTAATAATTTGAGGCGTGAGCCAAGGTTATCCCGTATTCATAGCAAAAAACTAACAACTTCTCGTGAGGAGAAGTTGGAAGCGTTATCAGCAACAATCTTGTTTGGAACGCCAAACCTGACAATGATATTCTCTTTGATGAAACTACAAACAACCTCGGAAGTGGCATGTTTGACAGGTATGGCTTCCACCCATTTCGTGAAGTAATCTGTTGCTGTCAGGACATAACTATGTCCGGCACTCGATTGGGGATTGAGTGCACCGATAAAATCGATTCCCCACTTCTGAATGGTTCATCAATGACGACCGGCCTGAGGGGAAAAGTAGCCAATTTTGGCTTACCAACAAATTGTTGGCAAGGCTCACACTTTGCTACCCAAGTGGCTGTATCTTGGAAAAGTGTTGGCCAATAGTACCTGGCCCGGATGATCTTGTGTGCCGTCACGGAAGAGGAGAAGTGACCACCACAGGCCGAATCATGAAAACTCTCCAAGTAGCTTTATCTGCTTGTGGCTTGTCAACACATCGTAAGAAGATGCCATCTATTCCGTGTTTGTATAGACCATCATCCCAGATTAAATATCTGGTTTCTCCGAGATTTATATGCACGCTTCTCCTTTGTAGTTAGATGGGTTGGGCATTCACCATAAGTGAGAAAGAAAGCAATATCAGAATACCATTCGTCGACTGGTTGCGACAAATAGAACCATGGGTAGTGAATCGGCTTTCTCCAGTTGGCTTTGCGCTCCATCGGTGCAATCATCTTTTCCATCGTCTGGTCTTCTCCTGACCTCGGTTTTCAGCCATGAGATGACAAAGACCCTTGCCTCTTACCAAATTAGTGGGTTTTATATCGAGATCATACTCTTGGAATTTTACAATCTAATTTCCTCACAAACTCCCTAACTCCTGTTGAGTTAGGATGGACTTGACTACCGTGTCAGGGACCAGTACCGTTGTATGAGAATTTAGAATGTAATACCTGAAGTTCTTGACTACTTTGACCACGGCGAAGGCATACTTTTCCAACTGGGACATCTTTAATTCGTGAGGCTTGAGAGGAGAGCTCATGAACGCAATCGGGATTCAACATCTTCAGAATTCTTTTGCATTAAGATAGCCGATACAGTATGCTCGGATGCATAGCTATACATGATAAAATATTTGGAGAAATCGGGACATACCAGATCAGTGCGTGAGCAACGGAGCTTTTATATCTTGAATGACTTCTTTCCTTCTTCGCTCCATCGAAAAGTTGGTGATCCTTTCATCATGTTTGATATGTGGCAAGTCTTTTCAAAGAAAGTCGGGACAAAGCACTGAGAAAATTCACTTTTCCGAAGAAAGAGTGAACACCAGTTTTGCTTGTGGGTAAAGTAAGGCTCTGAATAGCCTTAACCCTTTCGGCATCTATCTTCGTCCCTTCCTTGCTTACAATGTGTCCCAGCAACTTTCCCTCTGTGACTCCAAAAACAGACTTTTTCGATTTAGGGAGATCCCATGCTCTCGGCATCTAATCAATACTTGCTCCAAATGATCGCAATGATCATTCCACTACTTAGAGAAAATAGTTATGTCATCCAAGTAAACTACGATGAATTTTCCCATCATTCCTTTAAATGCAAAGTCCATGGTCCGCTGAAAAGTGGCGCTGGCATTGGTCAAACCAAAAGGCATCCTGCTGTAAGCGAATGTACCCCAAGGGGTAGTGAATGCTATTTTGAATTGGTCTTCGGGCGAGACTTCAATCTGATTATAGCTTGAAAAACCATCAAGCATGGACAACATTTCTGATCCAGTCACTGCTTGCAGAACCTGATCCATTATGGGAAGGGGTAGTTGTCCTTCAAGGAGGCTTGATTCAAGTTATGAAAATCTACGCATATGCATATCTCACCATTCTTCTTGCGTACTGGTACAATGTTCGCCACCCAGGTACTGTGATGGATAGGAAAAATGATCCTTGCGTCCAACATTTTCTGAATTTCAGACTGGATAGTACCTGAGATCTTAGGATTGTAATGTCTCTGCTTCTGGCGAAAGGGTTTGACATCCTCTTTCAATGGGATGTCATGTTGGACGTCCTTCGGCTTGAAAGAATTTAGATTGGCATAGGACCACGCCAATACATCCATGTATTTCTTCAGCAACTTGACGAATTTCCACTTCTCTTCGGGTGCGCAACATTTTCCAATGTTCACAAACTGTAGATGTTCTACCGAACCTAAAGTAACTGGTTCAGTTTCTGGGGAGGAGTTAGGATCATCTCGCCTTTTCTTCTTGAAAAATGATCGTGCCTGTCAAACAACCACTCTAGGGAAACCAAACCTTTCGGGATTTTATTTCCTTTGAGCTGACATATGCCATCACTTCCTTTTGAATCACCATCTTGATCAGTAGATTCACGGCATGTAGAAGTGGATCCTTCAAAATGAAGCTCACTGAAATTCTCTACCTTTTCTAGGAAGGCAATAAGTTGATTGTCGTCATTGAATACCTGCCAGTGCTGAGAATTGTCCGGCACGCTTGGGCGAAAACTACCTCAATGGTATAGGTGTTTGTTTTCAAGCCTGGGTGAGGGAGCATGAGGGATGCTGAGATGGCTAATGAGTCGGCCATGTCATTCTGAGCTCTTGGGATGGATTTTATTGAAAAAGCGTCAAACTCCTCAATGTTGTCCCATACCGCGTTGCGGTAATGTCTGAGCCTTTCATTCTTCACTTGGTATATCCTTTTAACTTGATTTATGACCAGCTCTGCATCACCTTATACTTTCAGATTCTTGATTCCTCTTTCCTTTGTGGCTTGCATGCCAAGTAGCAAAGATTCATACTCAGTAGTATTATTCGTGTTGAAAAATTACAACTTGAAAGAGAGAGGAATAATCTCCTCTTCGGGAGATATTAGCACGGCTCCAACGCCGCACCCACTAGTCGCGTAGCTGCCATCAAACTACAAAGTCCAGATCTTGTTAAGATCCTCTGCTTGGATGAGGACATCCATTTTGTTAGACTCGGTAGACAAGAAATAGTTTCCCATCCTTGATGATTCGAAGAGAATTTGGGCTTTGGGGTCATCGGAGTTAGTAACCAAGTACTTCTTTTGTGATTCTGGCTCCAACGTTTGCATTATACCTTTGACGGGGATTCTAGCCTTAGACCAGTCCATATGAATCTCCCCTCCAACTTCACTGCAAAAGCTCCTTCCTAGTAGAATTTCGTATGCTACCGGAATATCAGCAACGAGGACGGTCATCTTTACTCTTTTCTCTGGGAATGCCGCAAATGCGAACTGAGCATCCTTGATTTGACCGATCAGTGGAACCTGCTTGGTTTCCAAGGAATAACATCTGCCAAAAGGCTTGGTAAGGGTGAGTCCCAAGGCATGGGAAACTTTTACTGGCATGACGTTATCGGAAGCCCCAGAATCAATTATGCAGTTGCTTAGTTTGTGGCCATTGATTAGGAGGGAGAGATAGAAAGGTTCTATCTTGCCTGACGCAGATGTTGAGGCAACATTTATGCGAGATGGAGGAGGAGTAGAAAGGATTCCTTTTGGGGAAACCTGAGTAGTTATGACAACTTGGTTTTGGATGTATTCGGTCAACCTTACAAGCTTCTCATGATTTGATTGAAGATATTCAGCCTCAGACATCTAGATTTTGGTCTTTTTAGCGTGATCGATTATATCAAACACGGCCAAGGGTTGCGTTGATGAAGGAATGAGTCCCTCATTTCACAATGGTAGGGTAGGATTACCGGCCTTGATAGGAACATGAGAGGACTGATTCGGAGGGGAGATAGGGGAAAAAGATCTTTTGAAAAAGACTTAATAACAGGTTGAGCAGGAAGGGGACTACCTCGTTTAGCGATGGTTGGAGGCGCGTGTGACACGGCCTTCACTTTCTGTGTATTGGCAGCGATTTCTACTTCTTTTCCTTGTGAGCGGGTAAAAACAACATATGACTGTCTACTTTTATATCCTTTGGTACCCTCCTCTTCATCGATTCTTCATCATCAAATTCCATATACCCGATAGTAGAGTCGCCAGTCGGTTCATCGACATCTTGATCATCTTCACCTGGCGATGAAGGTTCTTCATAATTTTGCTCCTCTTCTTCGATTTCAGCTAAAGCATTGACCGGAGGGGCCTTAAGCGCCAACCATGGAGCAGCTACGGGTAGGCGGGGCCTTTGTGAGACGTTGTTAGAAGTAAAGCTCCTCTGTGGAATATCCCGGTACGAAGAGCCGGGAGAAGACTGAAGCTAGCTACTTTTTTAATGCGAGCAAGTCATTTGCCATCTTTTGGAATGCCGGATCGGATGAAGTGGCGGGAGAAGGAGCCGAAACTTTCGGCTTGGATGGCTCTCGCTTCAATTCACGCGAGATATAAGCAAATTATCTTCAATCCGTATGGCATCAGCTTGGGCGAGAACTAGAGTAGTGACTTGTTCTTGCAAGAGTAAGAAACTTACTTTTGAGCTCATGGCGTTCATGAAGAAACACTTCTGATTTTCTGGCGTTGGGAGCATGGTAGGTGGAACTCGATTGATTAGTGAGTTGAAATGGGCGATGAAATCGTGCATGGTTTCATTGACCTCCTTCTTCAGGTGAGTGATCTTTGATAGCAACGCGAATGTGTCCTCGGAAGGCTTATACCTTTCTTCAAATGCAGTCCGTAAGGTGGCCCAACTAGTAATAGATCCGGCCGGAAAATGCTGAAACCATTCATGCTTCCCTTGCAAGGTTTCTAGAAAGAGGCGAACTGACACATCTTCATGGGTCACATCTAGGATACTACATGACATGATGAACGTGGATATGTGTGAATCTGTGCTTTGGTTCCCGCTCCCATCAAATTTAGGAAAATTCTTTCGGTTTCCATGTGGGAGTGCGTGAACAGGATGTGGTAAAGCCAAAGGGCCCATAGCATTTCCCCATGGCACTGCCATTTGAATAGCTGGAAAGAGAACGCATGCTGGGAGGATGGTCCCACTGAGCAACAAAGCACTGCAAAGTGATGTGGATGCACCTTGTGAGAGGTGCTTCCTTCGTGGAGGTGAGACACTCCTGGATGACCGGTCAGCTGAGCTTAGTGACGAGAAGCGTGCTGGTGTAACACTGAAGTTGTGCCTTTGAAGCAGATCGAAAGTAGGATCAACTTCTCCACGGGCTCTCCTGCTACGAGTAAATGGTTCACCTACCAGTGTACCTTCCAGATCTGTAATATATTGGAGCAGATTTAAAACTCTTTTTGGTTGTACTTGCTGATTTTCTGAATTTTCTAACAAAAATCAGCAGCATGTACTTTTCTAAATATTTAATTTTATCCCTCTTTTAACAACCGATTGTGGTTTTAATGACAAAGATCAACGAGGATAAAATGATGGTAAAGCTTAGTAAGCTGATTTTCAGATCTAGAGTTGACTTTTTAAAGAGTTTGAAAATTTTGGTAAACTGTCAAAACTCAGATCTACGGAAAAATACAGATTTTTGTAAAAACTCAGCGAACTAAAGATCTCTAACTAGCCCAGATCTATGGACCTCTAAAGAAAATTTTCAGTTTGGGTCACTTTTGCAAAAAATTTGGATTTTGAACAAAAGTTAAAAATTTGCAAACAGGTAGTGATTTTTTTATTTTCACTGATTTTCTGACATACCACTATCATAGATCTGTTAGATCTGTTCGATCCCCAATAGAGTCACCAAAAACTGTTGGTCCAAAAATCTATCGGGTGGATAGATCTATGGATAGACGAGCCAACAGTGTGCAGGGCATAGCCCCTCTTTGAGTCAGCAAAGTGAAACTGGTTTATTGCTATTCTACCAGCAGGAATCTATGCAAGTCTCACAATATTCTGCCTTCGGGGCTGGGATCTCATCCCAGTAGAGGTACTTCCAACTATAAGAAGAAGGGGAAGAAGCGAGGTGGGGAGATAGGAAAGATATGAAGGGAGAAAAGAAATGAATTCCAAAGCAGAAAGGTCGGAGGGTCTATGTTTTGGGCTGGTAGTAAATGAGCCGAACTTACACGCATAAACGAACAAAACAATACGATGAATAAATGACAATAAAGCAGAAGTAGATTCAACAGAACAAATATACAAATCTAACATAAGAAAGCTCTGATGTATAACATAAGTATTCAACACAAAGTCTAAATATTGTATTAATATTTCCTTCTATTACAAAAAGCTCAAAGTCTTTTCTTCTTACTTCTATTTTTCATCTGAAAAGTATTCATCCCTTGAATACAACAAGTATTCAAGTATATATAGAAGAAGGAAAAGAGAGAAGGCCAAAAAGCAACCAACAACCTAATTACAAAGTATCTACAAAATATCTAAAAGTCAATTGTTGACTTTCGGCAACTTGGTGGATGACATCATCCCATGGTGCAACATGGATGATGTCATCGTTTGTGCCAACATACTCTTAGATATTTACAAAAAGAAGATCGAGAGGAAGGAGACTATTCATCGTCGTCTCACGGCCGAAAGGGAGTGTCTTGCTTCTGTTGTTGCTCGGAGAAGTGATGTTAAACTGGGCCCGATATTCCATGAACTTGCTGATCATGGGCTGAAGTTGATCTTGAGCAGGATCCTTGTGGTGATCACTGATAACTTTGCAAGTTTCATGTTCATCCACGAGCCTTTATGGGAGCTTGGAATATTCATTTCCCACCTCTATCAGGTACCCTATAAAGTCACGACAGGCTAGAAGGTTGTTGATGCATTCGGTGTCGAAAGTGGCTTCTGGCCCTAACCCTTGCGAGACGATCTCCTTAAAGATCCGAATAGTTTGGTCTGCCTTCCTCAGGGTGAAAGAAGGAGTGAGCAGGCCTGGGGACATTCTTAGGACAATTTGCTCCATCTGGTGCATAGCCTCCAAGGCTTCCTCTTTGACTTTATCTATCTTTTCTAGGAAAAACTCCAACTGATCGACCCGGTAGTCCAAAGTAGAAAGGATTTTGTTGGGTGCTCTAGGGTGATTGAAGACGCCAAACTTGACCAGATCTTTGACTGAACAGTCGAGCATTTTCTAGAAGGTCTCATGCTGCAGCCTAGCATGGTCCAACTCTTCAGAGATGGGTCCCGCAATTGCCTGGAGTGCCTTGTTCACCTGATTGATGTTCTGATACAACTCGGTGAACTTGACGATTACTCCCTCACTTTCCTTGAGGATTTGGTCTCTCCAGGAGGATACTGCCATACCTTGCTCACTGATTTTGGCGTATTCATTTATCTTATCTTGGCTCAGGGGCTCAAGATTTTTGGTGGCAGTTGTAGGAGGTGCACTGCCCATTTTCTGCAAGGCATGGAGAAGATGTTTATTTTGCTCCTTTAATAGCCTCTTTTCTTCCTTTGCTTCCTGGAGCTTCTTGTAAAGGGCATCGACTACGAGATAGGGCCTCTCCCTGAAGGCTTTTAGAAGATGTTCCCATTGTGACTTGGGTCACTGTATAATCTGTCGGAGACAGATCCTTTTTATCCTTTAAAGGATTGGGATATACAATCTCCATTACTCTTTCTCCCGATGCACTCTGAGAGAAGCGGGTTATAGGATTTTGCTTCTTAGCCCCCTTTGTTGGGATGATGGAGAAGTCCATCGGTGCGATAGGAACTTTCCTCTTTTGTTGGCTCAGATGCTGGGAGATCCACGTTGGACTTATGGGAGTGGGACCAAAAGTGGAAGAGGGGGCAGCTATAGTAGTGGAGGGAAAGTGCGTAGAGACACTTGGTGGCGGCATCGAGAGGGAGGCCGAGAAAGTGCTCACAGGGGGAAGGGACACTGCAGGGGAGGAAGACGTGGGAAAGGAAGGGAGCTGAGAGATGAGAGAAGAAATGGTGGGGGATAGCTCCGCGAGAGAAGAGAAGATGGATGACGAGGAGGGGGGAACAATAGAAGATGGGGGAGAGGATACGACCAAAGGAATGGTCGCTTGGGTCACACGAGGAGGAGAAGGAGGAGAGGGAGAAGGGACAGAAGGGACCTCAACAGTTGTAGCAGTGGCAACATCCTGAGTGGATGTGCCCATCGGAACATCTTCGGCCGCTTCTTTCTCTGGAGATAACAGACTCACAACCTGTTCTTGTGTGGCGAAGGGGACTCTCAGGAGCTCCTTCTTGAGTAGAGCTTGGTTCTCCCTCTTTGTCTTTGCCTCTACCCTTTGGCAGATGCTTTGGCTTGGCAGGTGCGTTTCCCAATGGGGACGTAGTGAAATCTACCCCGAGGTAGATGAGGCCATTCATCCCGCTCTAGTGTTACATCCGCCGCAGAGTTTCTTTGACCCTATCTTGATGGTATGGAGCGCTTTGGTTACGTCGATTGCGAAATGCGACCGATTTTCCCCATCCGTGTCAAGATACACCTAATCAACTTCTTGATCAGTAGTTTGATAACGTTTTGGGACAATGGCCACGCCATATCTTGAATGATCTCTGCCCAGGGGCCGGTGAGAATGGTCCTTTCTTGAGCTCGACCTCATGATATAGGTTGATATAAATGTCCTTGATCATGGAATGTGAATTAGATTGAGTTTTGCTTTGGGAAGGCAGCTCCTTGGATCTAAAGTGGGCCTCACTAAGAAATTGTGCTTTAGATTGAGAAATTCTAGCTCGGCAACCATTTCCTAGGCTTTGTGGTGAGAGATGCATGTGTATCGCCTTGTAAAGGGGAAAGGAGTTCCACCCTTCTTTCTCTTCAGGAACTTCTCATGGTATGTTACGAGCTGTCTGGATAGCTCCAATAGGATCAGCTTGGGACCGGTATATCTTGGCAATTTGGTGGGCTCACCCGAAGTTAGCTGCCCTGAGATAGGTGAAGGTGGGAAATTGTGTGAATAAGGCCCCCCACTTCTCCATTGTTGCGATAATGCTCTTGGTTGTTTGACCGTGAGTCATGTTGGGCCTCAAAAGGCAGACGACGTTGTAGAAGAAAGCATCGTTAATCTTGGTAAATTACAGGATGCTATTCTCCAGCTTCAGCTCTGGGTAGTACTCATATATTCTCACTTGGGGCCAAACCCCGTATCGGGTCAATGCTGGATAATCCCTTTCCGAGGCTGCAGCATAGACTACGTAGGAGTTCATGTAGAACCTCCCCGTTGTGGTGAGTTATTGGAGCTGCTTGGATATGGTGTTGCTTATGATCTCCACCCACTCGAAGCGTTGATCTGGTACGTTCTTGTTCATAGTTTCAAAGTACCTGAGCATCCATTTGTGAAAGTAATGGGCGTCAAAAAGCCCAAACACTCTACTTAGGAACGTGATGGTATCACTTAATTCCTCGGAGAAATCGCTACGGTGAATAACTTGGCCATCTGGTTACCACCTTCTTGTTCTTTAAATACACTTCATTCATCAGCTACATGCACTGGTCTTCATTATCCTCCCATGCCTTAATGCAGTCCTCTTGGCTCACGGCCACGAAATGCCGGTGGTGAGGGATGCCAAGCATGATTTCGAAGTGCTGGGCGGTAAGGTTGATCACGACTTTGCCCTTCTCATTTTGGACACACCTTGTGTCTTTGTTGTAGTGAATGGGCCACTACCATCATGAATTCATTGTTCACTGCACTGACGGGGATCCCCTAGCAAATGCGAGCCACTACCTACTAGTTTGTCCATCCAAGGACTCTGTTGACTCTCCTCATTTACGGCCTAGAAATCTTCCATGTCAATGTGACCGAGCTCAGAGTCTCTTATATCCAGGTCACATTCTGCCTGGGACTCGGGCATTCTGACCCTCTGATACTTGTACTTCATCTCTTCCTCTGTAAGTTTAGCTTTGCCCTTTGATTTGGTCGGTCTCTTGCTTGATGTAGACATATGTGGATCTGAGTTCAGTTGCTGATCCGGAATATATATAGTATGTGAGAGGCAAAACGGGATCCACGAACGTGATATGAGGAGGACAGGCGTGTCGACAGGTGCAGAGGAATAAAGTTATCACGTGTTTTCAATTGTGAAAGTGACAGGGCGGATGCGCCTATATATAGGAAAAGGTGCAATAAATGCACCAACCAATTTTTCAAGAGGTGCACCAAAACATGTGTCGACATGTCAAATGGTGTGCCCTTTGGCGCGGATAAATGTGTGTCAACACGGGAATACTTGCGCCTTTGGCGCAATTTTAAGACTATCAACACTTCATTCCTTGCCCTTTGGCGCACCAAAACACGGCACAACAATTTATGTGTTAACATGAAGGCGCATGCGCCTTGGCGCACGCAAGAATGGTGCATCACGGGAAGGCGCACCAAAACATGTGTCGACACGTCAAACGGTGCGCCAAAGGAAATGAAGGGGGCAGATTTACTCTGTGTAACATAGATAAAAGGTGTGCCCAGCCAAAAGGTATCAAAAATGGCTAAGTTCGAGAGAACTAGATTTCCGAAATGGATTTTGCAGGCGTTCCCAATGCGAGAGGTGTCTCTGACGAGGACCAGGACAAAATTTGGTATGGTTACCTATAAATCTGCCCTCTTCAATTTTATAGGATAACAGAGGTATACTGGGCTTAGCTCCACGATGATAGGCTTCAAGGAGATGATGTAAATAAAATCATGTTTATCAAAGAAATGATTGGTATTTTATACTAGTATGAAAATCTAGGAGTAGCTTTCTAAGGTCTATGGTAGCTTCTAGACTTAAGAGTGAAGAGTACTAAGAAGTTATGTTGGGTCTTTCAAGCCTAAGAAGAGGCATTGAAGTCTAAATGAAGGACTTGAAGCTTGTATATATCTACGAGGTGGAAATGTTCAAGTTGAATCAAGGCAAAGAACACAAAGTCTATGTATGAATCCCGGGGCCTAAACTGAAAGGCTACATGTCAGATTAGAGATCCTATAGGTATGTACATGAGTTTTTGGTTTGTGCAGTACCTTAAGCATGGATGTTGAAGTGTGTATACATTGTTGAAATAAGTAAATTGTGTATCATGCATTGATGAGCAAGTATATCCGTAAACAAGTGCCAAGACGTGTTAGGGCTCATGCGAGGTGTTGAGATGACAATAAGGTCCTAAGGAATGTGGAGGAATAGTTCCAGGTCTACAATGCTAATCCAAAATGTGCAAAGTGTATACACCTATTTGAGACAAAGTTCAAGTCCCTATCTTAAGCTAAGAATGTGTGTCAAGGTTTTATGGAACAAAGAACAAATGATGCTTCAAGAGTCGATGTTCTTGTGATATTTCCCAAAGTTATCAATGCCATCGGGGTATGGTTAGAAATTGCTAGATACGGGTATGTCTAATGTGGCATGAGAGATTATGTTTCTAAGAAGTTGATGATATAAGGAAGCTTGAAGAAGTGGTAATGAAATTTGCATACAAGTTTGTATATTTGAATTAGTGCATGCATTTTGAAGGGATTAATGGTGTCTATTAGGCTTATAGTAGTATGGATTACCTAGAGACATGTAGAAACCTTTTTGTGCTTAAGGAATCAGAAAAATTGTGTTCATTCTTGCAAAATAGAGAATTTATGGACATGTATTGTCACGGTATGATATGTTCATTGTGAACAATGTGATGATAATCTAAGAACTAAGATACGAGGTTTGATGCGGTATTCTAAGGTAGGGGAGCTCATTTCGAGCTTAATTATGAATTCGAGTTTTATGGAGGTATAAAAGGACCTATATGGTAGAGTGAAGATTGTTTGCAAAGTTTAAGAGATTGGAGAGCCAATTGTTGTCTCAAAAGGAGTATTTTGGCATGAAAGGATTGTGAAATCATTGAAAATAACCCCTACATTTAGACAAAGGATATTTTTTGATAGTTGAAAAATCTTCTATACATTTGACATTTGTAAGGATGCTACTAATGGGAAAGGATCTCTTGATCTTTGCTTGATCAAAACATCCCATCATTCAAATTCACAAATCATTCCTTGTAGAGGAAAACTCCTTACTTATATGCCATAAACCATTGTCTCTCTACCGATCCTATTCTCTAGCTCTTTTGCTTTAGTCCGAAAAATTTCTTTGAGTCCCCACCAATCAACTAGGCGGGCCCGATGATTGAAGAGAGGGATCCAAACTTGTTCCCTCTTTTTCTAGAAATATGCTACCCCATTAATTTAAGTGAAAAATATTTTAGAAGGGGATGGACTGAAAAACTTGAGATAACACATGGGCTTTCTACGATTGTTGATTAAAATTCCGATTAAGTATACCCCCTTGTTCATATGATTGATTATAATAATCTAGTCTCCCTCTACCAATACCTACCTATATCCTTTTTTTGTAGCTAGACGTAAACCCTTTAGAAGGCCCGTCTCTTTTGCTTCATTTTTGTGGCACAAGGAATGAAAATTGATCTAGCCCACAACATGTGACCTTCATGATCCTAAAGAATGCACCCCACACTTCCTATTCTAGGATTCCCTTGAGATACACCATCAAAATTTAGCTTGATTATCCCACTATGTGGTGGTTTCCAATAGACCCTAGTATTTGTAACTTCGCTAAGTTAGTTAATTGAATTTGAGGAAAAGAGATATATGTGGCCAATTTTGTAGGGTCCGTAGCTCATTGCGATGTAACATATTCTTCTTGATTTAAGAGGAGAAGGACACATTTGCAGATATTTTGTAACTTTATAGATAGAAGAGGGTTCGACACCTCGGTGTTAGGAAATTTTGTTTTAGTTCATACTCTTTCCCATGCTAATTCCTTATATTCAAAGATTGTGTTATTGCGTTCTTTCTAGACATTCAAGATTACATTCGCGAACACGCCTCCCATAGTCACTCCAAATGTTTTAAACCTTGAGTCCAAGCAAAAAAAGTTTCCTTTATTGTGTCGATGACCTGACCCATATCATATCTATTAGTGTATTTGCCTTTATTAATTATTGTAATGAAATTAATTAATTAATATGGTATTAGTTGGTTTGTGTTTTTATATTATAGACTTTTGACATGATAAATGGACTATTTATAATATCAATAACTATGTTAGTTGACGAGATGGATCCAAAATATTATAAATATAAAAATATTGGCTGATGTGATGGATCCAATATATAACAAGTGCCACTTGTTTATTCGTGTTGAAGATATTATACTTGAAATTAAACATATTCAATAGATGTTATACTAACAATTGCACTAAAAGTGTAAAGCACATTGTAGGGAACACAAATTTTTTTGTTATGTAAATATGTAGTATTTTTATATAAGAAACTTTATTTAATAGAAAGTATTATTATATTTAATTACATTCAATGGTTGTTATATTTACAATTTCTCTAAGAGCTCAAAGTTGAACATTTGAAAACATGTTTAGAAAATAAATATGATCTAATACTATGCTTAGTCCATAAACAATTAAATATTAGTACATGACTAGTTAATATGGTATTAGTCCATTTGTGTGTTTATTAATTATTGGTATGGGATTAGTTAATTGTTATAGGATTAGTTAATTGTTATGGTCTTAGTGTATTTGTGTGTCTATAATTATTTGTATGAGACTAGTTAATTAATATGGTATTAGTTTATTTGTGTGTTTATATTATAAAATTTTGACATGATAAATATAATATTTATAATAAAGATAAATATGTTGGATGATGTGATAGATATGATATTTAATAATAACAACTAGTATGTATATATATATATATATGCCAAAAGATATCAATCTTGAGGCATCAATATTGGATTTGTCACATATAAGGTTAGGTAGGTGCCTCAAGAATGATATCTCTTAGCATTTTTTGGATAGATGTATTACATACATACATATATGTTAGAAGCACCTGTTGGTGTTGCATATAAAATGTTAATTTCAAATAAAGTTTGTGGGTATAACTCATGCAAATAATTTCCTTTTGATTTGAAACTTGTAGAATAAATATTCATTAAAATTTATAATATAAGTGATATTGAATGACAATGAATAAAGTAATATAGCAAAACATGAATATAATATATGATATATTTGAAGTAAAAAAATAAGTTTATGATATCCATTCTTATGTATACATTTTTTCTCTAGTGATTAATGTCTTTGTTTTTCCTCCTTTCTTTTCTCTACTCTTTTTCCACTCTTCAATCTCTCGAACTAGTCATATGTGAAAGGAGGTGAGATCACAGGGAGGAGGCGGGGAAGACGGGTAACTTCATAAGATGGTACATAACATGTGTGATCATACAAGGGTAATTTTTATGTAAAGTATTTGCACTAGTATAATGGTAAAAAGAGTGGTAGAGAGTAACAAAGGCTCCTAAAAATGAGAAGGTGTAGTGGCAAAATCCTAAAAACAAGGGGTAATATTTAAAATACCAAGATCACACATGTTTTGGACATTTTCTACCAAGTTGCCCCCATAAGTGAGATCCCCAATCCATGTATTGACATGACACATGATATAACAACAAATGTCAAACCTTGTATTTATGTAATTAATACATCAATTGTGGTTTTATTAAATATTAAGCCATGTGATTTGTGGATTGTCAATCCTCATGCCAATTTCAAGGAAATAGACATATGCCCCATTTCTATAAGGGTTACTTAGAATTTTAGTTGAGTTGCATCAATAAAAGGAATACGTGTTTAGTTATCGAATTCAACCATTACATATGTAGATGATTCAAGTGGTGTTACTCATTGTTTCTAGATAATGCTTTGAACATATGTGAATGCACCATTGAAAGACATATTTCTGTCAATACATTTGTAGTAAGCATCGGCCTTGTACCCTTAATAATCAATAATTCACTTTCCAATTGCTCATCATCAAATACCAAAACATTATTATTTCTTCCTAAGGTTGTGATGCTTTCGGAAATAAGTTGATTCAATGCATACAAAGCTCTCTTATTATGTTGATATACATTGCCATTTGTTGCAAATAAATATATATGTTCATTAAAATATTCATTTTGAATTGTTTCAAGTGAAGAATAGATTGTATTCATCAACAACATCCTAATCGTCAATCGTTAGATGGGTGTTTTTTAGATTTGTTAGAAGGCATTGGAATTGTTGTTATTCTTCACGTTGACCTTTTGTCTAAAAACCTTATCTAGTAGAACAAAAATTCTAAATTTTTGCCATAATAACTTTTCTTGTGTTGCGATTTCATATGGATTTTTATCCATTACCACATGAAACCGCTCTGAACCCCTAACAAAAATCAAAGACCTTCTACTTATGCACATATCAACATTTTTTTGGAAATTCTTGGCTTAATCGAGAACCTATATTTTGAAGCGTATTTTGACCAATAAAAATCATCTTATCAATTAAAATATACATAACATTTTGTATTTCTTCTTGAAATACCGTTAACCTTGTTCCTTTCAATTTTAAAATATGAAATTGGCATTCACGAGGTTGTATTTATTAATGATGTGCCAATTTCAAATGTTACAATTCTCGTTGGAGAAAGTAGTAAAAGGGGATACATTATGTCTATGATAACTCTAGAAATTTTAGCTTAATAGTCTAATAATATATGATTTCCATGTTCCTACTGTTGGAGCTCAAAATTACACCCCCGCCCTCGATTCATAGGCAACCCGATTTTGAGGCGCATGGGACTGCTCTCCAAGTTGTGGGACTTGCACAAAGGTGAGACAGAGACCACCGAGAGAAGGCTAGTTCATTTGCCTATTTCTAATGTTAAAACTACTCCTAATGCTAGAAATGAAGTTATCTAATCCTCAACTAAGATTCCAAGGGACCAGGGTTAGAAGGAGATGCATGGAAAGGGAAATCCTAAGCTAAAATAGGTGATAACACCGAAAAGGGGTGATGAGCACTCTTATGAGGGAAATTTGGGAAAAATGGGTAGAGATATGGCATAAAAAAGTGCCACAACTCAAAACCAAATTCAACTTGCCACTTTTTCCTGAAACACAATCAAAATGGAGCCTGCAAATGAAAGAAATATGCACAACACATCACAACAAGAAATGAAGTTAAGACTACAAATAAAACAAGATAGGGTAGAAAAAATGTGCCACAAAATAGATTCTATTGCTTAAAATATGCACAATCCATTACAACTGCAACAAAAGGCAAGAAAACATCTACAGAGGCCAAAATGAAGGTTCCTACTCACATCTCGCTTGAGAGACCATTTTGACATGGTTACTTTACCATTTAGAATGTCCATCCTTTGAAAAATGAAATAATTTACAATATATAGCAGAATGGGAAAGAGATAAGAGGGAACAAAGAGATAAAGAGATCAAATTTGATCTTGTCATTAATGAAGATCTCTATTTTTCCCTACAACACGAATTTTCAAATTTAACCACCATCAACCATGCATTAAGTTTTGAAAAACATCATGGTCACTCAGAAAAACTCGTTCTCCAATGTACTTTTACTTGTAGGAGAAGATAAGAGGCCAAATTGGATCGAGATCCGGGTGGTTGAGCTATTTGAATATGAACTTTAATGGACCAAAATGTTTTTCATCTTTTCTTCCCACTAAATTCCATCAAAATCATATTCTGATGATGCCAAATTGAATATCTTGAGGATACCTTTCCAACGATACAATTTTTTTCGATTTAGGGCTCTGGATTGAAATATATGGCCATTTGAATATTTGCATGCCGTGGAGTACAAGAACATGACATGTGGTAGCATTTGATTGGCTCAGAGATTTCCCCTACCAATGTGTGCATTGCTTTTCCTTTTCCCATGTGTCAGTCGTTGGTTGGGTCATGATGTTTGGATTTTCTTATGTTTGCTTCCCCTTACTTTCTTGCCTTTGTCTTTGTGACCGTGGTTTGATTCTTTATGAAATGTGAGATAATAAAACAATGCCACGTTCCTTGCAAATGTCAAATTGTATTTTACCTTTGTGAAGCACAGAACAATAAGGTCATTCCACACCACTTCACAATTCACCTTTTTGATAGCTTGACCGACTATTGTGAAGTGTGAGCCAATGAGAAAGCTCCACGCTCTTTGCAATGTCAGTCCTTTTGATTACCTCTTTTGTCACTGTGAAACATTAACCAATGAGGAAGCCCCATGCCCCTCCCAATGTTAGTGTGTCAAACCTACCTTAGCCCATCCAAATGTCAAACCGCAAAAGTGAAGCAATAAGAAAGCTACGTAACTTCAAATTTTACTGTTTTCGTAGGCTCCATGGCCTTCGAATTTTACTGAGTGTGCTTTCTTTTCTCTATGCCATGTGTCCCATTTACATTTCAATCTTGCTTGGACACGACACCCTTTTAAAATCTGTCTCATTTCATGGACTTAAAGTCGGTGAAATCCCATCTACTTGCCCTACACTAGAATGGTGATGTGTGTCCACCGCCTTGACCATTGATTTGATGCTTGACTATTTGGCATTGAAATTGGTGGCCAAATGAACTTCACACAACCTTTTAAATATAACACATTAATTGATTAAAGCTTAGCCTCCAATGGTTTTTTAAATGTCAACGACCATGCATGCTTTGGAGAGGGTGAATTTTGACGACCATTTAAACGTCCCAGTGCTTGTAAAAATGGCTAAGTCCATTTTTAATGAGTTATCCAAATTGACCTAGGGGGCTAAATTTGGGATAACACCTACTAGTGAGGGTCAATATATCTTCCACTTTAGTTCATTATATCAAATTCGGGGTGGCATCTAAGGTTGTCTGCTATAGGTAACATAATGAAATATGCTCCCAACTACAGACTCAAAATCTATGCACTTGGGTACATTTATATGTCATAAATCATACTAATGTATACATGATTCCTAAGAAATAAAAATAGTGGTTGACAACTCCTTTTGGCCTTTTGATTGCTTTATCTATTGCACTTTACTAACTTTACACATCTTATAGCTCTGTCGACACTTGACTGATTTATCTTTTGATGACCTCGAGACACTAGCACCTAGTTAGGAAAGAAGCACCCAAGTTCTCTTCTCCCTTTAAGGCACTCCTAACCTTCTTTATCTTCTTTTTAATCTTTTGGGTCTTTTTACTTTTTGGTCACCTTTTAAAATTGTGGGTCAAATTTTTAGTTTTTAATTACAAAATCCAAACAAGGGAATCATATATATACTTAGTTATTTCTCTCAAATAAGGGCCAAACATCATAAGCATTATATATCACCACCTAAGCTTGCATAAAGGCACACGAGAACTTCAAATCATACATTTGACACATTCATATTAGGGATAAGGGATGCATTGTCTCGCATACAAAACATATGAGCGGAGTTCATTCTATTCCATCACACACATTGTGCATACTTGATACAATCTATATCTAGCCAGTTATCATCATGTAAATTTTATAAGGGAAACCTAGGGCTCAAAACACACACACACACACACGAAGAACTACATGGATTCTGAGATATAGTGTAGCGCTCGGTCGTAAGTTCACTCTTCAGGTGATCATCAGGGTTAGTCCGACTCCACATTCTGCATCTTTTTATTAGATTTGATGTGGTTTATGGACATGTGCAGGTAGACATTTGTTTTTCAGATTATAGGTGTGATCGAACCCTAACAATGAAGTCAAAGAGATAAAGAAAATATTGGAGTGAAGACCTTCCGACCCAAAAAAATTTAGAACTCGAGTAATCACTAGCACCCATAACGGTCATTAGCGCCCAAGTGCTCCTATCCTCCCATGGGCACTTCTATCTAGCATAATCTTGAGTCCCAAAACCCTCGATGAGCCTCAACAACATTGTTTCCAATATGTTCCAATAGTTACTCGCTCAAACCATTCCCAGTTGCATGAAATCAACTAAGTCATCTTCCCTCTTTCATTTGCTTAGGGTTTCATATCTTTGAATGCTTATTGCTAGTGTAATATTGTACTTTATTTTCCTGTATATCATTTATTACAATACATTACTATGAAATTAATGTTTAATTCAATTTAGATTAAATCACCAACAACCCTAATAAATTAAGTTAAAGAAACTGACAATTGAATAATTTCACAAATGCGAAATATTATGAATCGAAATAAATCATAAATTTAAATGCATAACAGATGTGTATAAGCTTCAAACCAAAATTACCTATTTAAATAATTATATAATTTGTTGAATACAAAATACAACTAACTAATGAAAATATTAGGAAAATATTCCTACTCCTTGGGTGCGAGTGGCCCTTGTTCCCCCTTGGATTTGGTATATGACTAATCAAGAATGTTCAACACATGTATTCAACAACTCCACTTCTATTAACTTGATATGTCTTACATAAAATAGAGTATCTAATGTCTATTGATAATTTGACTAACTACTTCCAAGTTTACACAAAGGTGTTTATAAACTGCTTGAAGTTTGAAGCATTAAACCTCTCTTGAATTCAAAACTAACTTCTACAATCATGGTGGCTTTAGTGAATACAAATTCCTATTGAAACTTAGATATGGATCTAACTCTATCAATTTGAAAATAGATTTCGTTACAACTATCCTATTACAAAACAACTATGAATTATTGAATTTGAAGGTTGCATTAGGACTTCTCTCTAAGAGGCGAAGAGTGTAATTATTTTCTTCTTTATTGAATATTGCTTCTTTGGTGTTGGATTCCCGTGTGTTGAAATGAAGAATTTTCTTCATGATCTAGATAATCCTTTCATTCTCCAAATATCTGAGTGGAATTGATAGTTGGGCACCAAAGTAGCGAATTTATCTATGCAGATCAAATTATTGAGTTTGGAAGAAAGAGTCTTGCACTTTCCTAAGGAGTTCTACACTTTTCTCGGGAGTCATGTACTTTCTTTGGAAGTCCTATAATTTTCTCGAGATTCTTGCGCTTGCTTTACTGAGTCCCGCACTTTTATCCTTTTAGTCCTGAGCTTGTGACTTAATCAAAATTAAGGTTTTGATCGACTTATTGCTTGCTGCAATTTCTTATCTCCCTATTTTTACATGACAAAACATATTTTCCTAAGAACGGTTAGGAATTAGGCAACAAACAAGCCACAATGTTATAAAGGTTAATTCATCATACATGTACCATACTTAATATTTAAAACAAATAAAAATACTTGTAAACATGATTAAGCACATTTCAAAATTACTCAAAATTGAGGAATTAAACCTTATTAGGATGAGATTATTCAAGTCTCATCACTCCTCCAAACCTGAGATCTTGTAGGACCTTCTGTAAGCTTATTACCTTCCCTTGTTCATCCTTTCAACAATCCTACTATAGTTATAATTTTGGGTGTATGTGTTCCAAGTCTTATCTCCTGGAGATGTATAGCCATTATTTATGATAACCCATTTTCTCCATACTTCGAAGTCTTTATCAAATTTTTGATCCCGGGAGTTCCATGCTAGCGTTTTGGCCTAAAGTGGTGGTCGAATGTATCTCGATCCATTCAAGCTCGGGTATCTTGATTATGGTATCCAACTTTTGTACTCTTATATAGGCCTAATTTATATTGTTTGAGAAGACTGCGCCCCTTCTTATAAGATATTTTGGAAGCTCCTACCATCATTTCTTGCATGCTTTGTATGTTGTGAGGAAGGCATAATTTTCAGATTCTTTGATGGAATCTTCCATCTTTTCCATGTAATTCTCCTTAAGTTGTGGAATGTGTGCCTAAGCCGTAAAGGTGTTGATTAATTTATTTGGTGGATGAAATTCATGTCTCATGTGGGGACTTGTGTTTTCTTGGATGTTGTTAAATTCTAAAAGTTTCTCCATCCAAATATCCCAATTTTTTTTTAGGGTTGATGTGAAAGACTTGAACTACACTTCCCTTGTGAAAAATTAATTGGGAATTGTATATCATGCCCCAAAGATAGAACTATGAACATAGAATTCACATAACAAGTTTTTCAGCTCATTATTATTATCCGTAAAGGCCTCCATGAATTCCTTGGGGTATTCAATATCACGTGGCATATTATACTTGATGTTGAAAAGCTTCCATGTGAGAAATTGTTCCTCAAGAACATAACATATAAGTTAGAGGGCCTTCTCGCAGTAAGCAAGGTCTTACCTATTTGGAAAACTAGTGTAAGTTTTCCTTCTAGAGTTTTCCTTTCTTTCTTCAATTCTTTAACTTCAACTTTCAATTCTTTGTTCTTGGCCTCAACTCCTCTCAATTCACAGCATCGAGACATCCATGCTAGGATTCCCTTGGAGATGAAAATGAGAAAAGGGAAATCAATTTGGATCTCCTTGTCATTTAGCTCTTTCTGGGAGCTAGTTACTAATAACCTTTCCATACTTCCCTTTGTTTATGTAATTTCTTGTTGGAATGTGTAAATTGAAGTCTCAAAATTCTAGGAGATAGACTTAAATTCTTCTTCCTTTTGAATCTCTAAGCCTATGCATGAAGTAATTTTTAAATAACCTAAATTCAATCAAAGAGACACTAAAGGTAGTGTTAGGTCAATACTTCCCCCAAAGTAAGAGATTTTGGGAGTTTTCTAGTTTCACTTACTTTAGAGAGCTCACAAGGTTTACCTTTCATCACATGTAAGTGCTTGAAATGTTAAAGGAAGTAAGGAATCATCATTATTCATGGAAAATTATAGTAAAAATCTCATATCCTAGCTCAATGAATACCTATTGATACATATCCCCCGAAAAATGAAAAAAGTGGTGAGGGTAATCATATCCTCCACTTTTGTTCATTATATCAAATATATGGCGACATCCAAGGTTGTCTTCTATATGTAACATGATGAAATACGATCCCAACAACCCTACTAAATTAAATTATAGAAAATAACATTTGAATACTTTCAAAAATGCAAAAATATTGTAACTACAATAAATCATAAATTTAAATGCATAATAGAGCTATATAAAATTAATTTTTTTACCTATTTAAACATTTCTACAAGTTGTTGAGTACAAAATACATGAAATGAAACTAACTGATAAAAAAATAGGAAAATGTTCCTCCTCATTAGGTAAGAATGGCCCTTACCCCCTTAGATTTAGCATATGACTAATCAAGAATGCTCAACACATGTGTTCAACAACTCCACTTCTATTAATTTGATATGTCTTACAACGTATCGATGCCTATTGATAAATTGACTAACTACTTCAAAGTTTACAACAAGGTGTTTATAAACTACTTGGAGTTTGAAGTATTCAACCTCTCCTGAATGAAAAACTAACTTCTACTTTCATGGTGAATTTATTGAATACAAAGTCCTATTGAGACTAATCAAGAATGCTCAACACAGGTATTCAACAAATCCACTTCTACTAATTTGATATGTCTTACAACGTATCTCGATGCCTATTGATAAATTGACTAACTACTTCCAAGTTTACAACAAGGTGTTTATAAACTACTTGGAGTTTGAAGCATTCAACCTCTCATGAATGAAAAACTAACTTCTACATTCATGGTGAATTTATTGAATACAAAGTCCTATTGAAACTTAGATACGGATGCAATTGTCAACTGAAAAATGGATGTCGTTATAACTATCCTATTACAAAACAACTATGAATTCTTGATTTTGAAGGTTGCACTAGGAATTCTCTCCCAAAATGTGGAAGAGTGTCCTTTTTCTTTATTGAATACCACTTCTTTAATGTTGGATTTCCATGTGTTGAAATGAAGAACTTTTATTTATAATCTACAAAATACTTTCATTCTCCAAATATTTGAGTGGATTTGATAGCTGGGCACCAAATTCATGAATCTATCTATTCATATCGAAGTCTCGAGCCTAGAAAAAAATATTCTTTCATTTTCCTTGAAATTCCTACACTTTTCTCGGGAGTCTTGCATTTTCTTTAGAAGTCCTACACTTTTCTTGAGAGTCCTGTGCTTCATTCGGAAGTCCCACACTTTATCCTTTTATTTCGTAACTTGTGACTTAGTCAAAATTAAGGCTTTTGATCGACTTATTGCTTGTTGCAATTCTTATCTCCCTGTTTTTACATGACAAAACATCTTTTCCACAAGAATGGTTAGGAGTTAGGAAACAAACAAGCCACAATGCTATGAAGGTTAATTCATCATACATGTACCATACTTAATCTTTAAAACAGATAAAAATACTTACAAACATGATTAAGCATGTTTCAAACTTACTCAATATTTACGAAATAAAATTTATTAGGATGAGATTATTTGAGTCTCATCATCTACCACTCCTTAGATTATCATATGTAATGGAGGTCCATTCTATCCTTCATTATAATGTCTAATAATTATATCAAATGCTATGAATTTTTCTTATTAAGGTTATTGTAATTAAAAATGGAGGGTGGTTCTTCCATTCCAAGTAAACAATTGTCTTTAGCCAAACTTATGAATTTTAAAGATTTATATGTTTTTTCTTCACCTAGGTAATTTATATTCCAAGGTGCCTACTTGTCAACATCCCTTCAACCCAATAAATCAATCTCAGAAACTTGCAAAAGTTGTTATTGGTATAACTTTGATATGATCTCCCACTCATGTTTTATGGTGTTTTGATTAATATTATATTCATTTACATCCTCCATTTCATGACAAATATCAAAAATTACTTCAATATTTTTCTCCTGGTCATATGGATTATATTGAAATTGATCCCAATTGAGTTTTATTGTTTCATCATCAAGGCTAATGTCACTTTGTATTTTATGAAATGGTTTGTACAATAGTAAATATAACTAACAAAAGTCAACAAATTGTCAATTGTATTGGTCAGGATGTTGCAAAACCTTGGCCAAAGCCTCAAAATAGAACCCATTTCTATTGGTCTCCACTTTTACCTCTTTGAATTTCAGGAGTAAACAACCAAGATCTAACAACCTCAATGAATGGTACATGTTCCATTATATAAGGCTTGTCATTGTATCCATCGATAATTTATTTTCCATGTGTTTCAGCTTACATCATTCTATGTTAATAATGGTTTAAAATATTTATTCCCAAGATTCAACAATTGAAATTTTTATCACACTCAACTAAAGGAAGTTCTAGCAACATGTGTCATGTCTCCTTTTCCTCGATCTCTTTTTCAAAAATTATTTTAGTTAACATGCTAATATACACTTACATGGTAGGTTCATCGAGGTCTTCAATATTTACATGACACATCAACATTTGTTGATATGTTTATGAACTTTTCTCCTCCTTTTCGCAACATACTTCAAAATTTCATCTACTACAACATGTTTTGAAATAATCGGTTTTCAATCTATGCAAATACCACTTATAAGTGTTGACACCATCATCATTTCTTTTCAGCTCGTATTGTTTATCTCATGTATCACCATCAATGTAACATTTTGATCCTCGAGATGAAGAGGCCAAGGGTAATCGTACATGTATAAAAATAATTTAATGTTAATAAAACCTTACACATTTTTTTGTATCATTTAACATAATAATCTTTCTTATCTACAAAATTTCTTTCCTCTTTTTATCCATAAACATGTCATGTCTCTACACATGGTATGAAACTCTACAAAATTGACTAATTCTTCATAGTCTCGTTCGGATCTAATTGACTAATATTCGATTTGTGTTCCTCAAATATGGATGTGAGCTCAAATTATTCCATCCCGATAAAGCATATACAAACATTTTTTTATTTATAGTCTTCAAAAGTAGTTTCTTTTTTATAGCACACACAAATCATGTGTTAGAAATTTTCTACATGTATTTTTGATGTGCATCTCGGCAAGGGATTCCACATGTCATGCCCCAAAATTTTCACACCCAAATGCAACAGAAAAATATCATTTTTTAAAAATACAACAACATTTACTTTTGCTTCCATAGTCACCAAATACAAGTATAGGTCTCACATACACACCAAGTTTCACAGTTTACATTTGTCCAAACGACATACAACTAACTATTTTACATTCACATACATTGTATCTCATAATCAAGAGATGTTGCGGTTTGCGGAAGCACCATTACAATTGTTAGGCCCATAACTCATATTTCCTTTTAGTTAAATTTAATCATTTAACATCATTATTTAAACCACATTTATGTGTATGAAGCATGTGCTCATGCCTCAAAGTTGCAATTTTCCCATTTAATAAAATGTTTGATCACCAATGATGCTCTCCTTTATTTTCATTTGTTTTAAGATCATCTTAGGATTTTAGTTATTTTGGCATCATTCAAGGGGTATACAATATTTATAACAATTGTTCCAAAAATTTCATCTTACTCTTGTTTTTTTATTACATTTACATTGGTTACTTAGTCTCATATTAGCATCATTTTTAGAACAATTATGATTCATATAACACTTGATTTTTACTTATGGAATTTAGGACTCCAAGGAGTGTGATCTCACATAAAACAATTAATTTCATTACTCTTAGGCACTCAAGTATTAAATACATATTACAAGTGAGACATTCAATACAATTTTATGTTTAAATGCCTTCTAAGGAACTATTTCAATCGTTGGGTAAACATACATCAAAGTTTCTTTCACCAATAACCTCATGAGAGGTCCCATGATCTATTAATTTCATTAACACTCAAGGGGGTCTACACCCTACTATAAGACAATAACAGAGTAATCAAATATCCTTATCTCACAAAACCTTCGTGTAACCCAAGGTATTCTCGATACTACTTGTCAAGGTAACACTTTTATCTGTGAGGGATTAATGAGTTCAAACACAAGAGTTTAATGTGTAGGTAAACTGACACATAGACTCCACTTGTGTCATTTAGATCTCTCAATGAGATCAATCATAGGTGAAATCACCCCAAACTATCTTCACAAGGATTTGGCTACCCACTAGGGTACCAAGGACAATTACGCACATGAGGAATAAACTTATCCATGATGTGATCAAACCTACGACACCTAGAAATGTTGGTCTTACTCACCCCAAGTATGACATGGTACACATAGTATAGCCATTGCCTCACATAAAAATACTTAAGTTAAGGAAATGGTATTTTGTAAGACTTGTCTTAGGTGTAGGACAAGAAGACAACTTGTGAGGTTAAAGTATTTTCTTAGGACATTAGGTTTTTGCAAAATTGGACGTGACTTGATTGAGAGGAAGGTACGACAAAGGTTAAGAACATGTTTCATTTCGATAGTTTAAGTATGATAAGTTTTCTACCAAACATTATGAGTTTTATGAAGGAACTACAATAATTACATGGTAAATGATTGTTTTCAAATGTCTAAACCATAAGTACAACATTTAAATCCAAATGGGCATGAAAACCACAAAGTAAACATTACACTTTTTACCAATTTACATTATCAACTATCTTATTTATTAATCAAGTTAACATGGTTTCTACATAGTTGGTCCTACATTCATTAGGTGTCACTCCTACTAGTGTTGAAAAGTTAGTTTAAAACATAAGTAGATACAAGCCAAATAGTTTTCCATGTACAATGCTTAAAACATAAGAGTTCAAGAATAATAATGATTTTCAACACACAAATTTGTATATTACATTCTCTCTAATTAAATTTCATTTAATATTCAAATGTAATTTCAAAGTACAACAATTAAATGTCATCTCATCAATAACAACATATCACGTTTTTAATCTTTTTGTCCTGGAGTACATGTAACCATTACAAGGTCAATCCTAAGACTGTATGGAAAACCTTACACTCAAGCATAAACCAACGCATCCATCATTTCAAGAAATCCAAAAAAAGAGAGTAGAGAGAGAGATAAATTTTCCTCATACATTCACACTTTCACATTCATTTGCACCTTTTTTTACTCTAGAGAGAGAAAGAGTAAGGAAGAGAGAGACTAGAAAACATTTTCTTTTCTATTCACAATATCATAACCATTTACATTTCGTATCCATTTTCATTTCAAATCCATCTACATTTTCAATCCATTGAAATTTTCAAGACCAACCACAATTTCATAGTTATTTCTAGAGAGAGAAGAGAGAGGAGAGAGAAAACATCATAAATTTCAAAATCCATTCATATAAAGTAATTGATTAAATCATACTCTACACAATATTGTGACGATATTAAAAGGTTTCACGAGTAGTTACTAATCAAATGAGAGCCTTAGAAGGATTTTCTAGCTAAAGTTGCAAGTTTGCGAAAATTGACCAAAAAGGCTAAAGTGCTTACGAACTGGGTCTCAAAAACACTCATTTTAAGTTCAAGCACAAATTTTATTGATTCCTACTTACTTCCCTATATACAAAGAACTCATTGGATTCAATGGAAGTTGATTGCAATGAAAAAGGTTCAAGTTACAAAGGTGACTCCGGGGTTGATTATCGTAAACGCATCAAAAACTCTTATTGCACAATGACCAATGGGCCCCAAAACCCACTTGCAAAACTAAATTTTGAAAGCGTTTTTGAGAATTGAGAGTTGGTTTCAATTCTCCTATTGGAGGTCTAGAGGTAGGTGGGGGTGGTTTTAGTTTCACCCAATCGAAGTGACAAGTGACTCGCAATGTTAATTGTATTCACCTCTATCTCTGACAATTCACCTCCCATATAGTCTCACATAATGAATGCCAAATATGATATGATAAATGATGTTATCTTAAAACTTGAGTCTTGTGGAGAGCATGCATATGAGATCTTGGAAAGTGTTAGTAACAAGTGTGCAAAAGCTCGGATCACCTCCGCTCAACGAATAATCATCCTTGGAAGAGCTCCTTAAGTCTTTCCAAGATTTGGTCAAGAAAGAGGCAGGAGATCCTTTCTCTTTCAATGAAGATACTTTGGAATCCCTCATGGAAATTAGAGGCTCAATCTCTAATACTGCAAGAGATCATCAAGTTTGGTTCAATCAATGCAAGACCCTTGGTAGCATTCCCGAGACTTGGATCAATGCTTTGGGTTGTGTTTGCATTCCACATGAAGAGAAGGTGGCACTCGCAACAACTTGTTTCAGTAAAGAAGTGAAGGGTGAGGAGCTCATTCCAGGAGCATTCCCTCAAATTTCTCCAAGAGCTAGATCTTCATCATCGAAGCCTCTTCATCCTCAAATTGATCACTCTCTTCTTCCCCCTTCTCTATGTTCTAATTCTTCATTGGGAATGTAAATTTTGAATTTTTGTCTTATTCACTTAATGCGAAAAGTCATGTGGGGGGAGATGAAGAGACAACTTGTAAGCTATAAATTGGGATGGCCTCTCCATTCCAAAGGGTTAAAATTTGTTGGTTGTTGTTAGTTGTTGGCCTTTGTATCACTACTATTGTAAGCAATAGACTACATTCTTCTATCTCCTTGCCTATGTTCTTCTACTCTCTCTCTACTTTTCAACTTTGCAAGCATTGTAATCTTGTATAACCAAGAAGGAACTTTGTGTCTTTGATTAATGAATCCATGGAACTTTGTGTCTTTGATTAATGAATCCATAGAACTTTGTGTCTATGATTTATTAGTCTTGTTATTGCTTACATGGTTGATTTCTTCCTATTGAATGTGGACCTACTTTGGCTAATGTGTGTGAAATTTGTAAGTCTACTCACAATCTTAACCCCCTTCTCTATTTTCCTACTTCCCTTTACCTCTTTCTAAGAAATGCCTCCCTTTTTCATTAAACATGCACTTTGGCCATAGGTTTAGTGGAGTATTCTTGTGTGATCTCTGACCTAATGACCACCCCATAATTCTATTTAGTTTGCATTAAATAAATGAGAGCCTCCCCATACCCAAGGAGGGGCCTAGCCTCACAACCATTGGTGAAAACCAATAATCTGCTTGTGACAAATTATCTCACCAACAATTTCTAATTCCTTTTTGATAGATCCATTTTGTGTGTGGCTTGCAATCATTGTTTCCCAATAAATACATTTCTTTGAGGCGTTTTGTCAAACAGTTCATATACGTTGTCTATGCTTTCACATTATATTTATATGTGTGATAAAAATATGCTTTCTAGTATACTTGATGGAGTCTAGACTTGCATTTCAAAGCTCTATTTTTGCACGGTTGGGAGGATGCATCCAAGTTAGTGTAATTATAATGACAATGCGTGGGGTGGAGGGGAAAGAGCGACAAAGTCTATGGAATTGTACCATGCTTAGCATAGTCTGGGTAGGACACTTGCCACCATTACTTCCTCTATCCTCTCCACTAACCCCACAACCAAGTTCAATTACCAATACCCACCAATACCTACAATTTGATTTGTTAGTTTATTTTTATTACTATTTATTTCATTTTGTCCTTTTTGTGTGTCTTGTTTAGGTTATTAGTTATTTCTCTACTTTATTTTATTTCTATTCATTAATATATCTTCATTTTTTTAATTTATAATTTTAAAATTGCATTTTAATAACATAATAGTTTGTAATGTAATGTATTATTACTATTTGCATTTCCGTTTATAAAACAAAGATCAAGGGTTCCAAATCTCGCAAACGCGGCCCTTAGAAAATAGAACTAGGCAGAGAGAGGAACATATAAATTTTGACTTTTCGGAGAACCATGTTTCCACCAAGATTTAAACTTGTTTTGCATTGTCACACCATACATGATGAGGAGGTTACAAAATCACATTTAAAAAATCACATATTCACGCCATTTCCATATGGAGGAGAACAAACTCGCCACACTAGGACATCAAGATGGAGTGCATGCATGTGAAGTCGATAAGGCGAAGTGGGAGGGCACTACACCACACATGTATGATTCTATCGAAATAGTTTTGGGAAACTTTCATTAGTTCTTCATTTTTCCAATCTAAAGAGTCCATATTCGGTGCTCCATATAACCATGAAACCCATGCACATGTGGAGACCCTTTATGTTCCATTTATATCTACACCATATTTTTTTTTGTCTTCATCTACTTTTGAAGTATCTCTTTTCAGAACATTGCATTTTATACATGTGTGTAATAAGTGACTATATGTGGATGGTAAATCATGTTTTATCTTCTCCATATTTGTGCTTCGTGTGGATCAGTAAGTGGTGTTCTTGACATTAGGGCATGGAGGTCTAGTCAATACATGTCAACGACACTTAAAATTAAGTATAATTAAACCCTAACATCCCACCTCATTATTATAGGGTAAAAAGTGTCCTCTTAAATTCAAATAAATAAAAAATAACAATTATAATACTTCTAATTTCAGTTGTTGCAACCATTATAGATTAAATCCTCATGCACCTAATTTTCTTTTTTCACACAATTTCACACAATCGATGATTTCTTCATTAGGCTTGTATTCTGATGCTTTACTCTTCTTCTTTATTTTGTGATGATCTTAAGATGATTTCTTCATTAGGCTTCAATATTTTTCCTCCCACTTTTCTCGTTCAAGCAAAGCTATATGGCTAATTATTGCCACCATTCACCTTCTTCTTCACTTTACATTTGTGATGAGCTTCTTGAATAGAGCTATTTAGTCAAATTTTCCATCTTTAATAGTGATTCAAACCTTTGTTCCCCCTCCCACTTTTCTCGTTCTGGTGTTAGAAAAGGTCCCAAAAGCTATATGGCTAATCTATTGTCCATCCATCCAAATCACCTTGCTCAACTCAAAATCTTCCTTTATCTACCCCAATGAGGTAGAAGTAGAGCTTCACTGAAAGGGAAGAAGGCCAATGGGAGCACATGTAATTTAGTCCAAATATATTGTTTTCACATAAATGTTCTATTGTGTAGTATGTTGCCTACACTCCTGTAGTGTAATAAAGGAAAGAAAACAAAGGATAATGAAATTTTCTTCTTTTGTCGACCATACACTAGAATATGTGTTGAAGGAGGAGCCATTTTCTTCTAAACCTTCTATTTTTGTACTTCTAGTATAGTACCTATTTTTGGTAGTCCTTATAGAAAGTCCTCCTTTCATACTAATAAAACACCCTTCTCTTTATGATGTTTAGAAAGGTCAAATCGAATCCACAACTTTTGTATTTATTAAAATGAGAATGCCCTCATAGGTCAATCAAAAGAACTTGTTTCCTGTTAGAAATATTATATTCCAAGTCATTTAATAATCAAGTATTAAAAGGCTTGTAATTGAATGGTGAGAGGGCTGGCAATTCAAGGTTCTAGATACTGATCCCAAGGGCTTCTAATGCATCCACTTTTGTTTCGATCCTAGAATCCTTCGAAAGGGAAGAAGGCCATTTTTGGCTGGGCAAATGCTTTGGAGGCATGTTTGGCGCCAAAGAGTGGATATGTTGATTGGCGTTGCGAGTCCATGCGCCTTGCTATTAAATTGTTTTTGTTGCTCCACTTTTCGGTTCTAAAGGATCTGCACAAAGTTTTGGTGCAAAGGGCGCGCGCTTTCTCTTCGGCAAATTTCAAAAAGTGGTTGGCGCATTGATGACAAGTTTTTCTATATATATCTATGTCATTTTCATTCTTTTTTTTGTCGATGATCACTGGTGCTTGCGCCCAATGTCATTTCATTCTATGGGGGAAGTGGGTCAAGTTGTCGAGCACGTGATCACTCTGGACTTGTCAGCCTCTGCTTCGTCGTTTTCGTCGCCCTGTGGACCCGCTCTCAATTTTGCTATATATCTAAGGTAAGAGGTTCTCCCTCTTCTCCATTTTCGTGCTTTCGGTTCTTTGCGTGTTCTTGGTCTGTGTTCTTGGTCTGCGTTGTGGTTTGCTAGCCGGTGTTAAAATAAGATTGGTTTGAGCCCTATTCCCTACAAGGGAGGTACTGATTTTTTTATATGAAACCTTATATGTCCATGTAAATGGAAGAAAGAATGAAAATGATACACAATGAGTTTAGTTCTATGGCGCACCGGCGGTTTGGACAAGAGTTCATGATTAAAACCCGCGCTGAAAGGAAAGAGAAAACTAGTGGCCTCCTCATTAGTGTAATAAATTTTCTCCCGATCTTTATAAAGTCGACCGCACCCTACACTAGAATATGTTGGAAAGGGCAAAGAGGTGTTGTTAAGGAGGAGCCATTTTCTTCTTTCCATTAATGCATGGTCGCTGAGCGCCTTTGGCGCCGCTCTACTATTTTTGTACTTTATCTATTTGTATTTTCATGCGCCTGCGCCCAGCCTAAAATCTCTATTTTTCTTCTCGTAGTCCTTGGAAGATCAAATGAAATTCAACTTTTTGTCCTCCTTCTTCCATACAAATAAAAAACACATAAAGCAAGAAGCATGTTGCCTCTTCTCTAGCCACCTTATGATGTTTTATATTTTTCTTCACGGAGGAGTCCCCGCCGTGGCCTTGGCAACACGACAACAAAGACATTCATGATGGTACGTGAGTTACTTGGGTCATTTTGGGTTGGGTCTGCTTCTTCAGCCTAGGGTTGAAGAGCCACCGAATCCCTACGTAAGCGAAGGCTAGTAAAGGTCAAATCGAATCCACCCCAGTCGGCGCCGATGGCAACGCAATTCATGATGGTGATTGCGCAATGATATTGCACAACAAAGACCTGTGTCATAGTAACTTTTCATCACCGTAATGAATATTAAAATGTATGGGCAAAAGAACAAGAAGGCGGTGACTCGGTGGCCTCGGACTATCCACAAAAAACTCTCTCATATTATCAATAAACAAATGATGATGAACTTGTTTCCTTTCCGACTTTCTTTTCGAAATGTTTGAATTGAATCCTCCATATTATATTTCATACAAGACATTTAATATTTTGCCTTCTCTCTCCCTCAAATACTTTAGAAATAGAAGTGAAGCTATTAAAATCTTTCTTACGTTAGATCCGTATGTGGCTTTTTCCGTAATCGGTGCTTTGTTTATTTATGGTGAGGATGATGGCTTGTTATACTTTATTCTCAACATGGTACAAATATTTCTAGATACCTAATATGGAGATTTTCGGACCAACAATACCTAATATGGAGATTCAAAAGGGATAGTGCCAAGATCATTTCTTGAGTGATTTTGACAAATTAGATGCTCCATAATCATCACTACTTAGCTAAAGGAAAGATTGAATATAGATATATGATAACTCATTAAGTGTGATCAATTATATGTATACTTCATTCGAACATAAAACATTGATGTCAATATCTATGTATGATCATTGGTTTCCCATTAAATTTAGTAAAAATTAAAATTTACACATTATATTTATTATGGTTGAAATTTCATATTTTCAAAGATAGTTACAGCCACATAGGAGATAGAATGGGGATGTGATGTAGGAGAGTGAAATTATTAGTAAATTGTCTTCACTACTACTATAAATTATGTATTGTTGTTTCATAATTGAATAATAATTATTTTCTTTATTTAAAAACAGTTCCAATTGATTATAGTAATTTAGAATGGTTAAATAAATGAAGACATCAAAAGCTTTATTTTATGATTGTGAGATTAAAAAGTAAGAATAAAGATAGATTTGTAATGTTTTCTGAGATATTTAAATAACCAATAATATAATGTAATGTTTAGCATCTTCCTACGTTTCTTAATAGATATAGAAACATTTTAAACATTTTCCTTATAAGATATAGTATGGGCAATTTTGCTAGATATCTATATGTTTTAAGAAGAAAAGTCCAGTGATTGCATATATAATTCGGGTTTATTATCTAGAGGTGTGGATGAGATGGATGTGAGAGTAGAATAATGTTTGTAATTAAAAGTGAACATATTTATTAGTTTTTACATGAATCCAATGTGATTGTATGAATGTTTCTAGCATAAAAACTAAAGATGTTGGTTGATATAATACATCTAACACATAATAAAGAAAAAAGGTGATATGAAACTAAATAATTATTATGGTATTAGATTATTTGTGCAATTTTGATATGATAGTTTGAATACTTCATAATAATATTTTTAAAGAATATTACATTTTTCCAAACATTTGAATTATTAAGATATTATGATACTACTAACATATGTTTGGTCAAAATCACAACCAATAACCCCACCTAAGTTGGGTGTGAGATGGTTTCATGACCGGGCTATCCATTAATTCACACTCTTTATGGTGGTCTCATGTTGTTAATTTTCACAATGTTCCCTTTGCTATGGTCCCATGGGTTAAAAGTCTTTGGTTTGTTTAAGCATGGAATCAAGTTGCTTGGGGATCTCTTTTGTAAAGCCACCCATTCTTGGAAACCTTGGGTCCTTCTCAAAGTGCAATTTAACCTCAAAATGGAGATAAAGAATCTATTCAAGAAATTTAGAATGCCATACCTGAGGAGATGCTTCACAAAATTGGTGTTTCTCCTCCCTGCTCAATGGTGGCGTGATTGGCACTGACCCACTGCGACCCCCTTTAGTCGGTCTGAGCCCGACTCTGGCTACTAGCTTCTTGCGCCGTCACACATTTCTTTTTAGAAGTTGAATACGACACAGGAAGCTTAACTCCCCACATAGGGTTTGGAAGCGCAGATTCAACAACATTTGGAAAGCTCTCATAGAGCCGAAAAAGGCTCATTTCCTCTAGTGCCTTCTTTATCAAGGATTGTCGGTTGGCAAACATCTGCAACATCTTGGGGTTGTTAATCCTTTGTGTCTGCGTGTCAACATCCTGAAACCCTTATGCATTTGTTCTGGTTTTGCCCGCTTGCTCAATCCGCCTGGAAGTGGATTCACTCCCTCTTCCAACCTTTCCGCCTTGAACCCTTCACCTGGAAAATTGTTTTACTGGGGGACTTGACCTTGCTTCCTGCAAAATTCAACAAATTTTGGAAAATATTTCGTGTAGAAATTCTTTTTGAAATTTGGAAGATTAGAAATGACTCTATTTTTAATCAAACTTCGCTTAGCCTAGAGTTTTCTATGTATGCTAAAACTGGAATTATTGCTCATGTGTTGCTTTAGATCCAAGTCCATAGGAGGAGAAAGTCTGCTTTAGAAGTGGAACATCTTCGGATCTTCTCACCCATGGGGTAGGCCCCCTGCTCGGTCAGTCGGGTTTCATCTCTGCCATGACATCCTTTGTCGGCTGCGATGATGGTCCTCGACTCCCCCTTGACCTCGGTCTCGTGGTTGAGGTGCTCGTCGGTGACAGCGTGCCCGAGCTTGACACGCCTCCCCTCCATGGCGGCGGGCCGGTGGCATTTTCTAGCGGCTTGGTGGAATTTTCTAGGCCGGTGGTGATGATCCGGTGGGGTCCTTCACCCCAAGATGATGATGGCTCTAGTTGGGAGCTCCTCCCTCCTGTCCATGTCCAAAGTGGTAGTGGATTTGGGTGGCCTCCTCCCCTCAGCCTCCGGTTCCGGATGGGGTGTTCTCCCGATAAATTTCCTCACTTGTCTCTTGCTATTTCTCCGGCCAAACAGGATGATCCGGCTTGCGATTAGGGTGATAGGTGGGATCCTGCACCGTCTTCACCTGACCCCCTACAATGGGTTAGGGTGATGCTTCGCGTGGTCGTCGCCTCCGTGTCCTCCTCCATCCATCATGTTCATTGTTATTGCTTAATTCTCTTCTCTGTGATTTGTCACTTCTGTGACGTGCTCTCTGTTTGTATGCTTTTTGTATCCCGTGGCACATGTGTGCTTGGTGTGAATTCTGGGGTGTGACTTCTCCACCCACTTTTTGTTGGAAATCCTATGTACTTTTCTTGATCATATCATTATAAAAGTGTGTTTAAAAAAAAAATATACATACATACATACATACACACACACACACACACACACATACATACATATATATATATATATATATATATATATATATATATATATATATATATATATATATATATATATATATATGTATGTGTGTGTGTGTGTGTATGTATGTATGTATGTATGTATGTATGTTTGTTTTCAACATGAATAATAATAAAGATAATAATGTTCATACAAATTAAATAATAATTATAATATTAATCTATTTGTATTTATATAGGGTCGACTATTGCTTCATTCTTGTCGATGTTGCTTCATTCTAGATGTCGTGTCGATGGAGGAGTGATGCCATTGTGAAACATTGTGTTTTCACACCATCGGTACATGTAGACATTTTCTTTTACATATGAGAGTTGTTTGTTTGAGTTGAATGGTTTTCTGGGTATCCGTTTCTTAGGGTTTTATGGAATAATGGGGTCGTGTTTTAGTTGCATGATTAGAATATAATGTTGTAAATGAGGTCTATTAGTGTTTTGATTTGCACCCAACTATTCTTTGTTTGTGTAAACTATTTTTCTAGCGTAGATTTTAAGTGAACAATATTGCATAGCTTGCTTGTATGCTTATACATTTCATAAACATTGAAGTGTGCACATTCTGCAAAGTAAGAATTAGTTAAAAACCCATATATCATATTTTTTTCCAAGTTTTTTGCAATATTTTGGTTTTCTAGATTTTTGGGACATGTTTGAATTGTGTGATTGAAATACAAAGTAAAAATGAGGCATGTTATCTCAAGGTTAAAACCCAAAACTGTGAAGCGAATGCATTGTCTTTTTGTTCCAATATTGCTTTTCTTTCTTTCTTTGTACCCATTTGTTTTTCAATCTAGAGTTGTTGGTTCATAAATATTACAGTCTTTGAACATGTTATATTAACTTCAATCTTATAACTCTTTCCAAATTACTAGTTTCTGCTTATAGATCCCAAAGTCAAAAAGAAGTGTTCGTCTATGTTCTAAATGAGGAATAATGACTAGGAGATTTATGTACATGTTTTAAATGAGGAATACTACCTATGTTGCATAGCTTTCCTACGAACTCATGAATTGCATAAAATTTGAAGTCAACATTCTTGCATACCTTACTTGCGTACGTATGCTTTGCATAAAATTTGAAGTGGACAACCTTACATAGCTTTCTTGTAAGCTTATACATTGCATAAAAATTGAAGTGTGCACATGCAAGAATTAGTTAAAAACCCATATATCATATTTATTTTTGGGTTATTGTAGTGTTTCAGTTTTTTGGAATATTGGAGCATATTTGAGATGCATGATTGAAATAAAAAGTTTGAAATGAGGTCTGATTATCTCTGGGATAAAACCCATTCTAGAGGTGTTGCTTGTTGTTCATTCACAAAGATTGCACTCTTTCAATATGTTATATTAGCTTGAATCTTATGACTCTTTCCACTTTACTAGTTTTTGCTTATAGATCCCAGTGCGAGGATGTGTCTGTGCCTCCACTTACCACCCACATTCCATCACCGATAATTGTGATTCAAATTCCATAACATGGCATTTTAGTACTTGATTTACTTGCTCTTCCACACCGACTATTGCTTCATTCTTACCCAATGTTGGTTCATTATGACTGTGTGTAGGTGGTTGTTTTGAGTTGCATGATTGAAATAAACTATTAGAAATGATGTCTATTTTCACACCACTTCATTTTGGTTCATATCTTTTGGTGGTGTTAATTAATTGCATTCAAAGCTCTGTAAGGCTTTAATATTGCAAATATGGTTTAAGTATTTGGAGTTAAATTGAGCAAAGAATGCACCTATAATGGATTTGCCTACTCTTTCAAAAGAGTATTAAGAAATAAGTGTGTTCTTGAGCTCATGCAAATCCTCCACATTTTCCAGGGACAATTCTTGGTCGGGAACTTCTTTGGGTTAATCCACTTCGTAGTGAATTTTGAGGTGATCATTCTCGAGCTTGAGGGATACTTTGTACCATACACCATCCTCAGAATTTAACGCTAGACATGGGACTTTAAGTGTATTTTAAATGTTAACTAAGGCATAATCATTATTCCTCATTTGAAACAAGTATTGAAACATCCTAGTCATTATTCCTCATTTACATCATATATAGAAATATATGTGCACCGAGGTCTATAAGTATAAACTAGTAAAGTGGAAAGAGTTGCATGATTCATTTAGAACACATATAGAAACATGGTTGCCCTGAGATCTATAAGAAGAAATTAGTAAAGTGGACAAAATTTCATGATTAATTTAGTGGAGCCATAGTAACATCCTTGACCTTTTAGGATCTGTAAGCAAAAAATAGTGAAGTGGAAAGATTTACAAGATTCAAGTTAATATAACATATTCAAAGACTGCAATCTATATGAACCAACAACTTCAGATAGAAAACAAAGCTGGTGGGAATGAAGAAATGACAACAATACTGAAATGGAAGGACAATGCATTCATTTCACAATTGTGGTTTTTATCCCGAGATAACAAGCCTCATTTTTAACTTTTTATTTCAATCATGCAACTAAAAACAAGCAACACCTCCATAATGGGTTTTATCTCGAGATATAAAAACCTCATTTCAAATAGAGAGCAATCAGGTGCAAAGTAAAACATCTAAACATTATGATGGTGTGAAATAAGTTGTGGGTTTCATTCTTGCAATAAAAACCTCATTTCAAACATTATATTCCAATCATGCAACTAAAAAACACGTCATTATTCTAGGAAAAACTAAGAAATGGATACCCAGAAAATCATTCAACTCAAACAAACAACTCTCGTGTGCAAAACAAAACATCTACATGCAGTGATGGTGTGAAAACACTGAAATGATGTGTTACGATGTTTGAGAAGTGATTATGGTGATGGGATGTGGGTGCATACAAAAATAAAGGCTCTTAAATGTTATTGGTGGGTTGATTTTTGCATTAAATGAGGTACATGACTTAATTAAAATGTTAGAAATGAGGCATTTTTCATTCAACGAAAGCATCCTAGCATTGGAATCTATAAACATGAACTAGTAAAGTGGAAAGAGATGCAATGCAATATTACTCTAATAACTCATGCCTCAATCCGAGAAGTTATAGATTATATATAAATCTCATAAATCTAGAAATTGGAAATGGAAAGAGGTGCATGATTGAAATAAAATGTTAGAAGTGAGGTCTGTTTACATTCAACTTTTATCTTGCAACGTAAATAAGTTGTCATACATGATTAAAATCAAATGATGTCTTTCCAATTTACCAATTTCTGTTTTTACATTCCAGTGCAACATGTTTCTATTTCATGATTCTCTTTCCACTTTAATAGTTTCATCATATACATCTGCATTACATGTTCTCCATCCACCCTCATAGTTTTAGCTTAAAGTTTCCAGTGTAACTATGCAATTTGAAACTACTAAAGTGGAAGGACTTGCAAGAGTTTCAATCAAACAACTTAAAAGAACCAACAAAACCTCCAATATTACCAATAATATATAAGAATGGAAAGGAAGTGGGTGCATAATTAATAGCCAATACAGAGCTTCCAATACATTATGGCTTTTACAATATTTATAGTAAACCTTAATGCAATATTAAAGCATTACAAAGCTTTGACTACATTATGGAATTTACAATAGTTACAGTAAACCTTCAACCATATTTAAAATATTAATATTATTACAGAGCGTCCAATCCATTATGGCATTTACAATATTTAAAAATTAGTAAAAAATATTAGAATGCAAAATACATTATAGGTGTTTTCTTGCAATGGTTGATTTTGGCTCTTTCTCTTCTCAACTTAACTCTAAATCCTAACAATGTATTATGAAATGTAAAAAAGGTTTTAGTTGGGATGTCTTATAGATATTTGATTTGTGATATGTGTAATTATATTCTATTGGCTTTCATGTGTTGTTATGGATTGAAGTGTTCATTGAAGTCATTAGGCAAAATTAAATTCTTAATTGACATTTATTATGTTTTTTGATATGAGGCGAGACTTACAAATTTTCAATTTTTCACATTTCAGGTACTAATCCACACAGTTTGGAGTAAATTCATGTAATTTTGTTGATGGTGCACTCCAATTATGGAGAATTCATTTGTATTTAAAAAATGACATCATGGTGCGGTTGAGATTCAAGGATATTAAAAGTTGACTTTTGCACCCCTTTTGGAAAGTGATGGACGATAAGTGTTTTTATTGGAACATAAAAAATTTCAAGTGGATGTAAACTTTTAGGCTAGTTAATGATTATATTATGTTGCACACTTTTGGATAATACATGGTGTGCAATAATTAAGTGAAAGGACTAGTAATTGTGTTGACAAGTCAATTTTAGGTTTTTGCCTTGAACATTGATAGAGTCCACACTAAAATAATAATGTCTCTTTTTATTAAATTATTGAAGTAAATAACAAATAATAGTTGGGGTTAGGGGTCTCAATAACTCTCATAGTTATTGGACCCCCCGCCAATTATTGGTCCTTCTACCCTAATTGTTAAATGCAAATAGTATCTTGTATTTGTTTTTCATGAATTAAATAGAATATACAAGTATTGTGAGTTTACTCTTGACTATGTTTTCTCTCTCTCTCTCTCTATCTTGGAAAAAGTCAATTGATACCTTATTGATTACCCTCGCTCTCCCTCTCTCGTTGATACATGATGTATTTTGTATCTCTTTGTTTAGCATATATGTTTCATTCTTCTTCCGTTTTGGATTGGACTAATTTGCAAATTGATGAAAGAAAAAATGCAAAGCTAGAATTGGCAAAGATTATAACAACACACAATATCATGTCACATAATTAGTTATTACATTAGGTTTTGGTTTAATGGGACCAACTAAACAAAATAAATGCACCTAAGAAACATTAAAATATTTCTAGAAATAATTTCCCTCACCTCTCTGTAGAAGGACTTGGGCGATGCCTTGTTAAAGGGGGATGTCATGACCTCCCTTTCCAATTTGTTGTGTTTATTTTGGATTTTTATAAATTAAAATTGGTATGTAGATAAATATATCTAAAGAAATTTCTTATCATGATAGCCTAGAATATACTTTTGAGTTTTATATGGATGGTGAGTCCAAAGGGCTAATTCTACCCTTATCCAACCAATGTGGCTTGTTTTGAGATCCTTAATTATCCTTTTTAATAGTTAGTCATTAGCATTTACATTTTTCATAAATTTATTGTAAGATCATTCTTAAATACACATAATTCAAGTGTGTGTGTGTGTGTGTGTGTGTGTGTGTGTGTGTGTGTGTGTGTGTGTGTGTGTGTGTGTGTGTGTGTGTGCGCGCGCGTGTGTGTGCGTGTGTGTGTGTGTGCGTGCGCGTGTGTGTGTGTGTGTGTGTGTGTGTGTGTGTGTGTGTGTGTGTGTGTGTGTGCGTGTGCGGTGTGCGTGTGTGCGTGCGTGTGTGTGTGTGTGTGTGCGCGTGCGTGTGTGTGTGTGTGTGTGCGCGCGCGTGTGTGTGTGTGTGCGTGTGTGTGTGCGCGCGCGCGCGTGTGCGTGTGTGTGTGCGTGTGTGTGTATGTGTGTGTGTGTGTGCATGTGTGTGGGTGTGCGTGTGTGTGCGTGCGTGTGTGTGTGTGTGGAGTGCGTGCGTGTGTGACTGTGCGTGTGTTGTGCGTGTTATCCTCTTTTATGTGTGTGTCGTGCGTGTTTGTGTGTTTTCCGTGTGTCTGTGCGTGTGATAATTCTTGTGCGTGTGTACATAATTCAAATATTTTGAGATAAGATATCTTATGCTTGCGTGCGTGTGTGTGTGTGTTGTTTTTAATCCGTGATTATCCTCTTTTATAGATAATTCTTAAATGCATTTACATTTTCCATTAAATCTATTTTGAGATAAGATATTCTTAACATATAATTAAATATTTGTGTGATAAAATATCTGTGTGTGTGTGTGTGTGTGTGTGTGTGTGTGTGTGTGTGTGATAATTCTTAAATGCACATAATTCAAATATTTTGAGATATCCTCTTTTATAGGTATCTGTGTGTGTATGTGTGAGTGAGTGTGTGTGTGTATGTGTGAGCGTGTGTGTGTGTGTGCATGCGTGTGCGTGTGCGTGTGTGTGTGTGCGTGTGTGTGTGTGCATGTGCGTGTGCGTGTGTGCGCGCATGCGCGCGCGCGTGTGACTTGTTTTTAAATATGCGATTATCCTCTTTTATAGGTAGTTTTGGCGCGTGCGCGTGTGTGGGTGCATGTGCGTGTGTGCGTGCGTGCGCGCGCGCGCGTGCGTGTGTGTGCGTGCGCGCGCGTGCGTGCGTGTGTGTGTGTGTGTGTGTGTGTGGTGTGCGTGCGTGTGTGTGTAGAATAGCTTTAGTCACTTTGAGGGGAAACCTCCAAACTATGCAATGAGACTCAAATTCTCAATATGATGATGAACTACTACCTACTAACCTCTATATATATTATTCCTATGTTATGGCCATCACCAGGATGACTCATTAATGATAATATAACATATATGAAAGAGATACATCGGGATAAAAATTTATGATAGCCACAAGTTGGATCTATACATCCAATGTAAAATATATGATTAAGGACATAACATACCCATCCCCTTAGAAACAACATTGTCCCCAATATTGAGAAGCTTTGGATGTTGCTGTAGGAAATTTGCATCCTCCCAAGTTGTGTCTTCATTGTCTAGCTTTTTCCACCTATCAAATACTCGGTGATGACCATTGTCCTCAATCTCTTAGTGCGTGTTTGAAGGATGCATTCTAGTTCCAAGATGATTCTTCCCTCCTCGTCCAACTCCGTAACACTTTGCTTGGGCTGATCTTTATTTGTTGAATCCGGTCATTAGTGTTGTCGTTGATGTCAAATGACATTGATGGCAAAGATGTGTGCTTTGAAGTCCTCCCAAGTTGGTATACTGAGAATTCTCAAGGTCAAACATGGTCAATCATATGTGTATCAGGTGTTAAAAAGTTTGTAACAAGTCTCTGTGGTCAATTCATGAAGTTTCAAGTAGCTCTATGGCTAATTCTAGTCCTAGATTAAGCAGGAAGGCATAGAAACATGAGAAATGAATCAAGGCAATGTAGGAAGAGCATGGTTGGAGAAGTATGAGCTAGAATAACATGTGTGGAAGGAGTATTAAGTCAATACTAAGACTTATAGGGAATGAAGGTAGCCATTTGAGGAATTTTAGTGAAAATAAGGCCAGTAGGCAGGTGAGATGGTTGAGACAAGGCATGATGATGCAAACCAAGCATTTGAGGAGCTTAATATGATGGTATATGAGGTGTTTCGAGGTGTGAGGAGTGTTTCTTAGTGCTCTCCAAGTCATATCTGATGTTCAAGTGGAAAAAAAGTTGAGGCCATGGTGAATGATTCCTTGCATATATGAGATGTTGTTCCAGCTTGTGAAGGACATAGAAGTTGTGTCTGAGCATTGATGGTAAATGAGTGAAATGTCCTATAGATAGGTTTATTTCAATGGTGTATAATGGTTGATGGAAAAAGAATGAGTGTTGGGTCTTTCATGAAGAAATTTTTGGTGTTCCAGATAGCTCTTGATGTCTCATATGTGCTCACGAAGTGTTTGAGCAAGTTGTGTAAGTTTTTGTATATCCCGGAGTGAAGAAGGTTGGTATGCTTGGCTCAGACGTTCTACAGAGTTTGAAATTATTATTCCAACATGTGCAAGAGTTTTTGAGGTCGTGGAGGTATGGGTTTTGAGAACTCAAGGAGACCTTTCCAACGAGTCCAACTTTGTGCAATTTGGATCTCTCTAGAGGAAGTTATGGCCATTAAAATATTTGTAGGTTAGGACGAGCAGGGTCATGTGGCAGAAGATGGATGAGACATGCTGCACAGATCAAAGGCAAAAATAATGGACACGTTTCAGCATTCTGAAATGTTCTTAGGAAGATGTGCCCAACGACGTGAGGTTCCTAGAATGAGTCAAATGTTATAGCTTTTTAGGTCCAGGAAAGGTTGAAAAGTCAATAGGATAGGTGGAAAAATCTCAACGGTGAACGAAGACACTACGTGTTAGTATTCGGAGTAAGATGAAGGCACTTAGGGCTCGACGGACTTAGACCTCTGGAATCAAATGTGTTCAGGAAATTTTTTGGGTCTGCAGTAGGAGAGACAAAAGATACATCAGCATAAGGCATAGACAGATGGACCAAGTAAAGGGTGCCACTTGGCGATGATATGACGACTGAAGGTGGACACATGGTAGGATTCCACCATATGCCATATTTTTGAGAGATGGCTTGAGGTGGACATGAAGTCCCCGAATGAGTCAAAATATATAGCTTTAGGGTATGTCCAGGTAGTTGCGAAGAAAAGAAGCAAGTTGCGACAAAAGAAAGCTAGTCCGATAATGCGAAGAGCGCAAAGCCTTCCTATTGGTTAATGTTTCACACTCGAAAAATTGACACCATAAAAGTACGTGGATTTTTTTATTGGTTTAAGCTTCACATTCGATAGAAGGCAACACCAAAAAAAGGTGCGTGGAGATTTTTATTGGTTTTAGCTTCACATTTTGACAAGTTCGACACCACAAAGGTGCGTGGAGTTGTTTTATTGGCTTAAGCTTTGCATTTTGACTAGAAAATTATGAAATTGTGAAGGGAATGGAGCTTCCTTATTGGATTTCTTCTCGTAGTGGCCAGTGGAGGTTAAGAACAGTCGGCAGGTCGAAATCGTGGAGTTTTCTCATTGGTTCATGTTTTGTGGTGAGGCGAAAGAGTCATCATGTCGAGAGAAATGTGGTGCAATAAGTTGATGACTGGTGGTGTAATATCAACGACACACAAGGCTAGAACAAGTCATAATATTTTGAAGTACGAAAATTTAATCTATGACCATGGTGGCGAATGTGAAGTTGGAAAATCATCGAAACTTCAATTTTAACTGATGAAAATTTCCAAAAATTGCGAGATAATATCCTCGTAATGAGGCCGAAAGGTATTGCAAACAAAGTAGGTTGATTGATATTGAAGCGAAGGAGAAATTCGTGAGAGAATTTTGTCTCGGTCGGAAGAGTTTGTGAGGAATAGTCAATGATAAAATTCTAAGTGAAGGAGCTCATGGAGAAGCTCAAAATTCATTGCATCGAGTAGCTAAAAAAGTGCCACTTATCAAACTCGAAAACGCCAAAGTTCTTTGAGATATCTTGTACAAAGAAAGAATGGTCATGTGAAGAGTCATTAAACATGAAACATTGAAGAGTCATGTTTAGGAACCTTGCTTGTTTATTTAAGCTTAATTTTTGAGCATGTAAATGTTGGTTTTAATTGCAGAATCTGTTGTTGAAACTATCACAGAGAGAGGAATGAGACACCATTGAGTTGTTGTCAAATGCAGATTTGTTGTTGAAAGTGGAGAGATCGAGTGCTTGTCACGAGAGAAGATAAGAAGGGTGTTAGTGTATTAAAGCCATGAAAAATTAAGAAAAGGAGAGAAGAAAGAAGAGTGAGCTGAAACAAAGATCACATCAGGTTGATGTATGCAACCAAGTGAAGAAGGTGGTCAAATTCTTGTCTGTTCAAAGTTTGAGTTGTAGCTCAACAATTTAGGAGTGAGCTTCCTAAATTTTTTTGCTTGCAGAATAGTAGTTAAATGGGTGCTCAACATAAAATTAGAGTTGCTTGATTCGTGAGTGGGTGCTTGCTAAATTAGTCAAGTGGGTGTTTGACATAAAATTGAAGTGGGTGCTTCATAACTGGAGTTAGAGCTTCAGGTGAGTGGATGCTCACCACTTGGTGAGATCATTGTAATTATTGATGGACAATTGTCCTTGATATTTCTTTGATTTCTCCTTTCTGTGGGTTTTCTCCCTTATTGGGTTTCCCACCTCAAATCATGTCTCCTCATGTGTACATGTGTGTTTGTTGTTCTTTCTCTTTCATGGTTGGATGCTCATGTTCTTCATGGTTAACATAGTTAAGGTTGGTTAATTGAATCATTATAAATTACACAAAATTTTAATAAGCACTGATTCACCCCCTCTTCTCAGTGCCTAGATTTCTAACAATTGGTATCAAAGCAGGTTCTCTTTGTATAAGTTTAACAACTTAAGAGAAGGTCTTGAGGCACAAGTATGGGTGGTCAAGTTGAAGTAGTACTAAAAAAGAAGTATGAGATTGCTCAAGCCCTGATAAATGAGTTAAAGGCTGAAATTAATCTCAATGATGCAAATCATCTTGAAGAACTCAAAGAGGTGGCAATAGTTGTTAGTAAGTTGTCAAAAGATCTAAGTGTCAAAGAAAATTCCTATATAAAACTTGAGGAATAATTAAAGACTTCAAAGGATGAGCTAGAACAAGTTAAAGATAAATTGATGACATATCAAGGATACCCTAATGAAAGATCAACCTGTTTTTAAAAATGAAACAACTCAGTGTGAATTGGAGCATGAATCTAGTCATGAGCCATGCCAAACAACCATCAAATTCAATGATAAAGAATGTGATAGACTAAATGTTGATTTGAAGACACTAAGAGAGGAATTTGAACAAACAAGGAAAAAAAAGTTGAAGGGAAAGTCAATTCATGTCTCATTTCAAGGACACAAGAAGACCATCAAACAACCAAATGCAAGGAGACTTCCTCGGTAAGTTTCATGGAATTTATTTTTCATGCCATGCTTTTGGACATAGAGCTAGAGAATGTATGAGAAATATAGAAAAATAACACCCATGGAGAGATTGTATAACTGATTTTGAGAAGAACAAAGTCTATTATAACTGTCATGAGAAGGGTCACATAGAAAAATTATGTCTTGAAGAACCCATGAGGCAAGAATGGACAAAGGGAACACCTAGAGATAAGAATCAACTTGTGTGCTATAAGTGCAATAGAGTTGGACACTTTGCAAGACATTTTCATAAGAGGAAGCTCATATATAAGAGAAAAGATGAAACCAAACACACTCCTATAGAACTAGCCAAGAAAGAATCAAAACTAGCAAATGAAGAGACAAGTTCAAGAAAGGCATCAGGAGGAAATGGTAAGTCTGAGAAGAAGGAAGGTAATTCTAGTGAAAGTAATGAAGAATTACTACCTCAAGTTGTACTAAAGAAGATATATAAAATGCAATATGAAAGTATATATCACAGTGAATCAAAAAATGAGAGCTTAAGTGATGAGAGTATCACACCAATTAGTACACCTAAGAAGAATGTCAAGAGCTTAAAGGAAGGAATGGAGTCACTATACTACTTTGATGCTCATCTTATGTTCTGAAGTAACTTCACATGGTGAAGTTCCTTCTCTAGGCTTATAGAAGGCATATTTCCATTGAAAGAAGCATGTCGCGCTCCTCAAAAGTCTTCTTACCTAAAAATCATGATCTTCGTGATGATTTTGAGTAAGTGATTCAAAAGTATGCTCTAGAATGAAGGTTGCCATCAACTATTACAAATTTGAGTTCTCATAATGTTGTCAAGCTATATGTCAAGTACAAGATGATTTGTCAAGTCTCATGTTGAAGTTAAGTGCTCATTGAAGTCTCTAACCTGGTCTTACTATGTATTCATGTAAAAAGAATGTGGTCAAGTGGTCCCTTGAGTCCGAGTTTCCCTCTTCATCTTTGTCATGACTAAGGTATATATGTTTCATCACTCTTGTTTCTATATAAAGGAAGTAAAATCCCTCAAAAGAGTAAAAGGTGTCTTCTCTCGAGTTCAATTCGATTGTCACAATAATTTCTTTGGACAATATTATTGGTACAACAATATTGTCACACAAGAAATAATAGTTTGATATTATATTCAGCATAAATTACAATCAATACTAAGGCTAATAAATAGCCATGGAAATAGAAAACCAACCTCCTACAAACCAGGAAGTCACACAACCAAACAACCTGTTAATATCATTACGAGTATAACAAAAATATATTGTTGAAACAATATAACAAACCTATATTATTAATAATGAGTTACAATGTAACTCATATTAATAATATTACAATATATGCACTTATTAATAATGAGAGCACTATAATATTTTCCTTACATTCCCCCCCTTAGTGCGAACATGGGGAAAACACCATCTTCAACCAAGCAGCATGCCGCTCCATAGCCTGCACATGGTCTCGATCCTCAACACCGACTGTGGGAACTACATCATCCAGGGACCGTTCAACCTATTAGATGAATACATGAATTGGGATTGTTCAACCAATTCATATCAACCATCAAATCAATCGATCAAGAACACTTCTGCAGATAGTATCGATGGTAGAAATCATTATCATCACGGGGACACACAAGACCTTTGCACTACACACAAGAACATGAATGCTCATCTATTCTTATTCATCACACAAGACACAAAGATGTCACTAAAGTAGTTTATGGCCTCTGAGGTAGTGACGAACTCAAGGATGTTGATTGTCCTCCTGCCTCCATTGCCTCCATCCTCCAATGCGAGGATAGATGCTCAATACAGATAATCTTCATCACTAGAGTAATTAATAGGTTCATTGTCACTTACAGGATTAGAATAATCATCCCAATCTTCTTCAGCAGCTAAAGCCTTTTGTTCCAACTTATCATCTAAGAGATCTTGAGCTCTTTTCTTACAATTCACAAAACCATGTCCTGGTTGTTTACAGTAATGACACAAAAGACGTTTCTTTGACGATACAAACTTTTTTTTACCTTTCTGGAATGATGATTTATTGTTTGTAACCATGACAGTTTCTTGTTCTGGTACAGACCTTTTGATTTTTTCTTCCTCATCAAGCAACGAGGAAATTAAATTTTCCAAACTAGGATTGATCTTACTAAGAGTAAAAACAATACTCGAATATTCTTTTGGAAAACTAGCTAGTAAGATTGATTTAGCATCTTCTCCATCTACCTTTGATTTTATTCTGTTGATTGATTCAAAATGGATCAAACTTACGATATATTGAACCATATTGTCATTTTCTCCCATCTTTAGCCCAAAAGTTTTTGGTTTAGCGCCATTGCTTTGCTACCCGCTTGAGATCCAAATAACTTGTTCAATGTCACCCAATTGCTATTAGATGACTTGGTTAGATCAATATGATGAAAATATGCATCGGAAAGACCAAGGCCGATAATTATTATTGCTTTCCGATCCTTACTTTCCCATTTCACCACTTCATCTGCATCATTTGTTTTTTTAATTTTTCCTTCGACAATGTCCCATAAGTCTTTATCAATCAATTGTAATTGGGTTCGTACTTGCCACGTGTGGAAGTCTTTACCATCAAATCTTTCAATTACATTTATCTTTTCCATTTTGAAATTCCACAAAATCGGGAAACTTGAACCAGACAATAATAAAATCTTTATAGTGGCAGAGATACTTGATTTTAATAAAGGAAATATATCAGAACTTGACAGTTAACCGACTCACCGATATAAGCTAGCAGATTTTGGAATGATAGGATTTAGAATACAGATCGCTCAGCCAAAATTTCATTATTCAGGCATCTGCTAAAACTGACCGCGAGTTTTCATGCTCCATCCATAACATCCGCTCATTCTCGATTTGTAAATCAGACGACAACTTGGAGACAAGTGAAACTCAGTGCCATCATCATTAATCTGATGCTATTTAATCTGCCGCATACATAAATAAAATCTTAATCTCTTCAAATCAGGGAGATCGGATATGGCGTTTTATATTCACTCTTTCCTTCCACAAAGATGGACTGCTTTCTGATTTGTAGTTCAAGTTGAAGGTGATCACGTTGTCCTGAAAGGAAATTTCTGATGGAGACAACAAATCTAATGAAAATACAAAGAGATCAACATAATGGAATTTGTGAATGTGCCTCTTGTAGAACGCTAGTCTTCTCCTCTTCGAGTGCTACATGTTGATCAATCCTGTGAAGCGCTAATAATATGGACCGGCCGTAATTTACTCATTTGTTGACTTCACATCTTGCTTCGGTGTTGGATTGGAGCATGGTATGTGAGATTTTAAACACATCTGTCCACCATATCTGTCCACCTTTAGAGTAGTTGATGTCCTTTCATGCATGAGTATATGACTGTCAATTGTATGCAGTCAGATTAGTCTCCTTTAGCTCACTACTGCGTAGAGGTACCCATGCCAAGCACGCTTTGATACCAAATATTGGTACAACAATATTGTCACACAGGAAATAATAGTTTGATATTATATTCGCATAAATTACAATCAATACTAAGGCTAATAAATAGCCATGGAAATAGAAAACCGACCTCCTACAAACCAGGAAGTCACACAACCAAACAACCCGTTAATATCATTACGGGTATAACAAAAATATATTGTTGAAACAATATAACAAACCTATATTATTAATAATGAGTTACAATGTAACTCATATTAATAATATTACAATATATGCACTTATTAATAATGAGAGCACTATAATATTTTCCTTACAAATATAATATTTCATTCAATATTCTCACTCTATTAAATTATTCGGAGACGATTACAAATATATAGGAAAAGGCTTTCCTATAATTAGGGAGATGCAATCTCCACCAATATCTCACCTCAATCTAACAAACGACTGAATACAATATATTGTTATAACAATATATCTCAACAACCTATATTGTAATATTGTTTAGGTATACAAATATTACTATCAAATATTAATTAACAAACCGACCTATATTAGTGAGTTGTTTACTAACAACTTCACTATTACAATAGTAATTACATTTCTACATTTACATAATTACTAACACCCCAAATGTAAGCATTAATTTCCTAACATCTTCTTCTCTTGAATTTGGTTCAAAATTACACAACAGATATAACCAAAAACAATATAATATTCATGTATTAAACATGACAATAGATTACATATTTATAGGGAGGATGTTTCCTATAAAATAGGAAACTACTCTCCTAAATACAAGAGTGGTTTTAACCACTATATAATAACTAACAACTTGTTACATAGCTATTGTATCAACTGCACGGTAATAATAAATAGTGAATAATATTTACCCTGACATTATAATGTGAGCACTATAATATAGTTTTCCTAACATTCCCCCTCTTAGTGCAAACATGGGGAAAACCTATCTTTGTACTTGCACCTGCTTTCATGATTAGGTGATTTTTACTGTAGGATGCTCACAAACCCGTTGTATGGTTTTCAAACAGCATTGACCAAGAACCGAAAATGGTGGTTTCCAATTGGAGTACCATAGACCAAAAATGAAGATTTTCAAGTGGTTTACCTACAACCACATCATGATGTGCCAAGCACTATTATATGCCCTCATCACATTTCACCGTAGGGAATAACATAGGAAATTCGATTGAATTCTGCTTTGCTCATACACGCAAATTGAAAAGCTGAAAATAGAACATTGGATCATGTTCCCGCTCAATGTGAAATTTCCACTTATTGAAAAATGCAAACAGCACACAATGGAAAGCACACTGCCCAAATTGAAATCAAACACACACCACAAAAATTCCACCATAAGCGATATCTCTGACCCCATCGTTGAGGACTGATGAGAGGTCGTTGATTGACCTCTAACCTCCGTTTTCCTCCATCCTTCGATGTCATGTACTAACTCAGCGAATTTAGCTTTTGAGGCTCAATGGCTATCAAAACGTTGGGTAACACCGAAAATGCGTCCGTAAGGCCATTTTTTTTTGTTTTTTTAACAATTTTTACCATGACTAACAAGATGACTTGACGACACACTAGAAGATTATAAAAACTACATGATATGACTCTTATTTTAAATCTTTAATGACACCTATAAAGATCTTGACACTTATTAAAGACAAATAATAATACAAAATTTGACTCTACTAACAACGCTATTACAAAATTGAAAACTTAGGCTTTAGGTACTTTTGATGACTTGAATCTAATAATTATAATAAACTTAGACACTCATATGGCCGACTATACTAGTTTTATAATCACAATAACTTTTGAATTTGATACACAATATGACACTTTTTAACGCATTGAGGAATTCGACATGAGAAATTGACTAAAGAGCAAACTAAAGCTAAGGACCAAATTATAATCTAAACGCTAATATAAAACACATGCTTTTATAATCCTGACCTGGTAGTGTATGCGGTGGCATAACTGAGGTAAGAGACGCCAATATTGATTGATTTAATTCTAATATCACTTTTGCAATTCAATTTTGTAGGGGCATATAACAACAAAGAAATTGTCATCTCTGCAGTACTCGGGTGCAATGAATGGTCTCTGCGGGACGTCAATGCATGACTCTACAAACAATGCGAGGGCAAAATATCTGAAGTATTAAATACCACTGTAGAAAGTGAACAAGCTAACCCCCCAATAATAGATCTATTGAAGTATACAACGATCAAAGCAGATCTCAATGAGGCACATGGTTCTTGAGGGTCCACAACAACACAAAACAATGCTGATAAGATTACAACAACAAAAAATTTAGGTGGCAGTTGTGCCTAATACTCCAATAGAAGCTGTGATCTTTAATGAAAGATGGAAATTATATCCACATATAACTCTTCAATGCATGCAGACCGAAGCAGTCCCACTAAATATAGACATGCAAATCTAGAGTCCAAATTGCCCTTTATGCAAACACAAACAATTTTCCACTGTTGGTTGCGCTTCTCCAAGAACAAATGTGGAATAACGAGTTGAATACCATTGACGGTAAATATTGAACTGAAAATCATTCCTATATTGATAAATTCATATCTAGGGCATTAGAAGAAATGGATTGCCCCTTCCTAATCTAATTCTCCATGGATTCGCTCTGATACCAAATCTTGAATTTGATTTAGAATTACACAACAAATATAATACAAAATAATATAATATTTGTGTATTAAACATGCCAATAGATTACATATTTATAGGGAGGATGTTTCGTATAAAATAGGATACTACTCTCCTAAATATGAGAGTGGTTTTAACCATTATATAACAACTAACAACTTGTTACAAAGTTGTTGTATCAACTACATAATAATAATAAATAGTTAATAATATTTACCCTCACATTATAATGTGAGCACTATAATATAGTTTTCCTAACATCTTCTTTGTTGTCAATGTTAAACCATAGCTAAGTCATACCATATTAGGTTGTTATCATGTAAGAAAGGTATCTAAAAGAGAGTATAAACATGTTAGAAGAGGTCTAACATCCCGATCTAATTCAAGTTGATCTCGGTGAATTCACAAGTTGTGTCAAAATGAGTACTTACAGTCTGATAGGTTTGTTTGAATCCTAAGAGAGTCTCCTACTTGAAGAAGTCAAAGGTATGTGTGTTAATGTTTGTCAACCTTTGAGCTAGTGTCCTCAATTTTGAATCCTAAAAGAAGTAAGGAATTAGGTGTTACGATATCCATACAATCTGATCATACCAAGCAAAATTGTCATAAGATGTGTCCCCATGCCAATCCAAATCCCAATCAGTTCTTGATGCATCCTTTAAGCGGTTTGCGGGATATGCAAAGATCTGCGAGACTAATATTAACACTCAATCTAATGTGATGAAGAGCTTGTTAAAAGAAGACTCCATTAATTTTATGCATGGGCCTAAGGATTGGTCGTCCAAAATGGTCTTAAAAGTGAAGATGATTCTACCATAATCCAAACAAAGTCAAAAAGAGTTGTTTGAGAATTAAGTGAATCATATTCAAGTCAAGAAGTTCTTTAGTTTTTGACTTGTATAATTTGAGCATGAATTGGTCGAGAAAAGGTGTGTGGCACAAGATAGCAAGTCTCGAGAGTTTGGTTACAATGTCAAAAGGTGTATATCCCGATGATATGGAGAAAAAGGCATGCAACAAGTGAAAGACAAGGATATTGTGATCTATGATAGATCACATTGCATATTTATCGATGAAGGATTTAAATGACTAAATAACAAGATGTTCCACAGTTTAGGCATCATGGTCATTGATGTCAAAGGGAAATTTTTGAACCCTACTCATTGATGTTGTCATTGATGTCAAATGGCATTAATGGAAAATGTGTGTGGTGAGTCCTCCCAAGGTGGTATGTAGACTTCCCAAGGTCAAACATGGTCAATCATATGTGTATCAGGTGTTAACAAGTCTATAACAAGTCTCCATGGTCAATTCATGAAGTTTCAAGTAGCTCTAGGGCTAATTCTCGTCCCAGATCAAGCAGGAAGGCATAGAAACATGAGAAATGGATCAAGGGAATGCAAGAAGAGCATGGTTGGAGAAATATGAGCTGGAATAACATGTGTGGAAGGAGTATTAGGTCAATACTCATGCTTATAGGGCATGAAGGTAGCCATTTGAGGCATTTCAGTGAAGATAAGGCTTAGAGCAGGTGAGATGGTTGAGACAAGGCATGATGATGCAAACCAAGCATTGAAGGAGCATAATATGATGGTATATGCGGTGTCTCGGAGGTGTGAGGAGTGTTTCTCAATGCTCTCCAAGTCATATCCGATGTTCAGTGGAAAAAAATTGGCGAGCCATGGTGAATGATTCCCTGCATGTATGAGATGTTGTTCCCGAAGCTTGTGAGGACGTAGAAGTCGCGTGTACAAGACATTGATGGTAAAGGAGTAAAATGTCCTGCAGATATGTGTCTTTCAATGGTGTGCAATGGTCGATGGAAAAAGAATGAGTGTTGAGTCTTTCATGTAGAAACTTTTGGAGTTCCGAGATAGCTATTGATGTCCCCTACCTGATCACGAAGTGTTTAAGCAATTTCTATAAGTTTCTCAGTATATCCCAAAGTGAAGAAGGTTGGTATGCTCAGCTCAAATGTTCTAAAAGTTTGAAATGCTTACTCTAGCATGTGCAAGATCTTTTAGAGGTTGTGGAGGCATGGGTGAATTTTCCAACGAATCCAACTTTGTGCAATTTGGAGCTCTCTGGAGGAAGTTACGGCCATTTAAAGTTTTGTAGGTCGGGATGAGCAGGGTCACGTGGCGTAAGATGGATGAGACATGTGGTGCGCAGATCAAAGGCAACAATAATGGAAACATGTTGGCATTTCAAAGCACTTTCTTAAGAATATGCACTGATGGATGTGAGGTTCCCGAGAATGAGCCAAATGTTATAGCTTTTGGGTCCAGGCAAGGTTGAAAAGTCAATAGGACAGGTGGCGAAATCTCAACGACAAAGGAAGGTAATACATGTCAATATTCCGAGTAAGATGAAGGCACTTGCAAACTTAGACTTCGAGAATCGGTCGTGTTTAGGAATTTTTTTGGGTCCGAAGAAGGAGAGACAAAAGATACATCAACAAAAGGAGGCAGAGACAGTGGAACAAGTGAGGACGCCACTTGGCGGTGATATGATGACCGAAGGTGGACGAGATGGCGGATTTTACCATATTTTTAGAGATGGCTCCGAGCGAACGCGTCAAGTCCCCTGAAATGCATCAAAATTTATATCCTTTCGGTTCCATCTAGTAGTTGCGAAGAAAAGAAGCAAGTTACGACAAAAGAAAGCTAGTTTGACAATGCGAAGAGTGTGGAGCCTTCATATTCGTTAATGTTTCACACTCGACAAGATTCACATTTTGACGAGGCCAACACCACAAAGGTCCATAGAGTTGTTTTATTGGTTTTAGCTTTGCATTATGACGAGCCCGATACCACAAAGGTGCGTGGAGTTTTTAATGGCTTAAGCTTCGCATTCGACTAGAAAAGTCTGCCATTCTGCAGAAGGAATGGAGCTTCCTTATTGGCTTGCTTCTCGCAGTGGCTGGAGGTTAAGAACAATTTGACAATGCGAAGTACGAGGATATTTCTCATTGGCTCATGTTTTCCGGAGAGGCAATCGTCGAGTTAGCATTTCAAAGAGAAATGTGGTGGAATAAGGGGATGACATGTGGCGTAATATCAACAACACGTAGAACAAGTCAAAGTATTTTGAAGTACGGAAAGCTCAAATCTATGACCATGGTGGCGACAATGAAGTTTGAAAATCATTGAAACTTAAATTTTAACCGATGAAAAATTCTAAAAATTATAGATAATGTCTGTAAGGAGGTTAGAAAGGTATTGCAAAAGAAAGTAGGTTGATTCATCTTGAAATGAAGGATATATTCGTGAAAGAATTTTTCCAGTCATAAGATTTTGTGAGGAACGATCGGTTACAAAATTTGAAGTGAAGGAGCTCATGGAGAAGCTCAAAAGTCAGTTGCATTAAGTAGCTAAAGAAGTGCCACTTGTCAACCTGCAAACACCAAAGTTCTTTGAGATCTCTTGTACGAAGGAAGAATGGTCATGTGAAGAGTCATTAAACGTGAAACATCAAGAGTCATGTTTCAGAACCTTGCTTATTTATTTAAGCTCAATTTTTGAGCATGTAAATGTTGGTTGTCAAGTGCGGAGATGTTGTTGAAAGTATTGTAAGGAAAGTGTTGCGAGAGAGAGAATGAGACAATATTGAGTTGTTGTCAAATGCAAAGTTGTTGTTGAAAGTGGGGAGAGCTGTGTGTTTTCCACAGAGAAAATAAGAAGGGTGATAGTGTATTAAAGCCATGAAAATTAAAAGAGGAAAGAAGAAAGAAAATTGAGTGAAACATAGATCACATTAGGTTGATGTAAGCAACCAGTGAAGAAGGTGACCAAATTCTTGTTTGTTCAATGTTTGAGTTATAGCTCAAGAATTTAGGAGTGAACTTCTTAGCAAGTTGTTGCTTTCATAACAATAGTCAAGTGGGTGCTTGCTAAATCGAGTCAAGTGGTTGTTTGACATTGTATTTGTGGCCGATTTACTTGGAGCTTTCCTACACTCATGGGATATGCTTTCTTATTTGTTTATTTACTTGGAGCTTTCCTGTTGAGTTAGCTTACTTATAGTGGTAGTGTTGAGTTAGCTTACTAGTTAGGTTGAGTTAGCTTACTAGTTGTGTTAGCTCACTAGTTGTGTGGAGTCAACTCTACTTCTAGTATCAATTAGTGAGAGTTATTCCCCACTAATCTAGGAGGAGGTTACACATTCACCACCTATATGTACTTGACTTGCATCATTCTATTACATGGTGAATATGGAGCATGGAGCATTGAGTTGATTTGGAGCCATTCTTGCCTTTGTGAGTTTTGATCATATTGCATCTTATTGTTAGTTATTTTGATTTCTGCAATTGCTCGTGCATTTGTTTTTCATCAGAGATCCACAAACTCTAATATGGTATCAGAGCGGTTCTGGTGAAACATTTGTCATTATGGAGTTATTTGTATTTTTTGAATACTTCATCTTGTGAAACTAACAATTCATGTGCAAATAGATTTGACTCTTTGATTTAGTGCACGTGTGAGTTTGGTGTAAAGGGTTTACCTAAAAAAATAAAAAATATAAAAAATTAGGGGTTATCACATGTTATTCTCCTATGCCATGATGCCCTAGCTCACTCACGTCTCTAGCATAAAGCAGAACAAACTTGAAGATGCATGGATCTGATTGCAATGGACATTTTTTGGGCCAACATGACTTGTATTGCTTGATCTAACTACATTGGGCATTTTTCACATGTCTGAGGCGTTTTTGTAGGGTTGAGGCATTTTTTGGCTTGCAAAGGGCATTTTTGCTAACTTGATGGGTGTTTTAGACCCCTAAGGAGTTTGCAGGAGCCCCTCATGGCATGTTTCAAACCTTTGGAGCAGTAACACGGCCCATACAGGGTTTTCAAACCCCTGGAAAGTGTTTGGCGCCCCCAAACTATGTGCAGGCTCCTGAGGTGGTTTTGGATGGTACATATAGTCATTTGCTAGTTTGGAAAGGCCTTCTAAAGAACTTTCCATTGTCCTACACACCCTAGTTTCTCCTGCATTTTCCTTGGATGTGGTGCTCAACAACAACAACAACATCAAAACATAGTTTGTTTTTAGGTTTCCTTCTCAAACCTAAAACAACTCTTTGTTCCTCTTTCCACGTGGACTCCACTTTCAAGGAGTTTATTGCATTACTTTTCTTAGTTTGACTTTACCTTAATTCTATATTAACATTTGATGCTTTTGGAAAATAAGTCATTTGAAAAAAATTGCATTAGGGAGAATTAAGTGGTTCTTTAAACCTTGTATTTTTGCCTGACGAAGACGAAGGGTGAGGCCCGGGTTGGCAGGAGGCCAATTCCCCTCACAAATTAAACATTTCATTCTTCATTCCATCCTGTTCTAATGAGTATATGCACGACACCCTTTCCCCTCATTTCTGGCAACTTTTTAATCAGTTTACAAAATTTTAATTAAATAAGCCATTATTTACTGGGAAATTGTTTTTGCTATAACTTTTGATCGGTAGCTCATTTTTGAGCATTGTTTTGGTCAAAAGTGCATGTTTTCTCGTGCTCTACATGATGGATTCATTTATTTTTGTAAACACACTACTTTATAAAGTGCCACATTTTGGGGGGTTCTAGCAAAACTCATCTGGGGACTTGTAATTTTTGCACTAAGTTATAAAGTGCCATCTGGGATAATTTTGGGGGTTTATCTAGCATTATGGAGTTTTAATTTCACCATTCTGTTGTTATGCTCGACTCAGGAGAACTTTATGTCTTGGAAGGCATGCATTATCAATCATTGCATTATGAATGATTTGTTTCCCTACCTCCATGGTCTTGTTCTTGAGCCTGATGAGCCTCTACAAAAGTATGAGTGGTTTAAACACAATGATGAGGTCTATGGCCTTCTTGGTATTATTGTTTCTAGGGATACATTGTGTTTGTTCGAGCACACTGAGTGCCCTTTCACTTCCTGGACCATTATCCGACAGTTGTATGGCGACCTTGTTTCACCATCTGAGAGCGACACTTCCCTGGACCACTCTAGTGCCTCCATAGATTCTCCCCCCTCTCACATCCCTTTCATTGTTGAGTGTTCCTCTACACATGTTGCTACTCATGAGTCCCATGTTGACCATTTACCACAGGATCTTTGCTATTGAGCACACTCTCCCTATTGTTGCCTCCACAGAGCTCATTGTCGCCATGTTCATGCTTCCATTCACTCTCCGCAACAATGTTCTATTGGAAAACCTTCCTCTAAGACAGATGTGACCATTGCCTCTCGTGCTCCATTGCATCTTGATTTCTCAGATGATGACATTCCACATACACAAGTTGCTACCCTTGAGTGCAAGTGTTGCTTCATCTTGGACTTCTAGTAGCTCTTTCGCAAATCTTCTCCTCCTACTTCATGTTGTGATGTTTATACATTCTTGTCGACATTGCTCTCATTGAGAAACCCCATTGGGAATGAGTATCTACCCAACCTAAGTTGTCTATTTGCAGATTCCACTTGTGTTGTATTACAGAATATGCTTCGATTAAGCCATCACACATTTTGGAGGACCCATTCATCTCTCTCATTGGGAGTGCCCACCTTGGGACATTTGTCACTTCCACTATTTCAGAGATGTTTCATGATCCAACTGTTCTTATGGATCCTTTGTGAGGGTTATTGGCCCCCACCATCTTCTCTCTTAGACATGTATACTACAATGGCATTACCATTGTATTTTGTGCACACATTTTTCGACTTATGCCACCTTTCAATTACAGACTAGATGCAGAGATCAAATTACTACATGCTTCTTCTTCCTTTGTGGAGTGGGCTAACTTTTAGTGCTCATTTTTGTCCTTCCCAAGGGCAGGAACATTGTTCGGTGTAGATGGATTCTCTTCAATCTTTACGCAGAGGACCACATCATCGACACTCTTCTTAGGGGACCTTATTGTCCTCACTTCTTTCTCTCTCTACTCGGAGGATGATCATTGTACGTGGGTACCTCATCAAGATGAGTTACGGGACCCACTACTTCTTCTTCTTCTCCAGATTTTCTTGAGTGAGTTTCATGTCTCTCTTTTGGGGGATTTTTTCCCACTTTGGGTTTTCTCCTTTTCTCCACTTTATGAGAGATTTGCATTATACGTGGGTACCTCATCAAGCCATTTTTCGGGACCCACTTTCCTTTTCACTGCCCACCTAAGTTGTGCTTATGGGGGGTGTTAGTGTAGGATATTTATTTTCCTTGTATTTGTTTATTTACTTGGAGCTTTCCTACACTCATGGGATATGCTTGCTTAGTTGTAGTAGTTGTGTTGAGTTAGCTTACCAGTTAGGTTGAGTTAGCTTACTAGTTGTGTTTAGTCGGCTCACTAGTTGTGTGGAGTCAACTCTACTTCTAGTATCAATTAGTGAGAGTTATTCCCCACTTGATCTAGGAGGAGGTTGCACATTCACCACCTATATGTACTTGACTTGCATCATTCTATTACATGGTGAATATGGAGCATAGAGCATTGAGTTGATTTGGAGCCATTCTTGCCTTTGTGAGTTTTGATCATATTGCATCTTATTGTTAGTTATTTTGATTTCTGCAATTGCTCGTGCATTCATTTTTCATTAGAGATCCACAAACTCTAATATCGATAAGGTCCATAATATTCGGATGAAAGCTTGTTATCTTTTTTTTCTGTTGTTTCAAGGACATTTGTTTATATGGATCTAAACGCACAAAAACCCAATCACCAACTTCAAAATGTCTTTCACCGCAATGTTGGTATGCCCGCCGCTTCATGTGGTTTTGTGCCATGGCCAAGTTCTCCCCGAGACTAGAAAGTACCTCTTGTGGGTGTTGAATATGTTCTTTAATTTCTCGAACCCTTGGTTGGACTCTCAAAGATGAGGTGATGGATGGTGGATGGTACCCATATAATGCCAAGAAAGGAGACAATTTAGATGAAGTATGAAAGGAGGTGGTATACCACTATTCTAGAAATGGTAACCATTTGACCCATCTCGCTTGCTTATTTGAGGTAAAAAAATGAAGATATCCCTCTGAACACTTGTTTACCACCTTTTTTTTCCCATCAGATTGGGGATTATAAGATAAACTACAAGTTAGTTGTGTGCCCAAGCATGAGAACAAGTCAGTCCAAAAATTACTACTAAAGATAGGGTCTCGATCACTTACTATAATCTTTGGTGTCCCATGTAGCTTCTGAACTGTATCCATGAAGATTGTTGCTATTGTACTCGTAACAAATGGATGTGATAAGGCACAAAAATGGGCATATTTTGTGAGTTTGTCCACCACCACCATGATTACATTTTTCCCTTTTGATTTAGGCAATCCTGTGATGAAGTCCATGGACACCTCTTCCCACCTTTGGCTAGGAATAGATAGAGGTTGTAAAAGACCTAGGGACTTAAATGTTTCGCCCTTATTTTACTAACAAACCATGCATTCTACCACAATTTTTTGGACATCCCCTTTTAGCCCTTCCCAAAAGAAATCGTGCTTGATTCAATGATAAGTCTTCAAGAAGCCAAAATTCCCCCTCTGGAGAAGCATGGAGCTCAGATAAAACCCTATTTTTAAGGGTTGAATTCTTATATAGGTATAATCTATCTTTGTACCATAAAGCATATCCTTTCCATACAAATTTGTCTAACATGCTTGTTGGAGATTCTAAATGAAATTTTGTGTACTTGGGTCATTTTTCCATTCAAAACTTGCATCTTTTATCCAATCCTCCTATAATATAGATATGGCACAAAAAAATGCCTCGGTTGATTCATCCTTCCGAGAGATAGAGCATTAACAACTACATTCTCTTTCCCTTTCTTGTATATTATCTCAAAATCATACCCCAACATTTTTTAGACCCATTTTTGTTGTTCTTCATATGATAAACGTTGCTCTAAGAAGTATTTCAAACTATCATGATATGTCTTTACTTTGAAATGTTTACCCATTAAATATAGTCTCCATTGCTTCACTGCTGAAGTATGGCTAACATTTCCTTCTCATAAACTGGTTTTGATATATTCTTACCTTTGAAGTGGCGACTCTCAAAGGAAATGGTTTGACCTTCTTGCATGAGTGCTACCCCCATACCATACCCTGAAGCATCACATTCAACAATGAATGTTTTGGAAAAATCTGGGGTGGCTACAATTAGAGTGGTGCACATGGCCTCCTTTAACTTCTCAAATGTCATAGTAGCTTCCTCATTCCAATGGAAAGATTCCTTCTTCAATAAATATGTGAGTGGTGTGGCTATGTTTCCATAATTCCTTACAAATCTATGATAATAACTTGTAAGCCCCAAAAAACCTCAGAGATTTTTTAGGGTTTTGGGAACCTTCCATTCAAGCATGGTATTTTATTTTGTTAGGTTCCACTTTAACACCTTTATAAGAGACAATGTTACCTTAATATTCAACCTCCTTGACTCCAAAAAAACTCTTAGAAGGCTTTACATGAAGTTGATGTTGTTCAAGAATTTCCAACACCTTATTTACATGATGCGGTGTGTTCCTCCCATGTTTTACTATAGATTAATATATCATAAAAAAAACTAAAACAAACTTCCATAGAAATGGATTAAAGATAGAATTCATCAAGCTTTGAAATGTAAAGGGTGCATTTGTTAGTCCAAAAGGCATTACCAAGAACTCATAATGGCCTTCATGTGTCCTGAAGGTTGTTTTATGAATATCTTCATCCTTGATTCTAATATGATGATATCCAGAATGAAGATCAAGTTTTGTAAAGTAAACAACACCATGCAACTCATCTAGCAAATCATCAATTACAGGAATAGGAAACTTATCTTTGATTGTGTACTTATTGAGTTCCTTGTAATCTGGACACATGCGCCAATTGTCATCTTTTTCCGTACCATCACTACAGGAGAAGAGTAAGCACTATGACTATGATGAATAATTCCTGCTTCTAACATCTCTTGTACTATCTTCTCAATCTCACTCTTTTGCATATATGGGTACCTATAAGGTCTGATGTTGGGTGATTGACTCCTTGGTACTAGTTGGATGGCATGGTCATGGTCTCTTTTTGGAGGTAAACCTTTTGGCATATCTCCAAACACAACCGAGTTGTGCTACTCTATAAGCTACTTGCATAATCGAGGGTATAAATGTATTTGACTGATATGCTTCCAATGAAAATAGTTGTGCCACAAACCCTCTGCACCTTTCTAAGAAAATTTTGCATCTAGTGAGAGCTCACCACATGTTGGGATTTTTCTCTTAATCCTTTTAGTTTAAAATTCCTCCCTTCTAACTAAAATTGCTTGAACAAATCTTGAAAATTCATTTCAATGGTTCCCAAGGTGGTAAGCCACTGAACTCCTAACACAATGTATGTTCCTCCCATGGCAATGACACACATAGGGATAGTTAGCAAGTAATCTCCCACGGTGAGATTAATGCTATGGCATTTTCTTGAACAACTAACAATCCCCCCATCAATGATCATTACTTGACATTTTGGAGCTAGATAAACAAAGCAATTCAAGCGTACCACCAACTTATGATTGATGAGGTTCTGAGTACTTCCTGAATCAATCAACAATGTTACCCTCTTTTTTTAAGAATCCAACCACTTTGAGAGTTTGGGGAGTGCTAATACCTGAAATTGCATGAAATGATATTGTTGGTTGGGATCTCCTAATTCCTCCTCTGGCTCTACCTCTTCATTTTCTTCATTTTCTTCTTCTTCGTTAGGCCCCTCAATGTAGAACAACGTTTTAGCACACTTATGTCCCGGTCCATATTTGTTGTCATAATTAAAACATAACCATTTGGCTTTATTTTCTTCAATTTGTTGAGGTGTCAGTCTAACTAGCCGAGGGAATGATGGTGGCAAGGTGCTACGATCTTTGATATTAGTGACAATTTGTCTCTTGTTGGAAAGAAATTTTTCCTCTGCCCTACGTGTCATGATAATAGAATTTGAAACCTTATGAGGATTAAACATACACACCTCATTCTCAATGTGTTCCTTAAGACCCCCAAGAAATAAGTCATTCAGATTCTCTTCAGTAATATTTTCCACCCATAAGGAAAGGTTTTGGAATTGATGAATGTAATCCTTGATTGATCTTGTTTGTCTTAACTTTGCTAATTGGTTGAAATAATTCTCTGACACACTAGAATTATAGTGCAATTACAACTCTTCAGTGAAGACTATCCATGTAACATTGAGACCACTCTTTTTCCTTTGAGCACATAACCATCGATACCAAACGAATTGGTTAGGTTCGAGATACAAGGATGTCATGGTAACCTTTTGTCCCGATGGAATTTGATGTAGATCAAAGAAATTATCCATTTGGTTAATCCAATTGAGTGGATCCTTTCCATCAAACTTACACATTTCCACTTTCATGGAATCATGTTACGGGCTTGCAGAGTGTTTGTATTTGGATTGGGCATGCTCGAAGATCCACCATGGCTAGTTTGTCCATTACTTTGACTTGAAGATCCACCTTGGTTAATATGAGTATGATTGAGTTGTGGCTAATTAGGAAGAAAATGATGATTCGTTAGATTTGAACTGAATTGGTGAATGGAATCCTCCAGTTGTTGTCTAATCTTTTCTACATATTCTTTGTTGGCCATTCTAAACTCGAGGTTTCACATCTCAAACTCAAGTTGGCTTACCTTGTGGTCCGTCGAAGTAAACCCTAGCCCCGAGGACTTTGTAGTTACCCCTTCTGACTCTAACTCCTCAACTATTATCTCATCTTTGTATGGGGTTTTACCTGGAGTGATGGGATTCTTTTTGCCTCTTATGGAAGGCCCCGTCATGATGCCCCAAAATGGTAGGATTTAGGGATCAAGATAAAAATTTAGGGTTTGAGATTTCAATATGAATTCGACCAAATATGAACAAACTTAAAGAACGAACTCAAACTAATTTTTTATCCTCTTTCTGGAAATGTAAAGAACTTGGAAAAATTCCACAATTTGTAGTCGATAGAGCAAATTTATAAAAAACCCTAAAATTGATGTAACTTTTGCAAAACAAGTCAAAATATCTTGAAATTTGGAAAGGAGCTTGATTGATTTCGCAATACCCTAAAAATTGCACAAAATTTTTTATACCAAATTGGAGATATAGCCAATTCTTTGAAATTAGGGTTTTGACGTAGTTCTAGCCGAGATCAAGCTCTGATACCACTTGTAAGGAAATTACTTGGATAAATAAGAATATCAACAACAAGAGAACACCAAAGAACATAATATTGCAAATAAATGATCACAATATGCAAGTAGAATAGCTTAGCCACTTCGAGGGGGAAACCTCCAAACCATGCAATAAGACTCAAATGCTCAATATGATGATGAACTACTACCTACTAACCTCTATATATATTATTCCTATGTTATGGACATCACCAAGGCCGACCCACTAATGATAATATAACATATATGAAAGAGATACATCATGATAAGAAGTTATGATAGCCACAAGTCGGCTATATACATCCAATATAAGATATATGATTAAGGGCGTAACACGATTCACATAATTCTAGGTCTCTTGATAGACCTTTAGTTGCTCATATTGCACCACATAGTTCTAGGGCCTCTAGGTCTCCTCTTAGCATTATTTCACACACATTATCTCTAGTGGTTCACACTCTCACAAAAATTTACACAAATCTTCTAAATTTTTGGATCGCTCCACAATTTTTCACAGCCTTGTAAGAGCTCTCATCCTTCTAGTTCTCCATGTAAGTATAACACATTACATTTTAATCAGTGTTTTGTTATTTCTGGTTCTCCTCATAGGCCTTTCTTGACACATCACCACTATAGTTCCATTTGCACTTGAGTCACATTTTATGACACATTCGAGGCTTGACCCTCCATCTTCTTTGGTAGTTACTTTACCTCCTCGTAATGTTCTCTTGGGTTGGCTCTCATGTTCTCCCCTCTCATTTCCTAATGACATGCTCTTTTTATAGGTTCAACTTGATTGTTGAGGGAGTGGTTCTACACCTGAACCTCACTTTGCACACACATTGGGGAAAATTTTGCTTCCCATCCTTTAGTTGCATAATCTCTATCTATTCCCCTCTATGGGGGCATTCTTAGATCACCCTTCTCTTCGGAGAATATGTTTTCATCTATGCCCTCAAGGAGGGCTCAAACACAAAAACATTCAAATATTTGTAAAAATACAAAATTAGGACATGTTTTTATAGCATACATTGTTTGCACTTTACATTATACATGTTTACTCCTTTGGTTTGATAGATAACATTTCTTCTTTACACACATGCATTCACGTGGTATATTGAGCATGATGTAGGACATACACAAAGTGGTACATGATGATAGGTGTTGGCTTTCCCTTTACCCAAATTGCTAACCTCTGGGGCATCTACTTTTGCATACTACATCCAGGTGTTATATTTTCATTATAGTTCATTTCTTTCCTCATTACACTTGGTTACATATCTATATTGTGTATTTGTTATCTTTTGGACTAACAAGACTAACACATGTGTTTTGTGTAGTGCTTATAGTTATTGCTAGCTCTTTTTATATCATATGCTCCTTGTTCATTTAGATACACTTATTTTTCATAAATGCTTGCTAGTTATATGTGTATGCTTGTTTATTGCTCTAATTATAACATAAGGGATTTGATTTTCTTGTGACATCGTGGGTGTCCCATGTTTGTGGTATGGTGCCTTGTGTATGGTTTTGTATCTCTTGTTTGCAGGCTCACAAGTCTTGATTGTCTCATGACACAGTGGGTGTCCCATATTTACAGACAATTTTTCCTTTTTGTGTGACATTGTTTGGCATGTTTACACTTGTTTCTACATTGTATACACTTATTTTCTACTAAAACATCATTTTCTATTGTTGTTACTATTGTTTGTTGCATTGACATTGTTCTTGTTATCATGCTTCTTGTTCTTATTGCTCTTGTTTTGCACCATAGTTTCTACCATGTGCATCTCCTTTTGTGAGTACAATGTCTTCTTGGTGGCTCACACATGAACTAAGATTATCTACAAGCTCTCAACATCTCAAACATGGGTATACATCTTTTCTTTTGCATGCACGCTCAAATTCTTCATCGCACACACCTCAAAAGTGGGGGAAACATTTGAGGTTTACTCTACATTTCCAACGTGTACATGCATCTTTCTAGGCACATACTTATGTAGGGGAAGACAAAAATGCCTCAGAATTGAACTCAATGGAACACGAATTTAGCAAAATCTACAAGGGGTAAAGATTGTATAAGCTAACGTCAAATACCGTATGAACAATTATGACTCTATCATTAAATTTTCCTCGGGGGCATTTTATCCAGATCCGATAACATCATCAAGTTTTTCATCATTGTTACAACATTTTCATATGGTTTCATACTCAAATTAACTCATTTTGGCATAGATTCAAGAGGGCATGAAGTATTTCATTCTCTCTTTTTCCATGGTAGTTCGCTTCACTTCCATTTTTGACACATTGGGGGCATGGGTCTCCTTTCTCCACTCATATTTTAACATGCAATCAGTTCTACTCAATTTAAGTGGCACATGGGAAAGTAGTATGGGGCATTTATTTCTCTTTTATATTGTGCCCTAATTTTAAATAAATGGGCTTGTATTCATCTACAACGGTATGGTCTATGGGGTTACATAAGGTATCAAAGCAACTAAGTTCTTCGTAGGCAGAACTTTCATATCCTTTCTGCACTTAAGGGGAAGATATAAAAGTTACCGAATGACTTTGATATACGGTCTTCCTCCTCGGTAGGTTACTTCGGCTCCTCTTTTTGGTTCTCCACTTCGACATTCGTGTGTTGGGTTGGTACACCTAACACATCGACCTCTCATCGTGGGTACTGATCACCCCCAATTCTTCATAAGAGTTCAGCAAAATCCAAAATCTCCAAGCCACAAGAACATGAGCACATTCCCTTCGCAAAACAAATAGGTGTATTCTTTCCATTTTTTGCATCTCTTTTGGCATTTCTTGTTGCACATTTCTTTACAATACTTTCATTACATTTTGAGTTAAAGTTCGTTTCCTATCTTGGGCATTGACTACACTTTGTGTTGCAGGTTTCATTTTGGAGCGTGCCAACACCAACACAACGAGATACTGTAAAACAAAGTTATTTATCAAGAAAAAGACAAAGTGTGTCTACACACTGTATTTTTTAAATAAATAAACATGTAATTTCATTTCATACTTAAAGGGGGACAAATGTAGACACTCAAATTTGGAAATCTATCATTTGACATTGTTGATCTTAACATTGCACACTTACATGTACAAATGCACTCTCTTCACTCTTTCTTAACACACCCTCGATAACTCTTTGATTACTTGTTTATCTTTGCACACCTCTATGTCACCAGTTTTGAAGTTTAACATAAAACACCTTTAGAAACATCCATCCTCCGACCCATAAAGTCAAAATATGCTTTTTCCCTCCTAGTCAAATTGCCATTTTGGGTTGGTTTGTACAAATTTACAAGCCAACCCTCCGTATGATTTTAGATAGACACCTTATGCACTAAAACTTTCAATTTCATCGTCTTCATATGAATTAATATTCCCCCTTAGTCGGCCTTTCATGACATAACAACCTTTAGAAGCATATACAAGTAAGTAAATCATATCTCATTTGAGAACCCGATACTTTAATAACTCCTCATGTAAAAGCAAGCACAAAAGACACTCCAAGCTCCCTAAACTGTGAAATAACTCATGCACATCCATTAAGGAAGCACCATCTACAGGTCTGAAGTTTCCTTTCAAAGCACGTTTGTCAAGTTTTAATTGCATTATGGTAGATATCATATGCTAGGAGAACGACATACGGTTTGAGCCTTCTTCGGATTAGTGGCGATGTCGGTGGTGCATAGGGGTGCCCACAACCCACCTAACTTTGTTTTGTAATAACGCCTTGCACTATGTTGTCGGCCCCAAAATTCCCCTCTTTTGGAGTCAAGTTTCAAAAATTTTGAGTCTGTTCCTTGGAGTATTGAATTGCGTCGAGCCTGGTATTGTTTTTAATTTTCCAGTTCATGGAGAACAATTTGAAATTCGGTGTACAATTGGAGTTTCTTCTTCTTTTGTTTATTTCTTCCCACAGTCGGGAATGACAGTCGTATCCTCCTCGTCAATTTTTGCCTCAGCATCCACGAGTAGTATGTGGGCATCTCTGATTGGATGTGGTTTGGTCATTTTTCAAGTGACAACAGAGGCCCCTCACGTGTCAAACGTGCGACTCCTTGGTGCAATTCTGGGAAGGCACTTCCAAAGTGGGGGTCATAGGGTCGACTAAGGAATCACGGAGGCCTCCACATCAAATAAAGCGCTAGCTTGTCGCATGTCCGGGTTCAAAATGAAGGTAAAACAAGCTAAAATCGGCTAAGTTTTGAAGTTTCAGATATTTGTGGACGAGTTTTCCTACAGCCACGTGCCTCATCGACGCAGCTTGTATATTCATGGTCAAAGTCAAACGAGTCATGCCCAGTAGTTCTCAAACTTGCCATTGTTCGCTTCCATTTAGCATCCTCCATGTGTCCCTCAGTCCAAAAGGGACATTGAGCCGATAGTTAAAATTGGCTAAGTATGGGTGGGTCGGTGGAGGTCTCCACGTGCATGCTCACGTGCCTATGTAATAATCTAAAAGGCGTCAATTTGCAATGCTTGGAATGGCGCAATTCTAAAAGTGACACAAAATGGCCAATTTCCAAATGAGCGCGTATTGCCACGTGTCCAAGGGTGGTCAAGAGAGAGACAGAGTTGGCCGTTGAAAATTCTAAGCTTTGGTGAAAGGAGCCACGAGTCAACTTGGTGCAATTTCGAAGGTGCTTCCAAAGCGAAACTCAAAAAGGAGTGCAAGGCAGCCTCGAAGATCTCCCGTGTCTGAAGATTTTCTAACTTTTGGGTCAACATGAGTCAAACAGAAATGGGCAAGCTATTGATCGACTAAGTTTGAAGAACTTAAAAAGTTTCGAGCGGAGAGGCTTGGTGCATTCTCCACATGTCGGCCTAACATATTAGCGCAACTTCAAAGACAAAATCTAGAGGTAGGTTCCAAATGAGCGTTGGCTTGCCTCACGTCCAGATAAAAGGTCGGATATACGGCCCTCAAAGAAGCCCTCAAAGAAGATGTGCCACTTCTCTCAAATTCGCAAGGAAGACTTACTTGAGGCAAACCGCAAGATAATGTGTCCAGGAGTCTGAAGAGGCTCGTTCCAATCAATTCCTTCCACGTGGATGACCCGTGTTTATAGTTGTAAAAGCAAATCAAACGGCCCATGTTTTAATTTTCCTGAGTGGCAAACTAATGTAACGGCTGTATATTTTTGAACATGTTCTTCCGCCATTAACGTTTCTCTGCGAATCAAGAATTTGAAGGGGCGCGAACGATTAGAATAAGTTGTAATTGTTTCTTGCTTGTTTGAGGAAGTTGTAACCGTCTCTTGCGAGCTATATTATGGGCTTTCAAAGCCATTGTATAGGTTGGAATTTTGATTATTCTAGAAACTTCGTTCCTCCACCATTAATGTTTCTTCAAATTGGAAGAAATCAATACAAAGGTTTCTTTCAAAGCCATCAGAGGGTTGGAATTTTGATCATTCTAGAGTTCCCAACTCAGTAATTTCAAATTTTCTTTCTCTTTCTTTCTTTAAGGTTCGATTGTGAATCATCTAATCCTTACATGCTTGGAAACTTTGTGTTCTAGTTTGTGCGATTTCCGAACTTTGAGTCTGCGAATTGTGTTTGTTATAAACATGGATGGTTCTCTTTTGTATCTCATTTGCACAATACATATAAGGGTTTTCTTTGCCATCTCTTTTTCCTGAAAGTATTGTCTTTTTTTTCTCCTCCCTCCTCTCTTCAAAGTCTTCTATCCTCATGTATTGATAACTTTTCAGGCTTAAAACACATGTCAGGATATCGGGAACCCACCATTGAATGAAAGACTGCACATTTGTACATAGGTTTTGCCCCTGCTTTCAATAAGGGAACCTCTCCCATTAAAGAGGAGGGACGTGCTTGTCCCTTGACTGTGGTTTCATCCTAAGTGCTAATCAGAAACCCAACACACCACAAGGGTTTTAGAGTTTGAGAAGAGTTTACAAACCCATTCGAAGGTGAGCGAAGAAGACCGACACACAACAACACTCATTTCTAGGAAGGCGAAGCACTTAGAAAGTTACAGACCTAGATTCCAAGCAAGTCTAAGACTGTATAAAAGGGTCAGGACCATATGGACACTCTTGACCTAGTTCTACAATTTTTACCAGGTTCAATTTCAAATGTTAGTTTTACGTAACGAAGCATTTTTAGTCCCAGATCATCATGTTCTTGTATTCGGATCATTTGGAGTCTCGCATATCCACACAAAATCAGCTAAGTGCAATTTTCCTTTGTGTTTTTGATATTTGCTAGATCAATAGTCACTTTGAAAAGCGTTATTATGATTTATACAATTAATGTTGGAAGTTAATTAAATCAAAATATCCACTGCATTATTTCATCCTTTTTATGTATGTTAATTAGAAACACATTTAAAATTTAAAAGGGAATGAAATGGAATTTAAAAAAGTGAAATCACACACAACATGAGTGGATTCAAACTAGTTTCAACATGTGAAGCCAATGGAGATGGTCAACCTAGATGAAAGCCCTAGAAGCTCAAATACCTCCTCTATCTCTTGAAGTCCATGCAAACACATAATTTCCAAGAGAATACATTAACACGTAAACATATAAGTAGGAGTTGTGGGATTGTATAGATAGGAGTTGTGAGGTTGTCTAGACACGTGTATAGTTAAAAGAATTAAAAAGCAATCTTCAAATCCCATAAGCAAACAATTTTATTTTAGTTTATTTAAAATCTTTCAAACTTCACAGGAAAATTGCAAGTTTTAAAAGAAAACAAGACGAAGACACAAACACATCAAATCAAAAGAGGTATATTGACTAACAATTGTATTAGAAGGTTAGAATCGATTCACCGAAGGCGATGCACGGGTATGAATGGGGGCCAATCTAGATGCATTTAGACTTTGACCAAAGAAATGAAGGATATTTGGGGTTCCCTTGTACAGACGGAGGAAATCCTTGCATCTTCATAATCTGCAAGACTTGTAGACGAAACTTGTGTTTAGAGGTTGAAGGTGAATGTGTGAAGAGGTTGTGCAAATTTTATGTCTTGAAGGCAACACACGTAGGTCTACTCCTCATTGGGAATTGGCTCTTTTGAAGAGGCAAACATTTTGAGGCCATAATTTGGTCATATGAGCTTTATCCTTTTTTCATGTTCAAACCATTAAAAAGGTGTTGAGATCTCTACGGTTTGGTAGAGGTTGTTTTAAATGCGAGGAAATTTCTTTGAATTACCTTGAAACATATCAATACTCTAATTATTCATGAACACGAGATGTTGACACATAATAGAGGAATTAATTCTTGGATATGTTCGAGGTATTTGAGCTTGACATGCATGAGGTTGGCAAAGCTCTCAAGGTTTCTTAATTGCAAAAAAGTGTATAAAGACCCAAAGCACATAAAACATCTTATCGGACATCCAAAATGGTCCACGTGGAGACAAATATAGAAGCCACGCCTACATGGTCGAGTAGTATTAAACAAAATGGTTATCAAATCATTGAAAGTTGAGGCGTGGTGGCAATGTAGAAAATCTATGAAGGAAGACACAAGTTCATAACAAAAACATGACCTGAATAAGAAGCAAGAATGGTAAGATCACAATAATGGTGAACATGGTTGGTCGAAATATGAGGCGATGATAGGGAGGTATGAAGAAGATAAAGTGAAGGACTAATGGTGAAACACTAGAGAGAGGAATAGTCGTGATGATGAAGAGATTTGTGGGAGGATAATTTCCAAGCTAGGAATCTAGTGAAGGGAATGTAGGCAATTCATTTTTCTTTAGACAAGTCATATATGGACCACGTGTCACTTTTTGGTACTATGCTTCATGTTGTTCTACTAAGGGTTGGTCCAAATATGAGATGCTAATAGGGAGGCATGAAGAAGTTGAAGTTGAAGGATTGAAAGTGAAACATTGGAGGGAGGAAGAGTCATGATGATGAAGGGGATCAAGGGAGGAGAATTTCCAAGTTGGGGAATCTAGTGGAGGGAACATAGGTGATTCTCTTTTTCTTCCAACAAGTCATATCTGAGACCACATGTCACTTTTCGTACTATGCTTCATGTTGCTCTAATAGGGACTCCACAAGGTTGAGCCTAAGACTTGCACACACACACATTGATATCCTTGTCATACTTTCACGTGGCAAACCTTAAGTGGTAAGTTGTGGGATGCAAAAGAGGGTAGAGATAATTATGTTTTAACATGTGAAAGTTGAAATAGACATTTTGAAATTGTGTCGCCTCTTCTACTAGGCATGTGTGATGCGTGGACAGCTTATGTTTTCCATCATGGATGGTGGTGATCCCATTCGTAGCTTCTCGCAGATTTTCTAAGGACTTAAGACTTGCCAACACACATTGGGATATCCTTGACATACTTTCATTTGACAAACCCTAGGTGGTGAGTGGTGTAATGTGGGAGAGGGTAGAGCTAATTTTGTGCTTTTGCATTCAAAAGTTGAAATCAAGTACCATTTTACAACACGGTTAGTTGTGTCTCCTGCTTTCGACAGTTGGGTTCTCGATTATGCTTTCCATGCAGAACACCAACTCAAGGGCCTAGACATCCATAACTCTGATGACAAGGTTGACTAAATTTGTTGACATTTTATTGTCTCTTAATGAAGAGGCTAAGCTAGACACCGAGGATGATCTAGAGAGCATGACAGGGAAGGGCATAAGTGTGAAGGACTCAGACATATGCAAGCTTGTTATCTACATGTGGTGATGAAGGAGACTTTGCAAAGCCTCTAAGGGTGGGAAGAATGTGGACGTCATGGTCAATGGCCTAAGGCTTGCCCCCTTATGCACGGGTCATTGTGGTCCCTCGATAGCTTGCGAAGAGCTCAAATTTGGAATCAAACAAGGTGTTCCAAACAATTTTTGGGGATGAAAGATGATGTTTGAATTTTTACAACACGGTGCGGCATTATTTTGAAAGTTAACAATGAAGCGGTTCATGAGACATCCATGTAGCACCAAATAGGAAACAATTTCCATAAGTTCGAATATGAGATAACAAAAATAAAAAAAAGCCAAATGTGGGAAATGTATTAATGTTGGTCATTGTCTTTTCATCGTAGCCAAAGGGACTCAAATGTCTTCTCCAAAAAGGAGAGACAAACACGATGGCCTCTCCATGGTTTGCAAAGGTTAGTTATTTCCAACGTAGGTAGAACTCGTGACACTTTGTTTAATATTCTAATTTTGATGGTTGGTTTAGTATTATTATTATTATTATTATTTATGTTTATTTTTTAGATGTAACAAATTGAGGTCGATATTTAGACATATATCAAGGTCTATTAAAATTAGTTTTATATTTTATATTTGTTATATTTATTTTTAAAGGCAACAAATTTGGGTTGATATTTTGAGATATATGAAGGTTCGATTAAAATTAACCATTGCATACTTGGAATAAATTTGGTTATGTGGAATGTCATAATCATATTTCTCTGGTGGTTTTGCATATGTACGGCTACACATATCATCAATTTGCATTGACAATGAATGGATCTCCCTATAAATAGCATCTTCGGCGTAATTACAAAAAAAAAAACCCCACAATGGATGTAGGAAAGTTGAATGTGATTTTCCGAGGTAAACAAATTTAAACCATGTGATCCTCGAACCTCAATGTTAGTCTTATAAGAAACTAAAAAGGACCTATAAAATTTACGAGGAAAGGATTTTGCGGGGTTAACATTGTCTTGGCATTTTGCTCACAAATATACAACATGGTATACATAAATTATTATTTCAATGGAGGAGTGGGCCAATAATAGTGAATTACAACATGGGCAAAAAAGTGTGAACATTGAATACACTAGTGATGGGAAAGGTCCATAACTAGGGCCGGAAGCGAAGCTCAACTTGGATGTAAGGAGAGTGGAAACGAGTCTCTTAATTTGCAAGTCAAAGGAGGAAAGTTGTGAGCTTCCATGCTAGGTGCTCGCTCAAGGATGCGCCTTTTATGCTCGGTTTGGTCACTCCACATCGGTGTTCCTAACTTCCAAGAATACGTTACACAACAATTAAGCTGTAAGAATTATTGCCAAGGATTTTTATTTCTAAACTTGGGAGATTAGAATGGTCAACAATGACATGTCCACTTATATATGGACAATTTTTAGGTTTTTAGGTATTATTTGTACTAGATTTATCCAAACTTCAAATCAACAATCAAAATTAACCCCTCCATACTTGGAATAAATTTGGGTATGCCAAGTGTCAAAATCATGTTTCTTTGGTGGTTTTGCATATATGTACAACTACATTGCATTACAGGTTGTCGACTAGAATCGACACCAAATGGGTCTCCCGTAAATACATATTCGACATAAGAATAATTTCATGTATGTGTCAACAAAACAACAATAAAAAAACAATCAAATAGTAAGTAGAACCAAAAAAGGCTTAATTGTTACCATTGATACATCGCTTTAATCGTCTTATAATAAACTTAAATATATATTTTATTCAATAACCCCTCTACCGTATGCATGAGTTTTAACTAAAAAAACAATATTGTTGGAAAAATATAAAAACAAGCCAAAAATAAATTAAAAAGTGTCTACACTATTGTGGACTCTAAAACCTTGTGTCTTAATTTCACTTCTAACATTCATATCCCTGTTCATTTCCATTCCAGTTGGCCATTCTTGGCCTCATGCACACTAATATTTAAATTTAAATTAATTTGTAATTGTATTGTTACAAACTTAGATATTAATAATCGATACAAATGATTGTCCTATTTAATGCAATGTTTGTTGAGTATTAAATCTATGTTAATTGTCGCCAACCAAAAATCGAGTTGACAACAATGTACCCAAGTAATGCGAGGTACATGGTTTGGGCATGGGCGATGATTAGGGCCGTCTAGGGTTTCCTCATGGGGTGATGCAAATGGATCAACAACATCATAAAGAATGCCGCCTACATGGTCCTCTACCTCGACTACCTCAAGATCATCTTCTCGACTTTTAGCTATGATCTTGTCATAATCGTGGGAATCTTGGTTTACATGATTGTATTGAGCTAATCTCAACTTCACGTGACTCAATCTAGTGGGTTAAATTGCATTTACGCTCGGGGTAGTGTTACTCATGTTGTTTGTACTAATGTTTTTCTTCTCCGTTCCCAAGCTCAAACCCTCGCAATGGTTTGCAAGGCCCCAATGTAACATGGATCGATTGCTATACTTCAACAAGCTCTTTTGCAACTTAGATTTTTCAGACAATGCGAACAACTTGGTCAAGGAGGTGGAGAATTCGTAGCATGACAGCGTTCCCACGGCGCTCTTCTATTTAGGGGTGTTGGTGTGCATGGGCTATCGTGTTGCTCTTCCTCGGACACGGAGGTGATTGAGCTCGATAGCACTGACCGATAGTCACACAGTCGACATTGTTGGACACATTGTTAGCACTTGATTAGAGTGTTGGATGAAGGTCGGTGTTGTTTTGTCCACCATAGCATTGTTCGAAGCCCACCTAAGCAGCATGTTTTTCTGACTATTAGGCATGGGGGAGATAGGGTTGTTGCCCTCTGTCATGGCAAGTCTTTGGTGTTACAATACGCCCTTCATGGGCATCCTAGTCTTGGCTAATGTCACGTTCCTTTTGTCCTATTTTAGCTTCATCACCATCATATCTACGGCTCATTTCTACGTCTCATGCTTAATCGACCACGTGTTGACCATGGTGGTGGTGCCCGCAAATCTAGGTCATCTAATCTTTGTTCCATTATGCTTCCATCCCAACCGTCCACCTCACCGCAACAACATTTAAGTGGGGACCTTCCATCCAAAGAGTAAGATGCCAACAATCCAAAACATAACTATTGAACCTTGACAAAGAAGCTAAACACATATGAACACTACCCACATAACACATATATCTAACAAACTTTTTATTTGATTCTTATTATAGCACTCTATTTCACTATAATGTGACTATTACACATTTATTTCTCCTCCGACCCGCAATACACAATAATACCACCAGCAACAAGCCTTATGTGGGAGAGTTTGACTTACTCTCCTTTGATTTTTGGAGGTTGTTAGTTTTTTCAGTGAGGAGATCCCATTTTTGGTTTTGATGGCTGCCAATATGGTAACTTGGATTTCATGTACTTGGAACTTTTTCTATTATTATAAAAGATGCCGGTTCAAAACTCCAACCAAAAGTGGTTACCGATCCAAAAAAAAAAACATAGAATCACCCAAGAAAAAAACTTAAAATATAAAAGGAATGGACCATTTATCTTATCGTTGTGTATAATTGTGCCTCTAATAATGTAGCCACTCTGCCGCTTGGATAGGCTTTGATCATAGACTTGATACAAAACTAACGAGAGTTTTTAAAGTGCAAAAACAAACCATCCAAATAGCCAGCATGAAAAGTAACAGAAAATAAATTCATATATTTTATAAATTATATAGCATGAAATTTAGAGATCTCTAAAAATTCCTGTCTTTCCTTGATGACATTGCCAGCATTTATTTAATCCTGAGCATCACCTCAAATTCTCCTCCAATGATACTAAAGGCCAAACATCACTATATCCCAAAATCTTGGAGCAAACTGTGGTGATTGTTTGACTGATTAAAGAAAAAAATTGAAGACAAGGGAGGGAGCACACTCCTACAGGCTTGGCCTGGGTTTGGGTCAGCTTACAAGTACAATAAATAGTGCCATTTGAAAGTGAAAAAAGAGTTGGATAAAGGACGAAATAAGAATTCAAAGGGAGCACATCCCGACCTCTAAAGGTAGAAACGCCAGAAACAGCTTACAGTCAAAGCACTGAAGCTGCTGATCCCTCATTTGAAGATTAGTAATGGACATAATTCATCATAACCCAAGGAAAGAAAGGAAATAGATGGCATCATTTAATCAAAATTTAGAATTGAAAGTTACAGGAGCATCAATTTTGATCACCTCTGTAACACCATCTAGCTTCCAAGTTTGAATGCATCTACAAAAAGGCCCAAGCAGAGTCCTGCTTTCCAGTAGTTCACCATAACCACTAAAGACTGTAGCTTGCGTATAGGTATGGGATTTCTATACATAAGTATACCAATGCCCTCAATTGCAGCAACTACAATACCGGCAACCAAAACATCCCAATCACCTGTTTGTCCTATAATCGTAGCCAATGCATTCGCTGTATAATAACCAAAGAGCAGAAGGAATGTTTTAATTGGAAAATTGCTTCGGGCTCCATTTATTTTATCTAGGAATTGACTTGCACTAGCCTGAATTATTCTACCCAAGCGGGTACTTCCTAGGCCAGTTCTGGGGATTTCTTCATTGACCGTCCCATCATTTCTGTCAGAATTTGCTCCAGTATCTAAAGCACAAGTCACCTGCCAAGCTCCTCTCTTTGAAATGTAACTGCATATCCAAGAAGAGAAAAACAAACGAAATAGAGTCAGCAATATGATATATTGATTTTAGAAACAATCAGTATTTATGTGGCAATGATTTTTGAGATTCAGCTGTGTAGTTTCAAGTCAAGGGTGGTGGTTCACAAGAACCCATCTCTCATAAGTATGAATGGTCTCTTTGGCACCCATTGCATCTAGATGATGCTCGCCATGATGAAGACAAAAGACTTCCTGGGAGGTCACTCATCTAGTACTACTCCAGCTTAAACGTGCTTAACCACGGAGTTTCCCACAACCAAGTCCCCTTAGCTTGCTACTCCCATTTGTGAACCACTACTGTCATGAAGTATGGGTCAAAGTAGACTGAATTGAAACTACGCAGCTGATATTGAAAATCATGTCACATAATAATGAATACTGTTTTAAATGACAAACTATGCAGTGCTAAGTCAAACAAATAGAACAATCACTGCGAGACAGTGTGAGATGCCTGTCATCTAATAGAAGTTGCCTAATTTCCTCTTAATCTTAATATTCTTTGAACTTACGATAACTCAGATTCACAATAAAATAATCTAAATAAATTAGCCAACCACAATGACAAATATCACTACTCATTTATGACGCAAAAAAACTACTTATAAATCTTAAATTTAAGATAAAATAACATTTTATCTACTCATTAAAAATCTGCATGCCTCATGTACTATAAATCAGAATTGTGTCAGATCTTACTCCTCATATAAATGCAAATCATAGTTCAACAGCAAATCTGACTTCAACATTATACGAGCCAAGAATTGACTGAAATTTTACAGCTCTTTCACCATAAAACTAGATAAAAATTCAGCCCTATTATAGCAGAATAACAAAACAGAAATTTCAGCATTGCACAACAGGACTGACAAAATATGAGCGAAAGTTCGGCAAGGTACAGACCAGAAAATAAAACATATTTAACACAACAGTTTTTAAACATTTTCTTGCTTCAATGGAGATAAGTCCAGAGATCCCTAATTTTGGAGTTGACATCCCCAAGATATCATTTGGAGGCACATGGGGGCGCTTGATATATCCTCAAGATGCAGAAACCATAGGGGATGTGTCTCTGGTCTTTGCAGACACACACCCTGTGAAACAATGGGTTTAACTAAAAACTTCACCAAGTGATTTAGCTATAGACACTTTTAGTTTAATTTAGAAAACAGCTTTTCATCCTCCCACTTCACATATCAGCTAAAAAAGGTTATAAATACTCAAGAATACGTGAAAAGAAAATACCAAGGAACTGAAAATAGATGTTGACAGAAAACCCTCGATCTCATAGCTACTAGGAAATAGGGACAGAGACTGGGACTGGGAGGGGCGCCCTAATTTTTCAAAATATAGGATATATTCAGGAGATGCCAAAATAATATATACATATTCCAGAAACAAAATTACAAATTTATAAAGAAATATTCAAAACTTTGAAACAATGTATGAACATTTAAATATACATTCACAATACATATTACATACTATTATTCTAGTACAATAAATGAAAGGTAGGTATACATCAAAAAAATATTTGATTCAAGAGCTCCAAACAAGATCAGATTACAAACCCTTGGCCTCCATAAGGTTCTTGGATAAATAATGACAATAGAAATATCCAAATTAATTACTGCTTCTACGCTTCATGACATGTGACAATCCTACTAAACCTATATTATCAGCAGTGGTCAATTAATCTTGTTGATCTTTTTGTAGAAAATGATGCCTATAGAAAAATCGTTAGTCATGCATTTTTGTTATGTACAAATGCAAATCAGGAAATGCTATGGTTTATTAGCACGAGCTACTAACTTGGAGTACCCTTGTTCCCATTTCAATCAATTAAAACACCTGCTTGTTCAACACGGCACTTTGATTCTGCTCTCCTAAAAGGAACATTGGCTTTGACAATTCCATAGCTGCGCTCTATATCTATAAAGGGAGCAGCTATATATAGCTTAGTCGGGTCCATATATAGAAAGGGATGCTATGGAATGAGAAAATCCAGCTAACAACCTGTGCGGGCAGTTCTGTTATCAGACATCTTAATCCTTCTTTTTATTTCCTCTTCTTGCTAGTACCACTTTGGGAATTGATAAGAAAATTCTCTGCTACAAAACAAGTTACAAAATTTGTGCAAATAAAGGAAAACACCTGCCTACTAGTATTTTCCTGTAGTTCTTTTAGCTGTTCTCAACCAATTATTTGCACAATAGCAAAAAGTCATCTCTTATATAGGACATATTTAAGAAAAATTAATAGGATGTTTTCAATTTCTCAAGGGATGTATGAAGATATCAGCTGAAGTCACCTGATGTCTGATGACTGTAGGAATAAATGAATAAGACTTCCCCTTTTATAATTGTTTTGTATGGTTATGCGGTTGTAACCGCTAACTAATTTTGTAACCGTCTTTGCATAATAAATACCCGGACACACAACCCATTTGTACAGTGTGCATTCCGGTTTCTCTTCATTCCATCTTTGTACATTCTATTCTTTCTTTTTCCTTTCTCTCTCCGCATATTCTAACAGTGGTATCAGAGCGTGGGGCAAGCAAAGAGAGGGAGGAAGAAAGATATTTTCGTGAGTCCCATTAGGGCACGCTGCAGTCGGAAATCAAGGGCACGCCATTAGGGCACGAAAAATCACGCTGTACAGTCGCGAATCAGAAGAATACAGTCACGAAAATCACGCTGTACTCACGTTTTTCAGAAAAAATCACGCTGTACTCGCGTTTTTCTATTAAAAAAAAAAAAGTCACGAAAATACAGTCGCGAATGGCACGTTTTTCAGGAAATAACAGCATTTTCGAGACACAAGGAGGCTTTTGAGAAAAGGAAAGACAAAGACTGCAAAATCGTGAGTTTCATATAGCCACGATTATATACTAATTCGAGGGACTGCAACAAGTCACATAATATACCAGTCGACATTACAGTCACAACAGTCGAGGTTTTTCGCAGCATTTTCAACTCATTTTCGTGGCATCTTGGTGGCTTTCGTGGGCTTCCTGAAGTATGCTGAAGATTTTGTGCTAGGGCACGAACAATATAACCATGAAAATACAGTCCTTTTGAGCACAAAATAGCCACAAAAACAGACATGAATATAGTCGCGAATTGCAAATAAATACGGTCGTGGCTTGAAAAGAAATCGCGAGGGCTAAAAAATAACCACTGAAAAAAAAAAAAAAACTGGGGTCGAGGAGCAAGGAAAATCAAGAGCACCATCATACAATTTATATAGTCGTGAATAACAGTTGCAGTCATAAATTTACAGTCACGTTTTTCAGGAGAAAAACAAAGTTTCAAGTGAATACGAACTAGGGCACATTATTAGTTTGGACAGTTCTATTCTTCCTATATCTAGGGAACGGAAATTCCCATAGAAAAATATTGTGGTCTAAATTTTCATACATGGAAAATAAAAATACAAGTGCAACTTATGAATAAAAATTCGAGGGGCATAGTAAACGGGAAAGAGAAAGCACCCACTAGATGCAGAAGGTAGTGAGGACAGTGACGAATACGCACTATAAAGATGCTCTAAACTTTGAAGGCAAGAAAGGATACAGGGTAGATGAAGCTCGGTATGGATGGTTGCTCAGATAGTTTGGGAGACTGTGGATCTTGGGAATTATACCCTCACGAGGGTCATGAGACAACTTGATGGAGCTTGTGGATGGCTCAATATGGATGGTTGTCCAATAATTTGGGAGATCTGTGATTCGGGAGTTCGGGAGGTGGAATCCGGGAACTTGGGAATTCAGCTCGGGAGCTACACCTTTACGAAGGTCACGAAGCAGCTTGATGGAGCCCTATCCTATCATAGCATTGCTTTCAAAGTGAAAGTGTTTGAAGATAGCGTAGTTCTGTTTTGTTAGATTGTTTGTTTTTGAGTTATGTAGGGTAAGTCTTAAGAGGGGGTGTAGGAATAAATGAATAAGACTTCCCCTTTTATAATTGTTTTGTATGGTTATGCGGTTGTAACCGCTAACTAATTTTGTAACCGTCTTTGCATAATAAATACCCGGACACACAACCCATTTGTACAGTGTGCATTCCGGTTTCTCTTCATTCCATCTTTGTACATTCTATTCTTTCTTTTTCCTTTCTCTCTCCGCATATTCTAACAATGACATCTCCATAGGTGTTTCTGTGGAGGGGACACATTTATGAGAGGGAGACAGTATCAAGTGTCGGGGTATGAGTTTCTGGACTTCTATGCTCGATCTAAAGAAAAACTTTAGATTGAAGGTACTTCTTTCATCATATTACTAATTAAGTGATAAAAAGCATATGGTATAAAACCTCAAAAAGAGTAGTTGAAACTCGACCAGGTCCCAAGAACTCACTAGTTAGAAAGGTAGGCAAGCAACTCCCCACAACTCCCCAGCCAAGTTTTGGCTGAGAACTCATAAGCAACTGTGAATCTGAGCCAAAAACTCTCCAAAATACAGCATGGTTAAAAAGAGGGAAAAAATTGGGCATTTTTATTTGTCCAACCTTGCTTTGGTTTTTATAGGATAGTGATGAGTAAGCCAGATGGTGGCCATGGGTTATAAAACAAATTTAAAGCATAAGTTTACATTTTATGTTCTTATACAGTTATACTTGATTTTATGAATATAATGTCTAGAATGTTTGAGAATGGTTTCACATCTCTAAGATTTATAATGAAGAAGATAGATTTGAGATGTCCTTTTAGATTCAGACATGGCAAAATTTCAGAATTGCTAACAGACTTCCCAACAATTTTTCCGCAGCTGCAAAGTGATTGTCATTCAATTTAAAGATTTTTAATGGTTGGAGTTCGATTTGAGAGGTCAAAAGCCTAAATGAAATGTTTAAATGGGCATAATTCAATTTAAAGACTTGATGATATGCTAATTCTTGAGGGGGATGATAGAACATTTTATAAGCATAACATTTTGCATTTTATTCAATTTGGATGATTACATTGCCCATTTTTGGGTTTCTCCCAACCCGACAATTTAAAAAGAGCACCTAACCATCTAACTACCTGAGACCTAAAAATACCTAATCAATGTATCAATTAAGTGATTATGTTTACATCATTATTAATTCTCAGACTTATGGTAAAATATATTTTTAGATTACTAAACTAACATACTCCCTTGATCCAAAAAGGTTAAAAAATTATAAACTGGAGCAAGCACCATTTTGAAGCGGTCATATGAAATCACTGCAGCCTCCTATCTGTACAGTGGTACTCTAATTAACCCGTGTTAACACATCTTCTACCTTCCTCGTAGCCTGACCTCATGTACTTTGTGCCTACTGCCATCCTCTGCAACTTGGCATGAACCTGATGATGTGTGTGCCTCATCACCATTCTTTGATCTCTGTACCTGTACCTGAAGTATGAAACATTCATATAATACTCCATCTACAGCCATCACAGCCTCTTCTGAGCTTGCATGGAATATGGAACATCTATGGAATGCTCCAACTGTACTACCTGTAACCTCCCTGTCAACTTTGTAGAATAGTCTATCCTACGACATGAAGGATCATCAATACCAAAACCTCAAAATCTGATCAACATCACCTTCTCCCATAATAGATGAGAGATGGGAAGTCCATGCAACTCCATACCACCTAACATCCAGTCTGCTCCTCTCCTATCCAAAATTGCCACTAAAAATCATCTCAATCCTCAAGCTAGTAGAGGAATCAAGATGGGTCTCTGCAAATATTTCATAAGACACTTTCTTCATGATCCTATGCACATGGATCAAAGGCCTTCATGAAACATAATGCTTGTTTATTAGATGAACCTCCACTAGAATCAGTAGCATAATGTGCAGCAAGCTTCTTTTCATATTTGGATGACTTCTTCCTTGAAGAATAATGGCATTCAGTGGCATACTGTCCCAATGCCCACATTTATAACATCACACTTGTTTCTTGGTTTTGTGATGTGATTTGGTGCTGTTAGTAGTGGCGATGAAGAAGTGTCACTTGTTTCAACTTTCATCCTTGTAATGAGTGATTACATTTAGCTCTTGGTGGTTGTGCTTCTTTTCACTTGATCTTTACCTGTCTTCACGAGAAATACATCTTCAGAAGGCTTCACAGTAGAACTTTTCTGCTTTACAAATTGGTGTTCATATTGTGTGAGCAATTCACAAATAGACTAAAATGTTGCCTTATTAAGTTTGTCAATGAGTTGTAACATTTTCAAAATACGTGTAAGTTGAGTTAATCCCAATAGCCCATTAAGAACTACAGAAATCATCATGTCGTCTTCAATCTTTCCTCCTGATGTACTACATTTTTGTTTTACATTCTTCAACCGGAAGATGTACTCTGCAATATCCTCACCATCATTGAGCTTAGTGTTAAATAATTGAATTAAGAGGTCAATCTTCTTATATGCGGGTTGTTTGTCATGCATTTCTTGAAGTTTTTCTAAGCTGTCCATGCTTCTGTTTGAAAGGCCTCTACATGAATGATTACTTGTAGAGAGCTAGAAGATTTCAACAAGGCTAGGGATATTTTATCCCTTTTGAAAATAATTCAATTTAGAAGGGTCATTAGGCGGTGTGGGTTGTTTCTCAGCCATATCTCATAAGATCATTAAATACTAATGTGTTTTCCACATTAAGACTCTAGTCCTTATCATTGTTGGGTGCGAGTTTCCCAGCTTCTGATATTAGACTGATTATTTTAGCCATGATAAAGTTTGAAAAATAAAAACAAACCTTATCAGTCTACAAATAATTTTGTGTCCCCCTTTGATTTTATTTCGTAGGATTATCCCATCCACTTATGATTGTATGCTTAAAGGCAATACAATATAGTTACAATATATATTTTCCCTTGAATAAAATATCATTGGAACCTTCAACACAACACCTACAAGTACTTTTCGGAATCACCATGTGGAAAATGATGTCAACAAGACACTACTTTCATACCTCAACAAACAACAAATGGAAGACTCTCTGCTTTTGTATTATTTTTAATAAGTCAACTAAGAGCTTTGAATACTACTCCTATATCCTCTGACAATTAGAAATGTAAAAACTACAAAAGTCTCATTTTCTTCTCCTGTTAATTACAAAGAAAATAATTTAATTGGGCACCTCATTCCTATTGAATAATTTGATGTCAATGTTGCAAACTGATATCCCTTCTTGTGGTAGGTAGGAACTTGAAAATACCATGTTCTCTGCTCCATTAGACAGTCATGCATACTAAGTTTGCAGGTTTATAGTCTTCATATCACTTCAAACCACTGCAAACAATGTTTCATTGGATACTAAATATAAAATTTGTTGTATGCTCTTTACCCAAACGTGGCCTCCTTTGGCTTCCTTTGCTGGGAAACATATGGCATCTTCACTAATGTGTTGTCTTCTGTTGGACAACACTTCACTGTGTGGATGTGTTCCCCTTGTAGCTTTCCTCTTTCTTGTCACAATACCTTGTCACCTTGAAGGAATAGATTTTCTATTACACTTTCTTTCAACTTCAGGCAGATTTGAACAATGAATTGATTGAAACAGAAAGATTTGAGCAATGAATTGATTGCCAAAGCAAGATTTATAGCATTTGATGGGTGGAGTCTTCTCCAAAAGCTTTGGTCCCTTTAAAAGACAAAAATAATTCTTCCCGCACTCCCAAATACACAAATGCATGGCCTGGTTTGGACGACAACCGCAATGCACATATCTTTCATAGTACTCAGGTTTACACTTCTCTTCCTTCCCACTTTCTTTTCTGTTTTTCATAAATTACTCAGCTACCATGGCTTTGATACCATACATGGAACATTTTATAGGCATAAAATTGGCATTATATTCAAATTGGATCAGTGAATTGCCCATTTTTAGGTTTCTCCCAACCCAGCCATATAAAAAGAGCACCTAACCATCTGACTACCCGACAATGGAAAAGTGCCTTATCACTTTATTACTTAAGTAATTTAGGTTTACATCATTATTAATTTCATACCTTTAGTAAAACATACTTTTCGAATCACTAAACTAACAAAGGATGCCTTGCCTCCAGTTTGAGGGTGATGAGGAAGGGGAAGAAGTTGCAAAATTTAAACTTTGGGCAGCTGAGTATAAGCTTTTGAACTATGATAAAAAGTAACGGTGGAAAGTCGGAGAGGGAATGGAAATAAGATGCTAGAATATTAGAAAGTGCAGAGAGGTCTTTTTATATTGTCATGACTCATTTCATTGCCTTAGGCCAGGGACTTACTGTGGATAAGAATGTTCAGAGACATTATAAAGAATGGGTACAGGATATCATAAATATTTGAAGAAAGCTTAGACTTTCTTAACAGCATTCTTACTACCAATACTATGTTTTTAACTTTTTTTTGCCTTCAGTACATATAAATGTAAAAACAAGGTGAGAAAACAAAGAATAAAAATAATTTTCCGTACCCCTTATTACTATTCAGTGGTGTGGAATTGATCCTGAAATAGATAAAGTTTTTCCCTGTAGAAATAGCTTTCCTTGAGTTCCCTTCTACAAACAGTATTTACTGCCACTGATGGATATAGGTATCGCATAGGGTCAGACTTTCCCACTAATGATTGTGTAATCTTAGTTCCCATGCTATTGAAAACCTGCAGTAGAAAAAATAGGGGCCTTCATAAAGGATCAGAGAGCTTATAACTGCTCTAAAATATTTGCAACTCAGCTTTATATGAATATATTCAACCTGAGCAAAGATTGATAAATAAATAAAATTTCATCAGATTTTGAGTTTTGACCAATTTACTTGTTTTTAGGTCCAGCATATACAATGCAATCTCTTTCAAGCTGACAATGAGGAAACAATTTAAGTGAAAAAGGGTAATCCAAGATTTTAAGAGAGCCAAAGCCAAACGGACTACACCAAAAAGACCATTGGAAATTGAATTTCAATGGTGCCTCTAGGGTGATCCAGGAACTGCAGGAGGAGCCCTTATCAGAGACAATGAAAGCAATGTTAAGATCTTTTATGCCTTGAGCGTACATAAGATAACCAATAATATAGAATACATGCACTATTTATTGAAGAGTTTGAAATTAGCCCTTGTCAATAATTTTGCCTCTGGAGGTTGAAGGTGACACTTCAATTATTATTGAAACCGTGAACAAGGTTGTCGAGATTAGAAACACAATGGTATGCTTGAATAAGCAAATGCCCTGAACAGAAAATTTATATATAAAAGTTTCAAATGTTATTGCAGGAGAAGACCATGGGAGGTGACGTTTTGGCTAATAAAGATGGCATGAACTAGGTATCTGCAAGATATATTTCATGCAAATGATCACACAAATAAATCAAATTGAAAATAGCTGATTTTGATTTTCCAATAGATGGGAATTAGACTGGAGTCTTATCCAAGTTCATATTATCAAAAGCATATCTATATAGCTATAACCCTAATAATTGGCACAGAATCAATAAGCCCATAGAGACCTGGAGGAATTGGACAGCACCAAGGTTAAGATTTGGAAAAACTTTAACATTGCATCCAAATGTATTTCAGTTCATAGTGGAGGAGAGGCAATAAGAGAGGATGCTAGTAAGAGTGCATCATTTTATGCCCTTGAATTATCAAGGATTACAACCAATATCACGAATGCATTAGCTATAATCCAAGGTATGAAAATTCCTTTCGATAGGGTCCCTGTCCATTCGGTAATTGAGGGCAGCTCTAATATGATTATTGAAGCCTTCAAAAAACAATTGCCACGATTGGAGACTCAGCTCCATTATTGAAGAAGCAACAAAACTCGCCTCAATTTGCTTCAACTTCTTTTCAGAAAAGGCTGATTTGACATACTGTTGGTCCATGAACAAAGGCTGAACTGCATATGCATTGGCTTGGGGCAGGTCCTTGAGTATATATATTAAAAGATACTTGCATTTTTCTAGATTTTTACGGACCCAGAGTTGTAGAGCATCCAAGGGACCCTAGGTTACCTTCTAGGACATGACAAAAGCTCCCTACCTTTCATTATTCATCATCACTTATTTATTCCCCCTACGTCCATTTAACCAGCCATTTTTCCTTTAGGACTCAGGAAACTGACTGCAGGATATCCCAAGGTTGCCTCTATTCTCCTTTGAGTGACAACTAAAGAATTTTGGGCCTCTCAAATATGCCAACATGAGCCTTTTTGAAACTGAAAGACATGAGGGCAATAAATGCCTTGCTCACAAAGGAAATAATTATACAAGCATATTTTTGCTTGCAATTCTGCTCTTAGCATATTTTTAAATCCACATCATGACAATCAAACTCTCAAGATCTATCCACTAAACATTTGACGCAATATATCTTCTAGAATAGGTAATTCTCACGATGTAACAAGGATCCCAGCTATCAATTCCCCTTGTTGCTAGGAATATTTCTATCCTTCTGAGAGATTGCTTTAGCTGTGCTTCAACCAGGACTTGGTCTCACTTGGTCACGAAGTGGTATGCCAATGCACCAAAACCCAGTTTAGAAATACATTCTTGTTTGTGAGATTAATTTTTAGATTGTGTATTTGCAATTTCCTTGACCCTTTTGCAAGTTCATTAAATCAGCAAGCACAAGACAAGATGTCAACTCTACACCAGTCATTACTAGAAAGTACACACATCTCTCTTTTACCCTAAGCCTCGTTTACACTAGTGTTTTTATTGCTTATTGCAAGGATAAGATTTGAATGGTTGTAGCTAGGATTGTATTGTACCCTATTTCTTCAAGTAATTAGGGAGCTTTCAGCCTAGCCACAATACACCTTGAAGTTGCTGCTACCAGCCTATGGTCATTTTGTTCTTTGTTTTATCTGCTATTGGTTGGCTCTAAAGCATCTTCGATTCAAAGTGTTAGGAATCTTTGATATTAGATAATCTTGTTAGAATTTCAGCGTACTAACCATGAATAGTTGAAATTTATTGAACTTTAAGAACCATATACAGTTAGTTGTATGTGTATGTGCGTGTCTACATATGCATGCACACATGGGGATGTGACTAGCAAATATCAGGCCTAGTTTTACTGGCTGTAGGTTTATGTATTGCAAGTAATCTTCAAAGCCTGCAGGGTCCATTTTGAATTTAATTGAATATATACTTTTCTATTTTGGTGTGAATGGCAAAAGGCTTAACATTAGGCCTGGTATTAGCAAAACCAATTTTGCCTAGTAACCATTTAGGATGGTTGCATGAAGCTCGAATTCTCCACATATTTGGGGTTTTCCCTTTCTGATTAACTTACATTACAGTGCTTACCCAAATAACACAAGGGTCGTGTGGGATCATGACATGTCTGCCTTACTTCTCTAATATATGAGGGAGTAGGAAAAATTCAGTAACAAAGACACTAAAAGTACAGAATTCTCTACATATTTGGGGGTTTTCCCTTTCTGATTAACTTACATTACAGGGCTTATCCCAAATAACACAAGGATCATGTGGGATCATAACATATCTGTCTTATTTCTCTAATATAAGAGGGACTATGATGGAAAAATTCAGTAATAAAGACACTGAAAGTACAATGTTTTCATAAATATCATTTACAACAGGCTTATACTAAAGGATTTACATGGTTTTCTCCTATGATAGTTAACAAGCAAGAACTGAAATAGTATTGTTCTTAAATGCTACTATAGCATTTTGTAATTATACAAAGCATGCATCATACCTAAGGTTCTACTTGACCTTTGTTGCTTTAGGATCAATAAAAAAGTTGAAATAACAATAAATTGATGAATGAAAATAAGTGCATTGCTATGAAGGTTTCAACGTACGGGAAAAACTTGAATTGAGAGGGCTCAACCCTACAGCTTCTTCAATGACTGCCTTATGGTGTATCCTATAAGTGGATTGTTTGAGTTACAGATATTGACTTATTTGTGGCTTCAGAGTCATCAGGTGTAATTACAACTACCACAGACTATTTTTGTGAAGTTGTTCTTATTTGACCCTAAACTGATCGATCTATAGTATATACCTTTTATTCCTTAGAGATGTTGGCTCAGACTAGAGTGGGTCAACTTGTTAGGCTTGCAACATTAAGACTAGCTATGAAACAATTAAATTTCCCAAGTAAATGGGAGTAAAGTTTGAGGCATAAACCATAAAATAAATGAAATACAATTAAATAATAATAAATGTTGATTAAGCACTGTTGAATGAATAATAAGGACAAATAAAAAACAATTTTCTCGTCTAAAGGACAAACAAGGAAAAAGACTAAATTTGTTTGCTTGTTTAAGAACTATTTTCATTTTAGAAGGAAAACAAAGAAAAAAAGACAATTAGTTTTCTTTGTCTAAGAATTATTTCCAAGTAAGAGGATGAATAAGGACATTGACAAAAATTAAATTTCCTTTTTCCAGAAATATGTTCAGGTATGGAGCTATGCTCACTACTAGGCAACTTGCATACAAACATTTTTAATGTCCTAATGTCTCCATCAATATAATAAATAACACTAAAGAAAAACGATTTATCCTTTAAAGCATAAAATCTGTACCTTGTGTTCCTGTCTTCTATCTCTTGATAAAGCTTTAATCAATAACTAGACAAAATGTTTCCTGCATTTTGACAAGAACCTACACAAAGGGCACAGAAATGCTAAACCAATCAAATTGCAAAAGATTGTCCAAAACAGAGACAAAAATAGAAATTCTGACCTTCACAAATCACTAGAAAGATTTGCATCTGAGAATTTGTATTGTAGATTTCAGCTGAAGATATAATTATACAGTGCTAAAGGAAGATAGTATATAATATCTGTACCAACTTCACACCCTTGACTTTGAAAAGCTGCATTTAATCAATAACTAGACAAAACATTTCCTGCATTTTGACAAAAACATCACAAAGGGCACAGAAATGCTAAACCAATCAAAAGATTGTCCAAAACAGAGACAAAAAATAGAAATTTTGCCCTTCACAAATCATTAGAAAGATTTGCATCTGAGAATTTGTATTGTAGATTTCAGCTGAAGATAATATTATACAGTGCTAAAGGAAGATAGTGTATACTATATGTACAAACTTCACACCCTTCACTTTGAAAAGCTGCATACCACTTAATTACAGATTTTTCCCGACTGCACTTACCCCGAGAATAAAATCATGAATAGCTAAGAATTGACCTCCCCCTCTCTATCTAATGAGATTCCCTAAAAATGAGCTGTGAATTATTTGATCCAAAGAATCAATTGTCCCACCATCACTCTCCCTCCAGCTGTGCTCCACTTGAATGTCAACCGACTTCACCCAGTGATATATTTTATTAATTGAGGGTCATTTCATGGGTAATTGACAAAAAAATGCAAGCTTACTTATCATAGAGGGAGACCTTTAGCGAAATTGATTACCTATACCAAAAAATCTTATCTATTTATCAAGAATGTGGAATGAACAGACAAATTACTCATCCACCTAAATTGTGCCACTCCACTAGAATTGAAATGAATGAACAGAACAGTATTACTATTATCCAATAAAATCTTCATTTGTCCATAACATACAGCAGAGTAGCAGTAGGAATCCAATCCTTCAATTAATTAAGCAGAGACCAATGTGTGCTACTGCAATATGGTAGAATGCTATAATAAACAGAGGATGACAGAATAGAAGAGAAGAAAACTTGCCGGCATAGACAGATAGTAGTCATAACAGGAAACTCAGCTCTGACCAAGTCATACAAGAGAAAAGTACATCTACTATGTTTGAGATTGATTTGATAATCTTCTCTTGGAAGAATCTTGTGCAGGACTCCATGTCCTCGTTCCTTAAATACAGGCATACATCCTTTACATAATGAATGTTAGCCTTCAACAAAATAGCTAATGACAAAATGTGCTTTCTCTGGAGATAAATGTTGTTGAAAATGCCATATTTGATTATTGAAGCTTATGACTTACTTATTAGTATTCAACGCCCCTCACTTCTTTAGTTTTTTTATGGTTCAAAGTTCCCATGCAACACCCACTCATCTGCAATTGACTGATTTTGTTCTATATCCACCTTTGTACGCATCATTATAGCTTTCCACGAACACTACTGCAACCTGCGACTCAAATTCTATGTACGTACACCTCCTATCCCTTCACTGGCTAATTGTAACTCCAAAGGTTAAATCACATGCATCTGACAATCTTCTAAATACTCAAGTATCCTGGACATACTGAAGATGGATGAATTAACAAGCCGTTCTACCCATGCTTTCTAGTAACAAATGGCTATCTATCATCCATTAGGAAATAAGAGATAAAATATGCAGAATAATCCTTACAGAATCAACAAGAGAAACTAATATGCGAGAAAATATTACGAGATCTCAAATAAAAGTGTAGAATAAATAACACAACACGGAGAGACAATATTTAACGTGGTTCACCCAATTTGGGCTACATCCACCAAGAATCACTTGCTTTCGATTTTATTACAAGCCTCCACTCTCTCAATACAATACCCAGATCCGTTTGGAGCTATGCTCAACAAATTCTACAAATTCACACCCGAATTCAAATCACATCTGCGCATACATTTACTTGTATTTCTATCATATGCATAAGACCATATAAATAGACAACTCGCAAAAGCATACAAACCGTGGGTATCAAAACAATGGGTACCGAAAACCATGGGCCCAAAAATAGCCCATAACGGTTACCCATTACCCATGGGTTAATAAACCACCCATGAAAATTTGCTTGAGGCTTCGCCCGAACCCCGACGACCGCTCACCGGCGAGCGGACCATCGTAAAATACCCGAGTGTAACACATAGAAGGTGTACCAAACTCTAACATGAAAACGAGGCTCCACAAACATAACAATCTCCCACTGAGACTGATTTCCACCGAGCAAGCTTCTTAACCCTTCACTATCATCCGCGAAGGCCAACCAAAGAGCTTTAGTTTATCCCTTGTGACCACCTTGGTCATCATGTCTCAGATTAACTGGTATGAATCTTCTCCAACTTCAACTTATCTTCTTCCAAAGTTGTCTGATGAAGTGATATATCAATTGTATATGTTTTGTCACGGAGTGGAAAGCGAGTTCTTAACTAGGTGTATAGACTGACTATCACTATGCAACTTACATTCCTTCTACTTACGCCCCAACTCCTCAAGTAATTGTTGTAACCAAATCATCTCTTTGCTTGCCTCTCTGTGGCGTGAACATACTCACCTCTCGTGATTGATAAAGCCACCACCTTCACGTAGTCGTGAAATCCACTCACTTTGTTGTCCCACCTACGGTGTAAATATAACTGTCAGTGCTCCTCCCATTGTCGACATCTCCAACCATGTCCAATCTACATAACCAAGTAAAGTGGTGTTTGATCCATTGTAGCACAAAATCTTGCCCCCATGGTTCCTCTCAAATACAAGGATCCACTTTCACGCCACAATGCTCTTTACCTGATCACTCATAAATCTACTCACATGACTCCCACCGCATGGGCAATATCGCCTAGTGCACACCATAGATACATCAAACCGCCAACCGCCGATGAGTAAGGTACCATGGACATCTGGTTTCTTTCTGCTTTCTGCTTGGACACTACTCCTTTGATAACTTAAAATGGCACGCTTGCAAAGAGTCCCAATACCGGTTTAGCATCCCGCATGTTAAACCTATCCAATACCTTCTTAATGTACTCTTCCTGAGATAAAGTCAGCTTCCGTTCCTTCCTATCTCGAGTTATCCTCATACCAAGGATTTGTCTGGCTACCCCCAAATCCTTCATATCAAAGGATTCACTTAGCTATTTCTTGAGTACTTTTATTTCCTGCGCATGTTTTTACCTCGCAACCAACATGTCATCAACATACAAACACAGGATAATATAACTTCCATCCTCAAATTTCTTTGTATACACGCAATGGTCAGAATGACATCTAATATAACCTTGCTCCATCATGAAGCTATCAAACTTCTTATACCATTGATGTGGAGCTTGTTTCGTGCCATCAAGCTCTTCTTCGGTTTGCACACCATCTCCTCTTTACCTTTGACTTCATATCCTTCTCTACGGTGTATATATAGCTCCTCTTCCAAATCACCATGGAGAAATGCGGTCTTTGATCTAACTGTTCTAAGTGCAGTCTTCACCGCCACTATTCCAAGAATAGCTTCCGATATAAGTCATTTTTACTACTGGGAGAAAAAAATCTTATCAAAATCTATACCTTGTTTACCACCAACCGGCCTTATATCTTTTCTTTCCTCCTTCGTCTTTAACTCAGTACACCCACTTGTTCCGCAATGCTCTTTTGCCTTCCGTAAGCATTCACCAAATCCCAAGTCCTGTTCTCCATGAGAGACTTATGCTCCTCATCCATGGCTTGCTCCCATTTCTTTGACATCTACCCGCATTTGCTTCATCAAAGCTCTCTCGGCTCTCCACTATCGGTGAGTAATAAATAATAAAGAGAAGGAGAAAAACGTTCGGTTCTTTTCTTACCTAGAAGACCTCCTCACCGTAGGAGTTTGGGGTTCTTGTTGAGTAGGTTCCGAACCGATTCATGGGTCATTTTCCCATCTGGAAGATCCTCTACCACCGCATATTCTTTCTTCGATTCTTCCCTGTTTTCCTATGGTTCTATTGCTTATACATGACTTTCTCATTAAAGACCACATCCTAGATCGAATGATTTTCTTGTCCTTAATACTCCAACATTTAAACCCAAAGTCATCACCACCATAACTTGAAAAGTACATTTTTCTCGATTTAGCCTCTAGCTTGGGTCCTATCATCCTTGTCTATATGAACAAACACCTCACATCCAAAGACTCTAAGAAATGAATAATCAACTTTCTTACCATACCATGCCTCCTCGTGGTGCCTCCATCCAAGGCACTTAAGGGTCCTCTCGTTTATCAAGTACACAATTGTGCTCACCGTCTTCCCCAAAAAGAAAGAGGCGATCCCGCATGTAACCTCATGCTCCTAAGACGTTCTATTATTGTTCATGTTTATCCTTTCGATACCCCATTCTGCTGTGGAGTTCCCTGGAACCGTCTTTTGCTGCCTCATGTTCCATTCTTAGAAAGTAATCATTAAATTTATTAACATGAATACTCCCCTCCATTATTTGACTGAGACATTTTAACTTAAGACTCGTTTCATTCTCTAGGCTTTCCATTTAACAAAAGTGTCAAATACATCAGATTTGTTTCTAATCAATAAACCCAAACTTTCCTTGTTGCATCATCAATAAAATTAACATAATAATTTGAACCTCCAAGAGATGATACCTAAGCCGGCCCCCATACATCGAATGTACCAACTCTAACTTACTCTCTTCTTCGTAGGTCCAACCTTGAGAAACCTTACTCAGCTCTGTTTCCCATATATGCAGTTCTCACAAATCCAAACTGTTTACGTATATCCGAGGCAAATTCTTCTTTATGATGTTCATGCCCTTATGGCTCATATGATCGAGCCTATAGTGCCATAATATTATATCATCTGCGAAGCCACAAGATTACAATCATTAGTACTATCGGTGGTTAAATACAAGGTTCCAACCTTCTTACCTCTTACCACCACAAGAGCACCCTAGAGTTAGTTGTAAATATCACAAGACAACCATCACTTCCCAATTGCCCCGCCGATATCAAATTTCTCTTTAATGTAGGCACATGTCTAACATCCTTCAATAGCCATGTATTCCCATTCTGCATCTTAACTCAGACAGCAGAACCTTTTCCAACTATACTACTGAAGGCTCATCATCACCAGAAAACATGCCCAAAATCCCTTGAACATAATCAACAAAATAATGCCTATGTGTAGTAGCATGAAAAGAAGCCCTTGAATCTAAAACCCAAGATTCAAGAATATTATGCAAAGAAAGAATCAAAGCATCTTGGCATACATTACCCGATGCCACATTTGCCTCATTGTTTTCTTCCCGTTGTTTCTTCTTGTCCCGAAGCTCCCAACAATCCTTCTTTGTATGCCCAGGACTTTCCCACAGCCCAACATACTGATCTTGCTCTTGGATTTTGACCTTGCCCGATCTTTCGATTTTCCACGGTTTCCTCTATTCTTCCGTCTCCCTCTAGTTTCCATCACAAAGCATTCCACTGAAGTAGAAGATTCCTGGAGCTTTTCTTCGCATTTCCTCGCTTAGAAGCACCCTACTACATCCTCAAACTTCAACTTCGAGTTAGTTGGGCGAGTTGCTTCTACCGCCATTACTGTACTATTCCAACTTTCGGGTAAAGAGCACAAAATTAATAAAGCCCTAACTTCATCAAATTCTATCATAACAAAGCTAGCATATTCCAACCATATTGAAATCATTTAAATGATCTCACTCGAACTATTCTCGAGACATCTTCATATTAAACAACTTTTTCATTAAAAATATCTTGTTAGAGGCGGAGGGTTTTTCATATAACTTCCTAATGCATCCATTAGATCTTTTGTAGTCTTTTCCTTTGAAACATTAAATAATACCAAAGATGCGAAGACAATGGATCGTTCCAAGTGCCTTCGATCCAACAAATCCCATTCCGCATCTGTCATACTCGAGGGTTTGTTTACCTTCTCAAACAAATGAGTATAAAGATCATTCTGATAAAGGTAATCTTCCATCTCGCATCTTCCAAAGACTAAAATTCTGCCCATTGAATTTATCAACCCTAGATCTTCCATCATCCGCCATAGCTCCCACTCAAGCTAAAAACTTTCCTGAATTCAATACTTGAAAAAACCAAACCCTCTCGATACCATTGTTGGAAATAAGAGATAAAATATGCGGAATAATCCTTACAATCGCAACAGTAGAAACTAATATCTGTAAAATATTACGATCTCAAATAAAAGTGCAAAATAGATAACACAACACGAAAGACAATATTTAACGTGGTTCACCCAATTTGGGCTACGTCCACCAAGAATCACTTGCTCATATTTTATTACAAGCCTCCACTCTTTCAATACAATACCTGAGATCCGTTTGGAGCTACTCAAACAAATTCAAATTACATTAATGAAAAGCACATCTGCAATACATTTGCTTGTATTTCTATCATATGTAAGACTATATAAATAGACAATCGCTGCAAGCTTTGATACAAAAAAATAGGTATCAAAACAATGGGCAAAAACCGTGGGTATCAAAACAATGGTACTAAAACCATGGGCCCAAAAATAGCCCATAATGATTACCCATTACCCATGGGTTAATAAACCACCCATGAAAATTTGCTTCGGGGTTTCGCCCCGAATCCTGACCCGCTCACCGAGGTGGGGACCGCCATAAAAATACCCGAGTGTAACACATAAAAGGTGTACCAAACTCTAACATGAAAAGCTCCACAAACATAACATCATCTTCCATCGTAAAGACTGTTTATCAAATCTATCCAGTGCAATGTCCTATCTCGATAATAATGTTATTAGTCTCACTTGAAAAATGTTCGAGAAAATTAAATATTTTTTATCACATTTTTTTCTGCAAGCCACATCGTGGCTGCCTCTCCAAGATTTATGGAGTTTTGTATGGTGCACCTACCTTTACATATTCCGTACAAAACACTCACGTTGACTTGTCGATTAATTCCACTATACAAACCAAGTTTACAACCTTTTTGTTAAAATATGTGCACATGCACACACAAAGTCTGTAGGAACACCTTTTAGATTTTTAATGGATTTGATATAGTCATATTTCAATTCTAAACATGACTGAAGATCAATTCTAAGTCTATGGAGGTGCCCATTAGGTGGCCGGTAACTTTCCTATTTCGTGGTCTACTAGCTACAATAGTTGCATTAATGGGAGGGTTCATTTTAGCATATAGCTAAAACATTTAATATACAAATCATCGTTTGCATGAATTTATTTTTGCACCTAGGTGTAAGGCCACGAATCTTTATTGGCATGGAATAAGAGCTACCAACTACAGTGTAATATGCTTGCATTAGTTTTTCCTTCTGCCACAAAGTTTAGTGTGATTAATTCCAAAAGAATTATCGTGCCTTCCCAATTTTCCCCAATGGAAACCTTGGTATTAGTCACTATGGTTAGGTAGCATTAATAACTGACCTAGTTATACTGATATCAAGCTTCCAATAAATCTCACACGGCATAATTGACACATATCATTTTAGGATTTGAGAAGATCTCCTTGTAGCTTCAGGAAGGATGTTAATAACTAAAGCTCCATCTAGCATTGTCATTGGTTACCCATTAGTAACCAAAATAAATAGTCTGACCTGATACTGATCAGTGATGAAAAGAATAATGCTGACTAATAGAGACAAAGTTGGTGGTCTACCCATGTAGACTTAGTGTGTTATCAAACCATGCCAAAAGAGGCCTGTATATTTATAACAGCATACCATAGACATCCAGAAAAGCATTATGAACTTTTAAATTCTAAAATTAGTAGCAGTAAACTTATATGAAAAATAAAACTAATGATAAAAAGGCAATTAGAGTCGCCCAAAGTATCAACACTTAGTTCCAAATATGTTAAAAGTTTGAAAAGCTTCCAACAGGATTCATCTCAAAAGAAAGCAAGTACGATGTTTGGCACTGTATGCTTAAACATGTGGGTTGCAACACAATGTGGTGAATCAAATCTAATAAAATAGTAATGTTAAAAACAGTAAACATAACACTAAAATGTGCACCAAAGACCTCAAATATGTATCCCATTGTAATTATTTGGCAAACCAAACTCTCTAGAGGGAGTTGATGTTGTTCCAGAGTTATTTTCCTACCTTGTAAACACAAATAATAAAGAGAGAAATCCCATGTATGGGTATGATGATAAATGTTGTTCAACGAAGGAATCTTAAAGTTGTTCAAAGGGGATTGATACTTAATGGGAGCTGGACCTGGCTTGAGTGACCTCTGCTCGGTTCTAGCTCACAATGTTATTGTTTTCTCTGTTTCAGCCTCAGTGGGCTCTCTTCCAAGTAATGCAATTCTTTCTGTGGTTTGTGCTGATTGTTTGTGTTTATATCTAAGTTTTTCATCAAAGCTATTCACTTCTACGTTATCTGGTTCATCAAGTTATTTATTAGACTTAATTTGTCCCTGCTCTTCATTGCTTCTGCTTCTAAAGTGGCTTTGCCACTTTGTGTTACATCATATGAATGCTAGCTTCATATGCAAATGCAGATCATAGATGACTCCATATCTACGAGCACACACAAAACATTTTCAAAAACTAGACATTGGTGTTCTTGGCTCAACAGATATACAGGAAAAATACTCATATGGATCTGGGATACTCAGAAACGCCATACAGGCCCACATACCTGTGTATGAATGGTACCAGGTAAGGGTATGGGACAGACACTTGCCCAAAACGCGACACAGCCCCAGGTACAGCCAAAGCAGTACCCGGGACGTTTCTGTACCGTGTCAACAGCACTCTTCATTTTTAAACACCGGGTTTTGAGGAGTAAATTTGCTCTGCAATAGCCAAACAGGATTCCCGTGTAGTCTATCTTCCTATATAGATGTAATTGTTTTGTTGTCTATCCTCCTATATAGATGCACATTAGATTTTGTGTGTCTGTCTTCAGCCTTGCTTTCTTTACATAATTTGCCTATTTTTTCGTCACACACAGTGATTGGTACAGCCCATTAGCCTCTCACAAGAATGTCTATGTGAACTAAGCTCTTATTCACTTGTGCTCTTCTTTTTCCAGCAAAAGAATTGTACAAGTCTGGGGTATGAAGGTGGGATTAGAGTAGTAAATTTGATTTCTGTAAAAGCCAAACAGGACCCTCATGTAGGTTATCTTAAGTGTTTTATCTTTTATGGACTAAAAATGAGTATTATGAATTTTTTAATATATTTTGAATAATATATTGTTTGGCCATTTCCATGCTGTTGCGCACCAAAGGGTTTTTTTAAATTGGCATTTCTGCGTTTGGAACCCATACCATTACCGTTTCCTAGCAACCTAGATATAGATCTCTATCTTCGTCCTTCTTTGCATCATCATCCTTCTCAAAAAGTTGGTGTTCTTTATACTCACACAAACTGGGGTTTTAGGATTTCGAACAGTGACCACATTGAGGATGAGAAGCACTACTTGACATGGGTCTTAAAAATGAATGAGGATAATATGACACTGATCTCAAGGGTCTTAAAGGATCACATCAAAAAGCCAGTAGATGAAAGACTAAAGCTTTTCTCCAATTTAGTGAAGGAGTATCTTTCAAATTAGACAGAATTTTGAGAAGATGTAAGATAAATTTTATCTTTATTCCATGCGATAATATTGGAAGCATGCTCAAACCCACCAGGATGCTCTCAAACCAAAACTTGGTTGTGGATTTTATTGCATTGATTATATGTGTGCTTGTCCTTGCATCGGGGGAGACCAAGAGATCTTTTCAACAAATGTTTATAAAGCATAGACAAAGATCGCATCAAGAGCTCAGCTTTAGCAGAACAAGCCCATCCTACATCTCATGACATTTGTATTGAAAAGACAAAAAAATGGGTAAAATAAGAGAATTACATAAAAAGAATCTGAGAGACTATAAAGATTGGGAAGCATCCTAATAATCTCAATAGGTAAGAGGGACCTGGGCTTCGCAATTCTTGGAAAACCATATTCATCTGCCTAAAGCTCAAAATGGAATCAATTAGTCTGTGGTTAAAATTATTAATTGCCCTATTGACTATTATTAAATAATTTCAATAACCATTAATTACTCTTTAGTTTTAATTGTGATCTCTATCTCATGCTGTAGTTGATATTATCTATATAAAGAGCCCTTATTTGTACTCTCGTCATTCATCCTAATGGTAGACGGTAGACAACAAAGTGTAGTCTGAAATGTCGATCTTCTAAATTCTGTACACAATCTCTCTGGAAATTTCTTTTAAAACTAAAAGTGTTCGACAAAACAAGTTAAAAGATGCATCAACCTTAAACCTGTCATTTATGTCACAAGGTTCTCCAAATTTTATTGAAAAAGTTTGAATTTTGCCGAACTTTATTCTCATTGAACATGAACTCGAACTTTATCCATTATTTTTGCATGGGAAGTTTTGACACGATTTTGCATTATTTTACAAATGTGTGTATATATACATATACCGACTGAAAGTAGCAGACAAAAAGCTCTCTCCACTCTGTCCCTCTGACATATTTATGCATTTTTTTCAAAAAAAAATGATAGGAAAAAATTGTTCGAACTTAAAGACATTTTTTTCTTGAACTTGAACCAAACTTTATCCTCGTCAAACATAAACATGAACTCAAACCTTGTGACTTGGCTGTTGTAGATCACTAACATCAAAACATCATTTCTTGATATGTGGTGTTCGTATGGATCATAGCTTTCCCATATGTTATCTTAATTTACCTGGGGTATGCAAACCAATCTGGTTGATGTTCTTTTCCTGGCTATCATCAAATTTTGAGTTGCTGTTCTATTTCAGAAACAAAAAAATCACAAAAATTTCCTCTATCCAGATCATGGCTGATAATCCATGTCATTACAACTCAGATGTGAGAAGCAACTAATTAGTGGTAAGGCGGGAGCGATTGACATAGGGATATAGGCCAACATCCAGCTTGTGTTTCTATGATGGATAATGTGGTCAAGCTACTCGCACCTGTCCAGTCCAATCGTTTTGTCTCTTTCTGACAGATGAGAGTGCAAATAGAAAACCCCACTGGGCTTGCTCCCCTGTTGATGATGCATCCCGGTGATAAAGTAGGCCCCACCAGAACGAGGCCAGGTTCAGGACCCTGGGGAATTCGGAGAAAATAAAAATCTCTTGGACAACAACTTCTTGTCAGAAAGTTTCCAGGTGCCTCCAGTGTGTAGTGTCGCCTCCGGTGTGTAGCGTCTACTATTCACCTAAGAAAATAAATCTACAGTGGTTTGTTAGTGATGGTTCCAAAATGACAAAATGGTCCTCTCAATTCAGCCTTAATGCTCTTATCTGATAAAAAACATGAAATACTGTCATGAGAGCCTAGACTGCACGGAAATGCCCTAGACCCCCTCGTACCAGGCTGGGTACGTTTGGGTATGGGTACGGGTACGGGTACGCCCTGGGTATGCTGTGGGTACGTACCCACAGGCCCTGGGTACACCAGGGTACGAAATCCATACCCAAGACGTACCCAGGGCCTGTGGGTACGTACCCACAGAGTACCCACAGTTTTTTTCATTTTTTTAAGTGCAAAAATAAAATAAAAAGAGTACCCAGAGAGTACCCACAGTTTTTTCTTTTTTTAAGTGCAAAAATAAATAAAACATGAGGGCTTTGATTGGAATTGAACTTTGGAAAGTTCGTGTGAGATTCAATATTGCCAATAGGCTCTGAAGGGTCGAGAGAGATGAAAAGGACTTCATTTGGTTGACTTACTATTTGGGGGCTTTCTTGTTGCTCCTCATGGGTCCTTTATTCTTCAGTCAATTTGGAAGGCATGGGAACAAGTGAAGCACTTGGTGGTTGGGCAGCCTATCTTCTCTTCATTTGACATTAGGTGCCAAGCCTACAAATCGATTTCGTCGAATCAGAAATATAATGACAAGATCCTTGCCTTGACAAGAGGTTGTTCTGCCCTCCTTTGGTTTGAGAAAGGAATTAAAATATTTCATGACTTTAAATGTTTTTTTAATGTCCAATGATACGTCTAACTCAAGCTTAAGGCATTAATAATGAATTATCAAATCTATAATACAGTCTATGTTATTAACTATTATGTTTTGAACATTATGAATCAATACAAACTCAAGTCTCAATTCTCAAAGTATTGGAAATTTGTTTTCATGTTCTATGAATGATTTTAAGTTGTATGAGTATTAAATTTCAATAAGTATGCAAATGTTTCTTTAAATTTATAATTTTATATGCATATATATATATACGTACCCAAAAGCGTACCGTACCCGAGATTTTTAAAATTTGCCGTTTCAGCATACCGTACCCATACCCGTATCCATACCCGTACCTGTATCCGTGCAGTCTAGATGAGAGCATATAAAGAGGGTAATTTGTGACAATGCAGAAACGGAAAAGGACAAATATCTGAATCATTGGTAATAAAGAATGTGTCAAGAGTCAGCACAAAATTCTTCACTCAAGAGGTTAAATTCATAGGGAGATGCCGATCTTAAGTAGGGAGCTACATACAAAGTATTGAGGAACCCCTTTGTTCAGTTTAGCAGGTGGCTGCTTTGCAAATTATTTTCCAATTTCCTAAATTTTTGGACTAAACCCTACCCTTACCTTATGCTCAAATATGTATGTAAATGCTAGTAACCAAAGTGGATAATCAGGATTGCTTAAAACTCAGACTGAACTCGTTAAATTAAACGGCGTGCAAGCAAACCCATTTATGACCAAACATCATGAACACACCAATCAGAGTTTTTATGTGCGTGTGTAGAATCAATTTGAATGCTTAACAGTGAAAAAAATAAATCAGGAATTGAAGATTGTCTGTAAACTGCGTAGCTTTGAAATGAGGTTATTATAGTAAGCAAAAAAATTGAAGAATTAAATCATTGAATTAAAAAGTACCTTGAGAATATGTGGCTCGGTATAGAAAAGCCTGATTGCGGCATGAATTATGTCAACTGTATTAGTAAGGGTGCACAATGTACAGTGTTACAGTGTAGAAATGGCTTCAGATAAAAAAAGATGTCAATTTTAACAAACCTGATCAGATTAGACACTGTTTCTTCTAAATCCACTCACCCTTACATTTAAATAGTGGGTTCGAAATTACAAAATAATGTATAGGGTACATGGTAGTCGTGTTTAAGATATCTAGGGTAGTTAATAACATAATAAGCCACATCATACTCCCAATATGCACGATGTATTAATTTGTGCTTCAAATATAAAAGGTGAATGTAAACAAAGAAAGGTATACATGATAGTATCATAGTTTAGGTTTATAGGGAAACTTATAGTATCTGAAACCGTCTCATATTCTCAATATACATGAGGTATTTAATCGTGCTTCAAATATAAGGAAGTCAAGACATAAGGAAAGGTCTACATGTAGTGTCATGTTAAGTCTATAGGGTCGTTTATAGTATACGAGACCATCTCATTTTCTAAAACATGGGAGACACTTAAAACTATTGTTTAACCATTAATTAAATCTTAGGTCAATTTAATTAGCTTTACATTAGATTAGAGTTGATTATAAATCTTACAAAGATGGTACAATAGAAAATACTACCCCGATTTGCAACTTAGGTTAGACAGAAAGAATTAACATACATTAGTCAACCTAACATGCAATTGAAAGCTCAAAACAAATGTATGAAGGCACTTAGCTGATTTTAGATGACTTATGGAGAGATTTGGGACTATGCAATAGTGAAACTAGGAGATTTAAACATGAATGACCTTCGCAACTAGGAATGTGACTATGAATCAACCTAGGTCAGGACCATACCAAACTATCAAGATTGTACCATATGGTCTCGACCCTATTGACGGTCTTGGACCTACTCAATCGCCTTATGTAACTTTCTATGGTGCTCGCTTTCCTGGATTTGTTTGTCATTTTCAAACCTTAGTTGTTGTACATGCAATGAGGCTCTCTGATTAAACTTATCATCATCTCAAACCCTATCCATGGATGAAGAGTCTTGCAAAACAAATATTATAAGGGTTATGGGCACCCCCATGCACCATCGATGTCGGAACTACTTTGAAGAGGCCTCAAATTGCACGTTGTTCTTCACCTAGTATGTGATATCTAGATAGATGAATCAGATTTAGAATTTACTTTGACGATGTTTTTTTGACTTGGCTCTTACTAAAATACTAAAAGAAACAATAAACATATCGTTCTAAGCCACAAAGAACTCGATGCTAATAAAACATCACACTCAATAAGCTAAAAGCAATTCACCATAATAACTTTACAAAAACCTTTGCAAACAAATGAACAACAATATCATATATTATAATGGAACTCTATGCAATATAATGAGAATGGGCCTTGCTTATATAGGCAAGGAAGATCAATCTAAGAACTAGTCAAGGCCATAGATCAAGTCATAAATCAAGGAAAGAAAGAAACTAGTCAAGGTCACAGATCAAGGAAATAACTATACCTAACAACTAAATAATATCCTCCTAATATCTAAATAAGATAAAAGAAATATCCACACATAAGTGGGTGAGGATAAATAAAAGAGAAGGTAAATAAAGTACCTAGGTGAACATGAGCTAAGGTAAACAACCTACTCTAACACCTCCCTCAAGTGAAGTTAGGGGCCCAAAATAAAAGTTGTATATCCATAGTATGAGTTGCAACAACAAGCCTTGATCGGTACTCATGTACAATGATAAATCCAAGAATAAATCTTGAACCAAAAGTAGGAAAGAATCATGTTAGAAGGAAAGAGAAAGAAGAATAAGAAGAAAGACGTTCTCATGAACACCCCCAAGAACAACTTCAAAACCCAAGCATGTCATGTAACTCAAAGGTAGTGAAGTGATGCAAAAGGCTTCATAAAGATGTTAGTAACTATTGTTAAGTCGGAATGTACTTTAAGCAAAGAACTCCATCTTGAATGTGTTGATTTAATGAAGTGTATGTGAACCACAAGTATGCTTGGTTCGTTGGTTCTCAACAAGGTTGCGAGAAATGTGAATTACACTTTGGTTGTCACACCAAAGTACCGTCATTGAATCCTGTGGGAATCCAAACTCAGTCAATAACTATCAAAACCAAAGAATGTGTTGAATCAATGTAACTATTTCCTTGTACTTTACCTTTGAAGATGGAAGTGCAATAGTTTGTTACTTTTTTCATGCCCAAACAACTAGAGAAGAACCAAGACAAAAAAGGTAACCAAAAGTGGAATGCATGTCATCATATGAACTCCGCCCAATTTGAATCCGTATATCCAACCAACTGAGTAGAACCCCAGCATAGTGTAGTCCAAAGTGGGAAGTGCCCTATAAATAGCGCAAAATCCTTTTAGTAGCCTACTAGTGACTATTATGAGGAGAATGTGCAAATTGAGATACAAGCCCTACTATAAATGAAATATCAAGGTGAGTATGGGTCAAGTACATGAGACTTCCACCTAGTTGCTTATACAATGTAGGATCAAAAAGTGGAGTGGTATATGCGGGAAGTAAAAGTATCCCTATGTTGAAAAGGAGATGGACTTGGCTTGCAATCAACCATATCAAAATGTTGAAGAAGATCATGGGTGTAATTTTTTTGACTCAAATGAATCCTTGAATATGTCTGAGAAATCTGTAAACTAAGGAAATAATGCAATAACCCGAGATCTGTCATGTCAAACTACGTGGAAAGAGCCCTTTGAATAGTCTAAATATGGGAAGAAGAACTACCAATAAGTAGCAGATTATCAACATACAAGACAAGTATAACAATATCCTCACCAACATGTTAGAGATATATTATAGGATCAAAGTGGCGGCGAACAAAACCAATAGATAGAAGAAAATAATCCATCTTCTCATACCAAGCCCGAGAGGCCTATTTGAGACTGTAGAGAGACCATCGGAGTCTAAAAATAAGAGAAGAGTCATCAACAAATCCAAGAGTTGCTCCATGTATATTTCCTCCTATAAATCTCCATGTAAGAAGACGCTCTTCACATCCATTTGGTATATGGGAAACCCCTATGATGCAACAATAGCAAATACAAGGCATGTTGAATCCATCTTAGCAACAGGTGTAAAAGTCTTAGAGTAATCAATACCTTCAACTTGTGAGAAACCCTTGCAACAAGACGGGCCTTATACTTGTCAATGGACCCATCAATTGTGTATATGGATTTGTATATCCATTTACACATAATCATCTTTCTTCCTTTAGGAATAGAGACCAAATCCCAAGTATTATTCTTCATCAAAGAAGAATATTCATCTACCATCACATCATCCCACTCTTGTATCCCATGAGCCTGTGAAAAAGGTTGTGGATCCTCAAAAACTGCCTAACACAAAATTCCAAAACATGTAGAATGTGCATGATGATGCCTAGTGGGTGGAAGATCCTATATGAAAGTTGTTATCTCAGAAACTATAGTACGAGCCCACTTAGGCATAGTGACAACATCAGTGGGAATAGGATCCTTGTTGGCATCCATAAACTCCTCAGTTACCTCCTCAAAGAAGGGATCCTCAAGATGAGATAAAGAAGTAGGCATGGAAGAAGATGAAGAATCACGAGGAGAGAAGTGCTCATCAAATTGAACATGTGTTTGAAAAATAACCTCATGAGTATCAGGATCTAAAAGTCAATAAGATCTCATGTCCTCACAATACCCTACAAAGATAAAGGGTTTTCTCTTCTTATCCAAGGCTTTCCTTTTCTTCTTTGGCACAAAGGCCCAAACATGGCTCCCAAAGACTCAAAAAAATGAGACATCGGGCTTAGTTTTGGACCAAGCTTCCTCTGGAGTCAAATGCTCAAGTGTTTTGTGTGGTGCATGATTTTGAATGTAGTTAGCACAATTAACTACTTATGCCCATTATATAAGAGGTAAATCTCTAGAATGCATCATGTAGTTAGCCATTTCCTTCAAAGTTCGGTTCTTCTCATTCTGCTAAGCCATTTTTTTGTGGAGTATGAGGAATAAAATGTTGGTGAATAATGCCATGAGCTTCCAAAAATTAGAAAACTCTTTAGTGAAGTACTCCCCCATTATCGCATGTGAAGGGTCTTTAAGCAAAGGAAAAATAATGCTTGAGTTATTCAAGGTGAGTGTGCCATATATATATATATATATATATATATATATATATATATATGTCATAACCAAGGTCATACAAAAGCAAATGGTATGGTTCAAGATAAAGAGAGACAAATTTTAGTGGTGATAATGTAGAGGCCGAAGGCAATCATGAGCATAATATAACCTTAAAAATTCATTATAGGTGTGAGAAGGGGTGTAATGTCATAGGGTGTAAGTCCTAAAGGAGACAACACTTCATAGGTACATACATTCTTGTTTATATGCAAATTGAGTGGCACATGTGGCCAATAATGACCATGAATGTAAACAATGCTAGTAAAAGTATCAAAATGTGACAACATGCTAGAGATAGGAAAATTGATATATGAGGAATGTTTAGGGAGGGTGTTGTTGTAGGCAATAAAACAATATGTCCATGTGCTTTAAGCTCATTGATTAAGTGGATCAAAGATTGGTAATGATCGGTGCCATGTCTAGAAATGTGATGATAGTTGCAAAAAGGGATACTAGGTTGGTGGGAAAGCTTAAGATTATAATGATGTCACTTAGAAGGAAAAATGAGGAAGCCGTGATCAATCAAGATAGGAAACAAATTGTGTGGTGTATCAAGATGATCCTGGATGGAAATAAGATGTACATGTGGTAGAGAATCCAATGTGTTGACCGTATTTTGTAGTGGGTGGAAATATTATCGGTGAGATGGGGTCCAGTAGTACATATTAGAGACATCATTCTTAAGCCAATAATGCATGGGTTGAGTGGAGACATAGAGAGAATGAAACATAGATTCATGTTTATTGATTGGAATGAAACGAGGTCACACAAAGTGTCATCAATGAGGTCAATGGTGTTATTGTTGCTATCGGTAGAATAATGAAGTGCATCGGGATGTTAAACAACACCGTCCAATAGGGAGTAGTAATTACTAGTTGTGAGATAGTGACAAAAGATGAGGCAAGGATTGTGGTGCTAATAGTTGTAGAATTTTCCACAAATGAGGATGGAATAAGAAAAGAATGGTGGCTAGTTTCACCAAAAACATAAGTATCAAGATTGTCCATAGGGATGGGTTGTAATGGAGGAGTGACAAAGGAAGTTGTGGATGAGATATGAATTTGACATTATGGAAAAGGATTAGGATTAGGGACTATGGTGAACTTAATGCTATTATGTAGGAATTTAACACAATGGTGGAAAGTAGAAGGAACAACCTACATATCATGTATCTAAGGGTGGCCCAAGAGTAAGTTGTAATGAAGAACATTATCCATGATATGAAAAGTGGTTGGTAATGTCATAGGGCCAACATGAACATCCAAAGTGATAGTGCCTAATGTGTCCAGAGTGTGTAATATTGTCGAAGCCATGAATGGTAATAACAATAACATTGAACGCACTACGAGAAAGTCCCATTTAAATAGAATATACTTAGGAAAAATATTAAGACCATAGTAGTCATTATTAATCAAGACTTGATTAATGGGAAAATGTTGAGCACTTGTGGTGATAAAAAGAGGTGGGAAGGTATCAAAATAAGCGATAATAGGGATATTAGTGGATTTAAAGGTAATAACCTACTCAAGGGATTTAAAATTATCCATGAGAGAAGAAAAAGTAGTTGGTTGAGTATTATTAGGTAATGTAAATGATCCCAAAGTAGATTGGAGGATGTCCTTATACACCAATTCTTTTTAGAGGAGCTCCAAGAGAGATATCTTAGTAGGAGTATTATTAAGTTATTCTAATAGGTCATACTCCTTAGAGGGTGCAGTAGGCTTAGCCACAAAAGTTGTAAGTGGAGGAGGAAAAGATGAGTTGCCCCTATGGGTTGCTTAGTGTAATGTGTGGTGACAACATTAACACTAGAACTATAAAGTCGAGCTGAAACGCGGAGGGAACCGAGTAGTAATTGGAATGTCTTTAGAGTGTATATCCACATAAGTGAGGGGGTATTCACCATGTGGCAAGTAGGATTAGGATAATGACTCTTATCAATAGGCAAAGCATCAACATGAATCTGGATAGAGAGATATTGGCCAATGCTAGCATATGGGGAAGAATTGTTAGACTTGAATCAATGAGCATAAAAGATAGAAGATAATGACATGATGATACAAATGAAAAAGAGGAATACAAAAAATAAGGTGATAAGAAACACCTAGAGCATTAGGGTTTTATTATTAGCTAGGCCTAATATACAAGGAAAGTTAAGAAGATCCTATATTAGGTGAAGGGTTTGATCAAAAGTGGTTCACCAAAAAATTTAACCCTTTAATTAAATTTTAGGTCAATTTAATTAGGTTTACATTAGATCAAAGTTGATTACAAATCTTACAAAGATAATACAATAGAAATGCTAACTCGGATAAAATAGAAAGGATCAACATACATTAATCAACCTAACATGTAATTAAAAGCTCAAAATAGATGTATGAAGGCACTTAGTTGATTTCATATGACTTATGGAGAGATTTGAGACTATGCAATAATGAAATTGGAAGATCTCGAATCTGCATGAACTTCACAATTGGGATAATGACTAGGAATCAACTTAAGGCGGGACCGTACAAATTATCAGACCATACTATATGGTCATGATCTTGTTGCATGGTCTTGGGTCTACTCAATCAATTTATGTAACTTTCTTTGGTGCTCATCTTCTTGAATTTATTTTTTGTTGTCAAACCTTAGTTGTTAGACATACAACAAGGCTCTCTCTGAATGGAATGATCATCATCTCAAACCCTATCCATGGATTAAGAGTCCTACAAAACAAATATTAGAAGGGTTTTGGGAACCCTCATGCATCCCCGACGTGACACTACTACGAAGAGGCCTCAAACTCTACGTCTTTCTCTACATATCATGTGATATCTAGATAGATCAATCGATTCATCATTTACTTTGACTATGCTTGTTTTGACTTGGATCTTACTAAAATAATTGGAGAGAGGATGTTTGAAAGGTTATGGATGAGAGATATGACTGCCTTGACCTGGTTTATAGCTTCAAACTTGATGTGGGTGTTTCCCTAATGACTTCATATGTGCTATTGTAAGATTTAGGGAGCTTTGGATGCCTTTTGCAAGTGTATGAAGTGAGTGCTCTAGTGCATTGCCTTAGGATTTCTAGGTTAACAAATGAGGTAGTGTTTACTTGCTTATATAAGGTTCTCAGATAATTTATCTAAGAAAGGCCGACCCAGATGAAGTATAAGACCCAATGAAAGATATCAATTTGAAAGTAGAGTTGGAGGACATGTCAATTCAAGACCGTGAGATGGGTCAAGAATGGATATAAATTCTTGACCAAACTATATGTTTCGTGATCGGGAGTAGGAAATATGCCAAATGAGGTTTGGAGCTGATAAACTGATGTTTCTCTATTGATTTTGTGCATTGTATTCTTAGGATGTGTCGACATGTCAGTGTGCAAGGATAAACAAGCTAAACAATGGACCTCAAAAAGTGCTAAGCGGGAATGGAGAAGTTATATTTATCATAAAAAGAGTGCATAGTCAAATTAAGGGTTGTCAAAGTGCAAATTACTAAATTTGAGTGTCTACAACTATACTTTAAATACAAAATGTGCACACCTTATCCTCTCGAAGGGTTTAATCTTAAGACCTCCCTTTCAAGAATACAAGTTTTTCACCATTAAGCCAAGTCAAATAATATTATGGACCTTTTACTTAGTATTGCTACTTTAAACCCATCATATCATATTTATTAACTAATAAAATATAGAATTGCAATAAGAATGTGGTTGGTTAATATTTATGACTTATAATGCATGTCCGACAACATACTAAAATAAACCGGGTATGAAATGGTAATACCAAATTTTTTTCTTGTTATTATTTACTTCTTGAATTTTGTTATGATGTCCTAAAAATTACTAATCAAGCATGTTCATAATAAATACTTATTGAAGAATCATTTTTGTAAAACCATGGCTCTTCATAATATGTGTGTGTGTGTGTGTGTGTGTACATATATATGTTATGGATTTAAGTTTTTAATTATAGATTACATTTAATTCTAACTATAAGAATATTTTAATAAGAGATTTTATTTCTCCCTTTCTTACATATAATTATTTTGAGTTGCACAAAATTTTAATTTTATATAAGTTACATTTTAACTATTAATTTCAACAATCTATTATGTCATGTTAATATATTTAATATCATTTGATAAACATTCAACAATTCCTTTCTAAGTTGGTCAAAAGTTAGAGAACTCTTTATTCATTTCATCATCTTGTAGAAAAGGTTTTGTTTTGTACATGCCACATTAAAATAATTAAACATCAATATTATTTCAAATTGTTCATCAACATAAAACAATTCGTTAATATTTTAATAACATTAAATACACAATTCATGTAAACAATTATTCGTGTATGAAATCAAGGTTATAAATACAATTTTGTCTAAAATTCACCCTACTTTCCTTTGTGACTAGACATAGAGGTCTTTTAAATTATATAGCTCACCCTTGCATTTAAATAGCCAAATTGAAATTTAAAAATGTATAGGGTACAAGGTACTTGTGTTTTAAGTCTAGAGGGTAGTTTATAACATATGAAACCACCTCATACTCCAAATATGCACGATGTACTAATTTGTGCTTCAAATACAAAAGGTGAATGTACATAAGGAAAGGTTTGCATGATAGTACCATATTTTAGGTCTATAAAGTAAATTATAGTATCTCGAGACAATCTCATATTCTTAATATACATGAGTTATTAAATTGTGCTTTGAATATAAGGAGTCAGTACATAAGGAAAGGTCTACATGGTAGTGACATGTTAGGTCTATAGGGTAGTTTATAGTATATGAGACCATCACATTTAAAAAAACACTTGGGAGACACTTAACTATACTTTAAATTAAAAATATGCACACCTTATCCTCTTGAGGGTTTAATCGTAAGATCTCCCTTTCAAGATTACAAGTTTTTCACCATTAAGCCAAGTCAAATAACATTATGTCTTTTATTCATAATTGCTATGTTTTAATTAGAAACCCATCATATCATATTTAATAATCAATAAAATATAGAATTACAATAAAAATATGGTTGGTTAATATTTATGACTTATAATACATGTCTCACAACCTACTAAAATAAACCAAGTACAAAATGGTGCTACCAAATGTTTTCTGTTATTATTTACTTCTTGAATTTTGTTGTAATGTCCTAAAATTACTAATCAAGCATGTTCATAGTAGATACTTATTGAAGGATCATTTCTTTAAAACCATGGCTCTTCATGATCATCAACTAAGACTATGTCACACTTTTTCAATATATATATATTGAAAAGTGTGACATAGTCTTAGTTGATGATCATGAAAAGTGGGCCAAGCCACCTGAAACACCCATTTTCTCACTCTAACACCCAAAGTTGAGTTTTAAGTGATGAAACCTCAAGAATGATGGGGGTCATACTTTTCTGTCCCCATTATCCCCATTGCACCTTGGGGATAATCCAATGGGATAGGGTGAAAAAGTGTGACAAAGGAGTTTTGAAGTGTTGATGTCACCCACCGAGTGCATTTGAGGACCCCGAGAGTGCTTTTTCTACCCTGAGAGCATGGGAGAGTGTTTTGGGGTCAAACCTTATATGATTTTGACTCAAAAATCCTTTTGAGATCATTATAACCATTACTAGGAGAAAATTATGCCATCTATTTCATTTTTAGGGCCCATTTCAATCTTGGCTGAAAGGGGCACCTACATTGTCTTGGATTCTCACGAGAATATTCTTGAATCTTTGGAAAAAAATTGATGTTTCCATAATGTAGAGGGTACTAAAAGATTTCATTTTATTATTTGTTTTCCTCCCAAATCCTTTCAAAACTCCCAGAATCATTCGAGCAAGTTGGATTTCATTGTTGGAGCCTTCATTCCCTGTGCCCAAAATTACCCGATATTGTACAAGTTATTCTTGAATTCAATTTATTCTACCTGCAAATTTCCATAAACTACCTTGGATGACTTCATTTTTCTTCAATACCACTCCTTGATGATTTGAATCTTCCTCTTGTACACTTCCAAAGGGTGTTTTCCATTCAAATGGCGAAAATGGCCCTTTCTAGTTCTTCGAAGAAAGGTTTCCTCCTTGAAACTTAATGACTTCTTCAATCACCTCGGACATACATCCATGCAAATTTAAACTCACTTTAACAATTTTTAGCATGTTCCTTTGAGCTAGGATGAGGTGTTTGTTAGCACAAAAGCAATGTAAAATAATGTCTGAATAATATATTGAATGTACGAGGGGTGAATAAATACATAGTGAATGCGGTTAGGAGGTGTAATCGCTTTGTACTAAAACTAACCAATAAACAATGTATTAAATATGCCAACATTCCCCCCCTTAATATATTGTTTTTACAAATCTACCCCAGATTCATCATCTTGTTACGTCGCGACATGTCCTATTTGCTTCTTGCAACAAGGACTTTGTCTAGATTTTCTTGAATCTCTATGACAGATGTGCTCTCGTTTGTAGAAAAATAGATGAAGAAGTGAGCTTGAAAGCTCGTGTGGTGCGCCACAGATGTGCCTGAGGGCATTTAATCTCGCATTTGTCATCTGGATCGACACAACTCTTCTCCGTCTATATGTTGAACAAGACTCGACCCATTATGTCCTCGATTGTAAGTTTTGGAGACCGGTGAAGAGTAGATACCAATGCTCTTCGGTTCTCTCAAATGTGGCACGTCTCTATGCTTGCTTGCAATGTTGCTAACATCTCTGGGCATGACTTTCATGCTCTCATCTTTATGCATGGGATCATAGGTGGTTGTTCGGTCCATCTTTGATAGCAAATTTGATGAATGAATGAAGGGCTTAATCTCATTTTGTTCTCGATTTGATTGAAACAAATTCCACATGTCTCCCGATCTTTTGTACGATGCGCTTGCTAATGTATTGCATGGTTTGCGAACAACAATTGAGAAGATGTTGGGGAAGGAGTCTACCAACGCACACACAGGTTTTCGGTGGTCGATGCCACTCATGTCAAACTCCACACAAGTCTTTGATAAGTTGGTCGATGGTCATTGCCATATGCTCTCTTCTCCCTCTTTGGTACTGATTCTTCTTTTTGAACTGGGCTTGTACCACGGGTATCCTCCTCTGAGTACGCTCACACACTTGACTATTTACTCTTCTGGTCACTGTTGTTTCCTCACACGCCAAGAAATGGTCATTGATGGGATAACTCGCAGGCGGACTTGGATCAGTTTAATGATCGATGCCACATTGCCAGACATGAAATACAACAACAAAATTCTCCATGTTGTCGCTGCGCACAGGTATGGTCTTCTCATTTTGTTTGAAGCGGTTATATTTCATAACTGTCTTCTTCAAGACAGTTATCCCCTCTCTCTTCGAAGATAACTGTGGAGATGAATGAAAATCCAAATTTCATTCACCCTTCCATCGTAGAATGGGGAATCGTCTTTGCGCTGTTTCTGCAGGGGGAAAGTGAGGGTTCCCACGGCAAGCCACTCAGATTCTCCTGCAACTCGGACGCCTCCTCTCCAAAGTTGTAATCGCTCACAAATCCTCCAAACCTTCGCACTGCCGCGTATTGAACATCCCACCTCTTTTGCTCCGGCCTGGGCTTTCCTCCATGCATAGAATACAAAGTGAGTCTCCACGCACAGGTCAACCATGCACACGAACAACCCCGATCAAAAGAGGACGCACCAAAGAAAATAACAAGAAACGAATCTCGTACCCTCTCTCGCTCGATAATGTCGCACGCAGGGGCATTGAATGGATTTACAAGAAGGGGCTTGGGGCGAGCTCCATGTGACCGTCACACGTGCGGGAGAGCAAGAACACTGGATATAAAACATATCTTCATGCGAGAGAAAAGGAAATCTTTGAAAGGCATCAGTCTACGCTCTTGCACCAAACATAATTTATCCTCCACGCTACTACTCGTGTGCTACTCCCACTTCCACGCTCACGATACCAATGTTAGCACAAAAGAAATGTAAAATAATGTCTAAATAATATGTTGAATGTACGAGGGTGGATAAATACATAGTGAAGCGGTTAGGAGGTGTAACACTTTGTACTAAAACTAACCAATAAACTAAAGAGTATCTGGAAAAGACGCCCCTCCTGACACCTAATCTGTTGGAAAAATATGAAAAGGTCGATGCGAAAGCGCTAATGCTCATCACCACCCGAGTCTTTTTGATGAGGTGCAGCCATACATTCGGGAAGCAATCGCTTCTTCTCGAGGCATGGAGCACATTGTGTACCATCTATGAAGCTAAGAATCTGACGACAAAGTTACAACTTGAAAAGCTTCATACAATGAGTATGCATGATGGCAAATCAAGAAGCCTTCTTGCGGTGTGTAGGCTGAGTTACGTGCGAGAACTCTCTTGCACTCGGTGAACTGTGATGACAAGTTGCTAGTCCCGCTCACCTTGTGAGCTCTTCCTTCCCGGTTTCAGACACTGATCACCACGTTGACAATCACTCAATAGGAGGTGAGTTTTGCAACCCTGGTGAATTATCTCCAGCAGGAAGAAGCCATGCAAAATGTACAAGAAGCCTTCGAAGACAAGGCTCTCATCACGAGGCAAAAACATAAGCCTCGGAAAGGGCAATCAGCCCCCAAAATCAGAAGCAGCATCCTCAGCAGCCATCTTCACAGCGGCCACCACAGCGGCCACCCCAGAAGCAGCATAATCACAAGGTGGATCGGTGGTGCCACATTTGCTCCATAGATACGCACACGACTCGTGAACTGTTATTACAACGGTCGCAAGTATGGAAACTCTAGTGAAGAGAGCACTTCTGGCCGAGGATATTCCAAGAAATCCCGATGGCATGCTCGTAATCAGAGGCAGAAGGGCCACATTGCTACTCAGCAGGATGCCACCTCCGATGAAGAGGTACCAGATACGACTCATTCTGACATTGTTCTAGTCTCACAGACTTCACATCCATCCGAAAGATGTCTCAGTTGATTGATTGAGCGCCAAAGCACATGGCCCAGCATGCAAAGTTGTTCCATACTCGAGTGGCCCGACCCACTTGGAGATTGGATCACCATTGCGAGACAATCAAGAGTATATTGTGGCAGGATTGGTGATGTCATCATTCCTCTTGGAACATGAAGATGTACACTCACAAAGGTGCTATATGTTCCAGTTTGACTTCAAATCTTTTTTGCAGAAGTCAACTTCTTAACCATCGATTGCAGTTGAATTCTTTGTTGAGAAAGGGTCAAATCTGCATCATTTCTTAGGGAGAGTCGAGTCATTGCTCAAGCATTTACGAAGGGCCGTCTATTTACAATGCGATCACTTCATCGAGCGTTGCTCTCTCATCCATCAATGGCGAGTCCACCGCACTTTGGCACTTTCGATATGGTCATCTTTACTGGGGGCTCTGCATCATCTCGGTCAAAGGAAATGGTAAGAGGGCTTCCTCCACTCTCCCATTCCTTACTGTTTTCTCGGGATGTCTTGCGGGCAAACAACATAGAGATCATTCTATAGAGCATCTTCAAAGTCGTTCACACCGATCTGTGCGGACCCTACTAGCTTCCAAGGTTTTGCGTACTTTCAGCTCATCATTGATGATTACTCACGAAAAATGTGGGTATATTTCCTTCGGAAGAAGAGTGAGGCACTTGTAAATTTCCAAACCTTCTACCAAAGAAACCACCGAGGCGGTCCCTCTTCTTCTCCTCCGCTCGATCGAGGGGGAATTTGTGTCGAAAGAATTTCTTAGCATACGAAGCAAAGCATGGCATTCAACAACATTTAATCGCACCCTACATGCCCCAACAGAGCAGGATTTACGAGCGCCACAACAGGTGTCATGGAGATGGCTCGTTGTATGCTCTCGATTGCCAAGTTGGAGGATCATTTTTGGGCGTAGTAGTCAGAGGCAATGTGTATCTACTCAACCAGGGCACCCACGAAGATCTTGCAGAAAAAGACACCTAAGAGGTATGGGTAGTCGTAAACCTTCTATTCATCATTTGAGAGTTTTTGGTTGTCTTTTGCATATATGCATGTTCCGAGATAAGAGAAGGAAGAAGATAGATCCAAAGACAACTTTTGCCATGTCTTTTCTTGGGGTATAGTACTACCTCAAAGGCATATCGTCTCATGGATCTTGAGACGAAGAAGATCTATGAGAGTCGAGATGTGGTATGTGATGAGTCATCCTTTGACTCCCTGCCACACAATGGAGATCCAGTACCGACCTCGTCACATAGATTGCTCACACATCTAGATGATGAGCAAGATGATTCTTCTCAGAGAGAAGAAGAGCTGAGTGGAGATTTGTTCGTTGATCTTGGCACATTGGAAAACACATCTTCACATCAGCAGCACCAACGTCTGAAATGGGTCCAGAGTACTATCAGGGATGCTCACCTGAACTCACTTCCTGGTACTTCTACGGGAGTTAGAACATGAAGTCAAGCTAGACATGAGGTAAATTTTGCACTCATGAGTTCGGTTGTTGAGAGCACTTTGAACGACACCTGCTCGTGAGGCACTAGACCAACCACAGTGGAAACAGGCTATGGATGTTGAATATGATTCCCTAATTCAGAATCAGACGTGGAACTTTCTCGATCTACCTCCAAGTAAGAAATCCATTGGCTGCAAATGGATTTTCAAAACAAAATATAAGGCAAATGGTTCAATCGACAAACACAAAGCACGACTTGTTGCGAAAAGGGTTATGCTCAGCAAGAAGGAATTGACTATGAAGAGACCTTTGCACCCACTTTCAAAACCATCAGAGTTGTTTGTGCATTGGCAAGACAAAAAGGATGGAAACTTTAGTAGATGGATGTCAAGAGTGCTTTTCTAAACGGTGATCTACTGAGAAGAAGTGTACATGGCCGAACTCGAAGGGTTTGTAGATGAGCATCAACCACACAAGGTATGTCGTCGATAAAGTCTCTTTATGGACTTAAACAAGCACCTAGGGAATGGTATATAAAAATTGATGATCACCTATTGTAGCATGGATTCACTCGTAGCCCCTCATATTCAAATTTGTATATCAAGAAGGTAGGAACAAAGATTGTCATTACGGTTTTGTCGTAGATGATCTTGTGATCACAGAAGTTCCGACAATCTTGTAGATGATGTAAAGAATGATCTCAAGAAATCCTTCGACATGGCCTGATTTGGGGCTACTTCACTATTGTCTTGCTTAGAGATATGGCGGAAGAAGAATCATATCTTCGTCTCTAGATGAAATATGCCAAGACACTCACGGAAAAGTATGGGATGTCAAATTGTAAACCAATGTCACACCTATGGAAAAAGGTTTGCAACTATCTAGATTCCAGGATTCACCACGGGTAGATGGCACTCACTACGGCGGCTTGTGGGGAGTCTCATTTACTTGACTTATACTGAGACCGAGATCTTTGCTTTCTTTGTGAGCTATCTCGCGGTTTATGCGGGAGCCGAAGAAATGTCATTGGATAGCAAGTGAAGCATGTGTTGAGGTATGTCAGAAGGTACAGTTGACTTTGGTTTGGAGTATCGGAAGAACACTCAATTCTTCTTACGAGGATATATAGACTTGGACTATGCAGGGATCTGCTTGATGACAGGAAATCCACTTGGGATATGTTTTCATCTCGGATCTGGACATATCTCGTGGATCGCAGAAAGCAAACTGTTGTTGCTCTCTCATCCACCGAGGTGAATACCACATTTGCACGAGGAGCCGTGTGCGAAGCAATTTGGTTACGTCGCATTCTTAGGATATAGGGATTTACGAAGAGAAACCTCCCATCATTCAACTATGACAATCAAGGTGTGTTGCGACTTGTGAAGAATTCATTTTCCATGAGCGAACAAAGCATATTGAGGTTGAATGTCGGTACATTCGTGAGCAGTCTTGAACCACCAAATTCAGCTCCAGTGCTTCCCTACTTGATTTTCGGGTTAAAATATTCTCACCAAGCCTCTCGGCAAGGTGAAGTTTGATTTGTTTAGGGGGTACATTTGTAAGAGCAATGTATTAAGGGGGGGAATGTTAGATTAATTAATACATTGTTAATTAATTAGTTGTTAGTGAATGTTAGTGAACAGTTATATAACTGTTCCTCGGATCTTCCCTCTCGCTGCTCTCGCTACGGCCTATATAAAGGCGTGATCTTTGTATCATTTTATATAGCAATATATACAATATCATTGGAGCTCTATCATTGGCATCAGAGCGGGTTGTGGAGATTGTGGAGACTCTAAAGGCGACTGGCATTGGAGGAGCCCCCGTGTATTAATTAACAATGTATTAATTAATCTAACAGTGCAATCGAGACGGGTTGGCTTTAGAGGAAGGGTTCACTATGACCGGGAGAAGAAAATTTTAAGTGTGGGTTTAGTTGTCAAGGCCAATATTTTTAACATGCTATACATTTAGCATGAAAACAATAGTCGAAGAAAGAAGTACATGGATTCTTCCATTAAAATGAGCCACCAACGTCCAAATATCAATGTTTTCTCTTGAATGGTTAATATGATCATTTGCGAACAAGAGTTGAGAAAAATAAGTGAGAAAATAGTTGAATATGCATTCACAACATAAGGAAGCAAGAGTTTTAATGAATTTCAACACATGGATGCCCAAAATTCTACGTGACAATCTTGGCTCATGTAGAAGGAATATAAAATTGATACAATGGTTGGAAACTCGGTCGATCATAGACATGGTTCTTACACTCCCTTTTTCCTAAACCGTAGTAAACCTAATTAATTGCTAATGAATATGATTAATTGATGACAACCAATTATCATAAATAGAAAAACGATTACTTTTACTATAAATAGAAAATCTAGTTCATTTTACCATAAACAAAAATATAGTTCCTTTTACCACAAATCTCAAATATGGTTCCTTTTACAGAAATAGAAATCTAGTTTCCTTTAACTAACACAAAAATAGGTTCCTCTCACCAAATAGAAAAGTTGGTTCCTCTCACTGAAATAGAAAATTTGGTTCCTCACAAACACAAAAAAATAAGTTCCTCCCACCCAAAACACAAAATAGTTACTTCTTACCTAAAAAGAAAAACTAGTTCCTTTTAAGCTGACACAAAAATAGGTTCCTTTTTCCCGACACATAAAACAAGTTCCTTTTTCCCAAAATATAAAATTGGGTTTGTTTACCTAAAATAGAATATTGACTCCTTTTACTTGAAAGAGAATAATGGTTCCTTTCATCCAAAATAGAAATAAACTTCCTTTTACCCCAAAAAAAAAAAATTACTCTTAGCGAAATAAAAACAAATTAATTTTATCCAAAACATTTAACCGACAAAAAATAGGTTCCTTTTTACGACACAAAATAATTTTCTTTATCTCGACATAGAAAATCGACTCCTCTTACCCAAAACAAAATACTAGTTCTTTTAACCAAAAACATAATATTGTTTCCTTTCATCTAAAACAAAAAGCAAATTATTTTTACCCAAAATTAAAAAAACAAATTCCTATTAATTATAACAAAAAACTAATTCCTTTTACACAAATAGAATACATGTTTACTTTTTACAAAAACTAACAATCCTAAACCTAGGAGAGGCTTGCGTACCTCAAGAAAGCTTTACGAACACCTATAAACCTGTCCATCACCAAACGCACCCGCCCATTAACAAAAACCTAAGCACGTAAAAAAGTGAGGGCGACATATTTTTGTTTATCTATATAAACAAAAGTTACGACCATAAGATGTTACGGTCATAATTTCTTATGACCATAATGGTTATGAACACATCAAACTATATGTCCACGTTGGTTATATCCATATTAATTATGATTGTAACATTTTTTCCACAAGTTTTATGGTTGTAAATGTTACGGTCATAACCTATGCACAATTCATGAATTCACATTAAATGTCAAAAGTGAGCCATAACTTTGTGCTTAGGCCTTGCTCTACAAAATACCAAGATTATCAACTCGGGAAAATCCCTAACTTCTAACATTGCATCAGTTAATAGTCCTCCGATGATTGTTGCACAATGAATTGATCCTCCGTGGGCATTTTGAAGACAAACCAAATATAGACCCATAGGTGATATGCATTTATGTACTTGACAATTACAATTGAGAGGAGATCCAACCTCAAATTTATCAAGAGGAGGTGATCCCTAAGACTAGGTAAATAAATCCAACATGGAGCGACCCCTTGGGAGAGTGGGGATCATTTTTGTTGAAGTCTCTAGGATTTTATTGTTTCCTCACATATTTTTGTTGTAAGAACAACAAACGCTAGATTTGTGGATTTGTAGCATGTTATGTGGGACGCACACATAAAAGGAGTTCACACCACATAATGGCAAAGCCTTTATAGTGTGCAAGCAATAAAAACATGCATGGTTGAACAAACTAGTTGGTAGATTAGGCTCATCCTTTTCTGCCATTTACGAAAATGATGATATTGCAAGAAGGGGCTACCTACCTGTGTGATAAAATACATTTTTACACCAAAAGATTAGATATTATTACCTAGGGTTAGGATTTCTATTGTATCGACATACGGAAATTGCAAGGATGTCAATGATAATGCACAAGCTAATTTGATACATCGACCATGCTTTGACACATGTCAAGGGAAGGGACCTTAGTTCCAACTTAGCAATACATTTTGGTGTAGCAAAAGTCAAAATGTTAAACATAACACCAATGTAGGCAAATCCTCCTATGTGAAGATTTGGTTGAGGCCCTTGAAATGGTGCAAGGAGATATACAACCTTCCTTAATATGGCTATTCCAACATGTTTTCTCATTACTCCAACACGTTACGGTGTATGCAATGGGAAACAATGTTATTGCAAATTCTAGACCTTTTGTTCAATGCCATTTATTTTATGAAATAAATGCCAAATAAAGAAACCATATTAATTTTTTCACATTCCTATTCTAAACCATCATGACACAAAAAAATTCAATGAAAAGTGCCATCGGTGGGTCATTAACTCCTCTAGTATTTAAAAAAAAAAAAGACTAAAAAGAACCAAAAAAAAGGTGAAGTCCCTTACCAACCCATGGGAATGGTAGCCAGGGATGACATTTGATGGCCCACGTAACCCGCCATTGAAATTTTGATTAATCCACCGGCTGTCTACATCATATGAACTTTATAAATTGTAGTTTGAATGATTATGATGAAAAGTTGGGATTCCAACGGGTAGTTTGCATGGTGGTAATGAAAGGTTAGGATCAAATATACAATTTTTACAGTAGTTAACAAATACTAACCACAGTATGCTACAACTGTAGCTAAGTTGATTCTAGAGAAGGAATGTATATCCGCGTAAATATTCTAGTTTTTTTCGGGTTACACAAGCAATGAATTTTTAGCAATTAAAAGAAACCAGATTGGACGAGCATATGGATTGTAAAGGTCAATCCATGTTTTTTCTTCTCTTCACGAGTTTTATTTTTCACACATTTTCTTCAGTGAGTTGGAAATATCAGAAGCAAATGGATGAATTTAATATCTGCTTGAATTGAAAAGGTTAGTAAAAATCGACCCAAATCCTTCCTCGTTTAACTGGGTAGGTGGAACTTATGTTTGCAACTCGATTGGAATTTCATGTGATAAAAAACAACGGGTTGTTAGTTTACTTCTTAAATACAAGGAGATTCACGGTAAAATACCCCACATTTAGCCAATTTTTCCTTTCTTCGCATTCTTGACCTCTCGAATAATGGTTTCTCTGGCATTATACACAACAAGCTCGATAAATTATGGAAGTTGCAGTACCTTAAATTGTATCAAAATAAGTTCCAATTAGTTTCAGAGCTTCTAAAAACCTACTGCAAATTTGGTTGAACAATAATTTATTGGAGGGAAGCATTCCTCAAGAGTTGGGGTCCTTAGAACTCGTGGAAAGACTTAAATCTTTATTCAATAGGTTGGCAGGTATAATCCTAGAAGAGTTGGCAAATTTCTCTGCACTTAAAGCCTTAGTTGTTGGTGACAACATTATATCTGGCCCAATCCTCTCTAAGCTCGCTATTTTTAGTAATTTAAGATTCCTTATTGTAGATATAAATCATCTCTGTGGAGAAATTCCAAATTCTCTTCGTAACTGCAAAAAATTGCACACTTTGTCCATCTCATAATGTGCTTGTGGAAACAATTCCTTCTGACATTTTAACAACATTGACTAGATTAGAAGAGTTGTTTCTGGGTTACAACATAATCAATGGTAGCATTCCAGAAGAGATCGGCAAATTACAGAGACTAAGGACACTCAACTTGAGAAACAATGGCATCCTTACAAGTGACGTTCTGTTGGCACTAGGAAACTGTTCTTCTCTAGTCCATTTGAGTTTATCAAATAAACCCTTGTATGGAAACCTTCCAACAGAATTGGGTTCACTGAAACATATCTAATATCTAGAAATCCATGAAACGAGATTAATTCCATCTTCTCTTCTCAACTATACCCAACATATAAAATTGATCCTGTGGGGGAACAATTTTGTAGGGTCAATTCCAGAAGATATAGGAGATACGATATAGCCAAATTGCAAGGGATGGATCTATATAATAAACAGTTGAGCTGAAACATCACCAAATCCCTAGCAAATTGTTCTGCACCATTTTTTGTTAGAATAATTTATAATCACTTGAGTGTGGTAATTCCCTAAGAACTAGGCATGCTGATCCTTCTAAATTTTTTTTTCAGTAGACCTGTTCTTCCTTATCTACTCAACTATATGGAGCTGCAGAATCTAACATTAGTCAAGGGAACAGGTTGGATGGCACCATTCCCACAAAAATCAGTGTCAATCTCCCCAAGACACAAAACATCACTCTGGGAGGAAACAAGTTCACCGGAAGGATCCTAAATTCTCTGGGAAATTGATCTCAATCTCGATATCTCCGTCAATCAACTAACTGGTGTTGTGACTAGAGAATTTGAGAAACTAGCTGGTCTACAAAGACTGCTGCTTGACTCCAATGGCTTGTTAAGTAAGAGTTCTGATAGAGTATCAGTGTTGGGCGTGCTTTCTAACTGCTTCATCCTTACAGAAATGATTATCTCCAAAAACCATTTTAGTGGGACGTTTCCCTGGGAAATATGAAACCTCTCTCCGAGGCTTTCAAAGCTATATCTACACAACAATTATACCAATGGAAACATACCCCAAGACATTGGCAACCTGACTATGTTTATTGTATTAATTCTCACTCTTAACAACCTTATTGGGAATATTACTAGTACACTCAGTCTTCTGAAGAATCTAAAATTATTAGACTTAAGTTTGAACAAATTGCAAGGTTCCATTCCACCAGAGTTTAGTAAGTTGGTAATCATGGTATATCTTTCTCTTGCTCAAAATAATACATGTGGAGAGATTCCTTCGTCTATGGGAAGTATGCAACAGCTGAGGGGACTCGACCTCGATAGAAACTAGAAGGAAGAATACCCCGTGCACCTTAAAGATCATGCACATTTGCAGTCAATGTTAAAAGTAACTTTTTTATTTTCACCTATTAAATTTAGCTGTGATGCAGTGGTGGGTGTCAAGGTTGTGGGTTCCATTTCACCGCCCTCCATCAAGAACGTGCGTGATGGATAGGGCCTTCCAGAATACCCAGCTTTATTGACCTTTCATAAAACAAGCTAAAAGAAAGTATCCATTTCGAAATATCAAGCCTCCATGCATTGATCTTGTTCCTTAATTTTCACACAGGAAGAGTGCCGTCAATGCAACATATTTAAGCAATAGATATCTCTGCTAATTATAATATTTCAGCAACCATTGGATATGGGCAACCAAGGTAGCAATTTTCACATTTGGGCAATACATATCTCTTTTAATAATATTTCAGCAAACATCTGTGTGGATATGAGCAACAAGGTAGTAATTTTCATACTAAAAGTATTAAGCGATAGTTTTTAACTATGGGAAAAAAATATATGATGAATATGGAGCAAAATATGGTACCATTAATCTTCCAAGAATATTGAAAACCTTCTAAACATTATCCAAAAATGACAATGTTTAAATCTTGAAGGTGTTGATAATTTAAACATTTATTGTATAAAATAATAATAACTATCATAAATTTTCTACATCCTCTATTTTAAGATTTTTCAACTGAAAATTCAAAATTTTATACAATTGAAAGAAAAACAAAAAAATACGAAAAATCTTTATGATTTTACCGTATTTAGTAACATGTGAACAAGTGTGTGGAATTACAATACGTACACCTTTCCAATTACAACCAGCTAGATGGGACAGTTCCAAAGTCAATAGGTAAGCTCAAGAGCCTTGAAGGCATAGATTTGTCTTTCAAAAGCTCTCTGGACTGTTGCCACAGTCTATTGCAAATCTCACCATACTTCGCCGCCTTAATTTCTCATACAACAGATTGAAAGGATCGATCCCAAATGAAGGAACTTGAAAACAACATCATTTTTGAGGAATCTGGGATTATGTGGAGATTGGGGTTTGTTGACTTACCAAAATTATGGATATTCGTTGAAATTGGTTCAACAACAGACTTGTCTTGGTTGCTTCTATCGCCTCAATTGTCACACTATGCTTCATTTTGGGTGTAATTTATACTTTCTAAAAATGACCAAACAGCCACTTATGTGTTCGGACGAGGATTCCTGCAAATTTACAGTGAGGAACTTCATAAAGCAACGGAATATTTCAGTGCACCTAATATACCACATGTATTCCACTTGTCATGAATAAACCAAACAAAATATAAATTCATACAAGCCTCCTTAATAAAAGTATTCACACAATCAAGAGGAGACCAAACCAATGGAGTGCAAGTCTGCCAACTATGTCCTATCGGTATTATTGAGATGTACTAAGGAAAGTCATTACATAATCGACTTCAAAGCTTACTTTATAGTTGAGTTTTAAGATGTGTTAAGGTTAGTTCCAAGCACATACCAAAAAAATCCATGAAAACAACTCAAGAACTTCAACCTAGAACTAGTCTTAGAACCTCAAATTGGGCGTGAGAAACAATGAAACCAACATAATTAGATTTTGAATGAGAAATTGTCTTGTTTTACCTTTATTTTCAGTTATTCTTCGTTGGAATGGATGTTCCCCAAGTTATTTGATGAATGCGTGTTTCTTGCTTGTTGATGGCTCCAAAATCCATCAGCACTTTGTTTGTTGGATACTTAATTAATCTTCAAGTTGTTGAAGTTTATTTATGCTTATTCTTCATTACTTGCATGGAGGGTGGTGGATGAACTTATAGAAGAATGGATGGTTGATATCAATCCGGGTAGGATTAGATCAATGGTTGATAGTGCATATGAGGATGGAAGATTCTAGATGAGGAGGACTTTCCACGAATTTTTAATTCATTGAAGGTGGTAGAATTAGGAAGTTCTAGATTTAGAGAAATCTAGAAGGTTGTGAAAAAGATCTTGAATTATCTTAGAAGATTCTAGATTTGATTAGTTTGCTAATGAGGATTAGTGAGGGTAGTTAGTAGGAGAGGCTAGTTAGTAGGTAGGGTAGGTGGTCTAGGGAATATTAAATTCCCAAAATATGTGAGGGGATTAAATTAGTTAAGTAAGTGATTAATTAGAGTGTTAGTGGGATGGGATATAGGATAAGGTTAACATGTAGGATGAATATTAGTAATATTAGGAGGGACTAATTATTAAAATTAGTGATGACTAATTTTAAGTGTATACATTTTACCCCTCTTTCAAGAGTTGTTGCGATCGTAGGAAGTAATGAGTGTTCAAAGAAGAAAGATGGCGGAGTTGAAAGGGTGATGCCCCTCGAGAGGTCATGCGTGGAGGAAATGAGATGGATGATTGCTTGAAATAATGATGATGAGGTTGAAATTTTGGTATGGAGAAGGAGTCAATATGAGAGCCAGTGAATTACTTGCTTATATTGAATGATGATCAATTGATTAGTTGATTGGTAGAGTTTGTTGATTGATTTTTTAAAATGCCCCAAACATCAAGACATGCGAAAGGGGAGAAATTGATTAATTGATGTCCTAGGAAATGATTTATGCATGGTAGGTTGTAATGGAGTGGTAGATTGATTTGATGGAATTTGATAATGCCCCAAACAATGATATATGTAAGGTGTCAAAATGATTGAGATTTTACGATCATAGAATTTTCCCGACCAATGATGTATGGAAGGGATTAGATCATAACAATTTGTAAATGTTGCAAGTCCTAGTAATGCCCTAACCAATGATAAATGAGAGGGTAAATCATAAATGTTGATTTGATTTTGATTTTTTTGATAATGCATTGGTCAATTAGTTAGTTGGATTAATGATTGAATGATTAATATTGTGGTTGATCGAAGATGAAAATAGAGATATAAACAAGTTGTTGGATAAGTACCATCTCCATAAAAGAATTTAAGGGGACACGATGATGAGAAATGTTCATGAGGGGTAAAAATAGGGGATAAATAGTTAATTAGGGGTTTAAAACAATTCATTTTTACCCTCCATCTAGAAATTTTTAGCTTTGAGCCTTAAAAGTCCTTAGGAAAAAATGTGAGGATTCCACACCATTGTCACCATGGTGAGAGAGTTCATGAGCACTAGAAAATATTAGAGAGACACGGTCATCCAATTCAAATGATCGACAACCCTCTATCACGCAATAACGTATCGGTAACCAAAATTCATATCCCAATGTGCAAGGTCAGCCCAAGCCACCTTCTAGACTAGCTCAAGTGCCGGTTGTAACAACCCATGTGCAAAAAAAACTATGCTGAAAGCAAGGGGCAACAGAGATATAACTCATCTCCATTTAACATTATTGAGCAAATGAGGAAAACGAATGTAAACATCTCAATGTGGGAGTCATTAGCTATCCCAGGGCAAAGAGACCTATTACAAGATGCTATGGCGAATTGGTCAACATTGAATCAATCATCCAAAGAGCAAGAAAAGGTACTCACCAATATAGCTCGTGAGGAAAAATTCAAGGAGGCCAATAAGGTGAAAATTTGAATCCCCGCCATTTTATATCTCATTGATGGTCGGGGATAAGTTTATGCATAATTACATGGTTGATTCGGAGCAAGTAGCTTTGTAATGCCAAAATAAATAGCCAATCAGGCTAGGACTTCAATGTGATCCAAGATTAAAGGGATTAGTGCAATTGGACGGGACATCGATAAGCACAGTTGGAATGATCCTTACACTCCATGCTTTCTCGAATGTCACAGTTCTACAAGATGTATCGGTGATTGATTTGCCACCATTATTTTCCTTGTGTCGTTTGAGGGATTTTACAGCCAAGATTGGGGGGTACCTATCAGCTGATTGGTCCCACATGTTATTCAATACAAGGTATGGAGCTAAGGCTATGATTAGATCTAAGCCTATTGCAAACTTTCATATTGATCCTCATACACCAAGTCCAATCAATGAAAATTTCTCGGCTCTCGATCAAGAAGATTGTCCAAGCACTTATGAAATAGATACCAAAGTTTGAAGCATCCCGGACCTAACCCTTGATGATTGGGATAATAAGAGACATGCATTCGACCCTTACAAGGAAATGGAAGAAGTTGAATTAGGGGTCTATTTTTTACACGAAGAAAATTCACGCTTCCTAGTATCACCAAGCCAGATGCTAAAGATGATAATGAGTTATGGAAACTATTCTTTGATGGCTCAAGGAGTAGGAAAGGTGCTAGAGGAAGAGCTATACTTGTTTCACCACAAGGTAAAAATATTACACAAATTTCCATTTTCAATTCGTTTTCTCAAACAACACAGCTGAGTATGAATCCTTGATCCACATATTGCATTGGGAAAGAAAGAGAGGTATTAAAAACTTGCAAGTGTTTGGGGATAGTGAGTTAATTATCAACCAAGTTAGAGGACAACATGCTACTAAGAATGATCTACTCAAGGCCTACAAACATTGGGTATGGGATCAGATTGAAGACCTTGAAGCATTCAATATTCAGGCCATACCGTAGAGGAATAATAAGGCTGCGAGATAGGCTCACAAAAATTGGAGCAACATTTGATGTGGTGGATAGTATCAAGAGAGATAAAGCAAAACCACATGTTCATGTCATTGTAAGGCCAACCATACTAGATAATAACACAAGTTGACAGGTTTTCAAGAATGATCAATAGATTATTAGTTTTTATAGGAGGAGGTTGAGTTCACAACAAAAATCAGGAGAAATTGGAGTAGCAATACGGGGATCAAGTAGTGTAGGCTGCGGACAAACAAATTGCCAAAGGGTTTAGTGACTTTAGAGTCAATATTCAACCCAAATGATCAATTCCGGAAAGAGAAGGCCAACATTCAAGTCAAAAAGGAGGATTCTAAACCCATTTCAGTTGGAGAAGGTAAGACACTCCAAATAGGAAAGATGAGCAATGAACAAGAAAAGTATGACCTTGTGCAACTTTTCCAAGAATTCCCAAATGTTTTCGCATGGAGTTATGAGGATTTAAAGGTTTTTAACCCAAAATTGGCACAACACACTATTGAGTTGAATCTGAGGGGCTAAACCCGTCAGGAAAAATCAAATGTCGGTCAACCCTCATATAGAGCCTCTCATGAAGAAGGAGTTGAATAATCTCATTGAGGAGAGTATCATTTTTTTAATCAAGCACTCAAGTTGGGTAGAAAATCTTGTGCCCGTTAGGAAAAGGAATGGGGAAATCAGGTTGTGCGTGGATTTTTGGGATTTAAATAGGGCCTCCCTCAAGGGTCATTATCTGTTGCCCTCCATAGAGAATATTTTACGAGGTAGTGGTTGGTTGAAATATTCTCCATCTTAGATGGATATTTGGGTTATAACTCAGATTATGGTGAAAGAGGAGGATACGTTCAAAATAACCTTCACCATAAAGTGGGGCACCTACACATACATGAAGATGCCATTCGGGCAATCAAACACTAGAGAAATATTTCAACGAAAGCAATGGATATGTTGTTTAAGGGGTTGTTAAATAAAATAGTGCTTGTATACGGATGACATCAATGTATTTTCTAAAAATGCAAAAAGCCACCTCTTACATCTCGAGATCGGTCTTCCAAAGGTGCATGAGGTTTGGAGTGTCCTTGAATCTAAAAAGTGCATATTCTTAGCTCATGAAGGCAAACTCTTAGTGCAACATCATGTCTAAGGAAGTGTTGGCATTGATCCGAGAAAGGGTAGAAGCCATTCAAGTATTGTCATTGCCAAGTCACAAGGCTCTCAAAATATTTTTGGGGAAAATTAATTTTGTTAGGAGGTTTATTCCTAACTTTTCTGTCTTATCAAGCTACTAATGATGATCTTTAAAGAAGAACATGGTTTTGAGATGGAATTCAATGAATTTTTAGGTTAGGAGGAATAAGTCATTAGTAGGGACCTAATAAGTGTAGGTAGGTTAAGTTAGTAGCAAATATGATGCTCTAAAGGTGCCATTTATTGCATCTAATAACATCATTTTTGTGCATATGGGTGCCATTTTAGTGAAAAATTAGATCTCAGGTTGGGGAATCATTGTTTTCATGAAAATAATGATGGGGTAATGTTATATATGTAAATATGACAATAAGGAACGTCATTTTTGTGAAAACAATGATAGGGGTATCATTTTTATGAAAATGACAATAGGGAAACATTTTTTGAAAAAAATGATGTTAAGGGAAAGTTGTTTTAAATCGAAAATGACACAAGAGGTAAGTTAATATTCAAGATGGAGAAAAGTTAGTGTTTTTGGACTAAGCTTGCATTGTGAATGAGTTTGAAAGATGTTTTAGACACAATGGTGGCTTGTGAGCAATGACATTGGGCATTCATATTCTTGTAACAAAAATTGAAATTATATGATATCGAAATTCTATAGGTGGTGGGGGTGTATGATATAGCCTTCATGTCATATATTCAAATAGATAGGACCCTACTAATTGGCATTGGTAGAGAGGTGGAATTTTGAGACAATCACCTTTCACCTACCAAATAGTGAGATGATTGTCATTTTGTAGGATGTATGGAGGATCTTGCATCTACCCTTGCAACCACAATGAGGATTTTAACAATGAGGAGGATGACTAGTGAGACCAATTTGACCATCAATCAATGTGGTATTGATTTGGATAAGTTTTGTGATTAGGGTTTGGTGAGGATATTTCTGATGTATCATGTCAATGATATTGTGTTACTTGACAAGAATGGATGGTACTTCATGATGGGCTTGGTCGATGTTATTAGATATTTTTGATGATATCTAATAGTATTTTCCTGGGGTTCGTGTATACTAACTTAATTACATAGGTATCTTCATATAATCGCATATTATATTGACAAGGATTAAGCCCTACACTTTTTGCACATATGGGTGTGGGAGCACATGACCATAGATATACCTACTAGAGTTCGCCAAGTACGAGTTCACGATGATTTGATTTATCATAGGTGGGTACTAGTAGTGGGTGTTATGTGACCTCACATGGGTGAATTAGTATACTATATGAGGGCTATCGATGATCTACACGATGATCGGATCATGTGGTGACATTACAGAAACTACAAATAATGTGGGAATATGAACACTACCTTGATTATATCATGAATCCATGATAAATTATGGATAGACATGCTTATGAGATAGAGATGTATCATTTAGACATGGTGCAAAGATAGTTTGAAGGCTATAGAGAGGATGTACATATTGAGCCTAATCACATTTTCTGAGTTACCAAGGAGAGGGTCCATGGGACCGCTCTATGAGCATGACTAAAATGTTGTTGAGTTGTATTAACTTGGTTCCATTACAGTATGATCCACATGTAGGTATGGTTGATGTAGGGATGATGATAACCTATGATGCTTTGTGGGCTCGGACCATGACAATGTGACTCATTGTTTTGATACAAGTACCAATGCCACCATAGGTGCATGTTCATAAGAAATAATAGTTACTTATGGTTGGGCCATAGGTGATACGAGTGAGATATCAAGAACATATTATTACACCACCACTATCATGAAAACTAATGGTGTATCAAGTGGTTGATACAGGGAAAACCATAGATGCAAGTATAGTAGGTGGGATATCTATGTAGTGTGCAGCCTATGGATGTGGATGGGAAGGGTCAAAGAGAATCCCCTATATATGTATAGGTATAGGCATTATCACCATACAAATCACACACACACACACAAGTTCAAATAGATAGAAATGGGCCCGGTGGATCGGGTAGTGGATGAGATGGACCATCTCACACGAGGTCAACAGAGATGATTTGCAATGTATTTCCAAATTAAAGTAGGATATCAATGTTGGCATGGGGTCAATATTACATGTCTACATGCACAACAATCACTATTATTTCTCAAATTGACTAGTTCTCTCTGAAGTTCGATGAATGTCTATTGCATTGAAGTTTTGACAATGGATCATGACCAATTTCATGTAAATAGGGATCAAGCTGACATATATTATCGAGAGGGATTAGTTGGACATTTTTGCATTACATAGGAATTTTGTAGCCACGTTTGGGATTCAGTCCATTTAGGGTGAGATATCGAGTATTGGTAGAGATTATATGAGTAGGACATTCTAAAGGCATAGATGGATTCATCTTACACAAAGATCCAAAACAATATATCTTCTACGACATTCTCACTAAGATCACGTGCCAAAGGACCACTATCACCATCATGAACACCACCTCTAAGAGATTCTAGGATTACGGTGGCATAAGAGATTGTATATAGATGATGTTTTAGAGATATTATTTTTTCGGCTATATGATGTGCATTAGACACATTTTTATATGTATTTAAGCATTGTCTTGACATTTTTGATGTATATATGATGGATATTGGACTTATGGATATTGTGATTTTGTTTATGATGTACTTGTTTTATAAGTATGGATATATGATGATGTTGGTTAGATTTATTGTTGATGGGTTTGGTTTTGATTATGTTATGGATGACGCAGATGTTTTAAATTTCATTGGTATATATGTATGCATAAAGATTGGTTATGATTATTATGTTTAGTATTCATTGGCTATGGATGATTATGGATGTGATGTGGATGTAGATAGATGTTTGATTTATACATGCTCATGATAAATGGTTGTGATTATAAGTGTCGTTTTATTGGATTATTATGTGTTGAGATAGGCATATGATGTGGTAGATGATATGATTTGATGTGATGGATGTTGCTCCTACTTTGCATGATGATTTCTTATTTAGTCCTTTATATGGTATGCATCTTAGAATATGTTAATAATTTGATGACGATTAGATAAGCTAGATAGTTAGAAATTGATGTGATGATTATGTTAGATAGATGAGAAAAATGGTTTATGGTTTATGATGATGATGTAATGAGTTGTGGTACCATTGTATGATCTAGATTGACAAGAAAGCATGTTTTAAATATAAAGTTAGGTAGTATATGTCATGATATCTAGCTAAGCATGATGATTTTGCTACCATGATGCATGTTGAATCGACTCCAAAACCCTCTTCATATCATTGGAGGATGACGTCGAGCCTCATATCCTCGGAAGAGATAAAAAAATCCAACTAATAAAGATAACAAATAAAAAATAACATAAATTAAAAATAGACACAAAAAAAATAATAAAAGCACTTAACTTGGTTGATAGGGATAAAGGATGGGCGATAGATATGTATAAGAAGGAGGTGGAATGATGATTATATATAGGAAAGGATTCATGTTTACCCATGCTCCCATTTTGAATAGCCTTATATTGTGTGGGCGAGTCACAATTCAACATAGCGTAGTGTTGTGTAGTTTATGTTTTCCCTCGAATGGCCATAGATACCCACAGGTTAGTTGGATAGGATGGATAGTGATGACTTGCTCTGATATCAATAAAGATAAGGTATCCGGTGGGATGCCAAAGATAGGAGAAAGGATATGGATATATGATGGTAAGATGAATAGAGTATTGGATGATGTGGAGGGCTTGTGAGACTGGAAAAGGAGTTCATTTACTAGATGTGACAAGGTTCAAAAAATTAGGATAAATGACAAAGGATATCAAGGGATGGAGATGGGATGGTAAAAAGGAAAAAATCAAGATAGGAGCATCCAAGGGTTACAATTTCTCTATCTTGATGTGCTCAAGATGTTACTTTCATTAGTCTTTGACTTGATTATTCTTTCTTGTTTAATTTGATTGTTCTTTCTTTGATTTTTTTTGGACTTTGATGTTGACTTTAGACTTGTTCCCCAAAGCTTTTTCTAAATGAAAATTTGGCCAAGGTCAAGATGGGATGATGAGGGTGAAGTGATAATGGGATGGTGGAGGACAAGATGATATGAAAGTATATCCCCAAGTATATGAGGTACTCATTATTACAAGTGACACCGAAAACTAGTTTTCATCACCATACTTACCTAAGGTACCAAAAATTGGTTTTCACCGTTAGATGATTTTGTGAATATTTCAATATTTATGTATTTTTGATATATGATGATCTTAATGGAAACCATAAGAACATATCTCGAGTATAGAAATTATTCATATGCATGATGTTCATGAGTTCATCAAGCTCATAGAAATCATGTGTAGAGAGTTTGTAAGCTCTTGATCTATACTTGGCGATGATGACATAGGTTCAAGATAATTAGGCTCAAAATTCCCCTTTATTTCTTTCTTAACATTGATGTTTTTAAATTTTCTTTGAGGACTAGATTTCCAATTTTAAATTCTCTTGGCCAAACCTTCTTAGAATATTACATCGTAATCTATTTTCATAGGATTTGAGATGATTTAAGTCAATAAACCATCTCTCATCTAGGTTTTAAAGATATTAGAGTCTAGTATTTTGATACTATTATTTTTAATGAGGCCTTGAAGTGAGATGCGAAGGGTGGTAATTAAATCTTGACCAACAAGATATATTTGATGTCAAAGACTAGGGAATATGAAGTGGCTCTGTGAGTGTTTGGATGTTAGTGCGGTAACAAATATAGAGCACACAATTAGAGAAAACAATATCACAGAGCATACTAATATAAAAGAGTATGGATAAAATATACTAGCATGCTCTATGATATAATGTGTAGCAAATATATGAGTAATGTATGAAGCAATGTGAAATAACCAAAAAAAGGAGCCCAAGGCCAATAGTAGTCAAATAACTATAGTAGTGTGGAATAATCAAGTAGTAAAGTAAATATCCATAATAAGTAGGCATGAAGCATGTCAAATAAGTAAAAATGATAAGAAATGTGATCCACATATGAAGAACAAATTAACATGTTTCATAATATATAAAGTGGTGCAACATAAACAAGAGAGGCTTTGTATCACCGGCAAATGGACTAGTCTTTAAGGGTATGATCTATATAAGTTGAGTAAGTATGATTCCCCAATGTAGGTTATGGTAGGTGTCCCCAGGGTATAGGGTTGAGCAATTTTTAGAGTGTGAAATGTATGATCTAACTAGGCTTGGTAAATAAGACGCCCATATGTAGGTAATGCCTCGAATGAGATGAGTTGCCCCCAATGTATAAGGTATAAGAAGCCATAAAGTGTAGGTGTAATGTACAAGGAATCAAGGTATCTAGAATTTTCTTATTTATACTATGGGGATCATGTGAGTAAGTATTTACGGTATGTAAAGTGATAAATACAAATAACCATGATGCTTAATTCTATGCAATGAATGATAAAGCCACATACATTCCTGATTTTTAATTTTTCCATATTATATAGATCTTGTGTTTTTTTCCATAAGATAATGATATGGATAAAATTTTAAACTTGGATTTTCACTAACGTTCGTAAGCCATAGGTTATAATAATAGAATATGTGGTATGGGGTCACATGTAATTTTTCCCCTTTACTGATCACATCAAGCCCTTGAAATGTGTTACACCATTAGTTTGTTGCTTAGTCATGGACTAGGGAAGTAGAAGACAAATGATTGATAATTGTGCAAATATAGATGTTATTGGTGTGAGGATAGGATAAGGATATGTGCATGTAAGGAACTATGTAAATTGATTGGTTAAAAAAGAGTGTTAGTTCAATTCCACTCGAAGCAAAGGTCATGTATCCATGGGTGTACAAAATATGTCATGCATAAGAGAGCTAGAAGGTAAATCATCATCAAAATCAAATTAATAATACCATGCAATATAATAACTATAATAATCAATACTCATAATTTATTGTTTTAATAAGTAATGGGTTATGAGAAACATGAAAAATGTGTGATCCTTATGGTGATCAAGGGTAACTTATATTGATGGCCTATATGGGTCATGCTCACATGGTTGTTGTATGCTTGTTTCATATCACACTTATGTAGGTAACATAATATGCTTTGATAAGAAGGGGAAAAAGGAAGAACTAGAGTAGATTTGAATGATTTTAGGGATGTATGGTGTCATCATACTAGGATAAAAGTATCATAATATTTTGGTGTGATAACTGAAATAATGTATGATGAATCACAAGAGTCTCAACCCGTATAAATGATGAAGCAACAACTTTGGTGAGTTACATGTGTGTTGGTTGCATAGGATATCTATATGATGCAATATGAACCCTTTATATGCTACAAATATTAATTTACTTTAATAATAATTTATTTAATAAATTTTGAAGTTTGTGTTTCCCATGTTAACTTGTATATTTGATGAGGTTTGTTTTCACAATAGTTAGGAATTTTGAGACTAGTGTACGCTTATGAATTAGTGTATGCAAATAACAATCGAGACCATAGGTCAGCATGAAAACGTGGAATATATATTACTAGAGGTGTAAGGTAAAGTGAATTGTCTATGTTAGCGATAAGATTATGATGCTTATATGAATTGGTATGTCACTTTGTATATTAGTGAGGGTCCGATGGAACTAATAGGATTTGGTTGCATATATATATATATGGGACAATACCAAGTGGTACAATATCACACTTGAAAAGAGGTAAGGCCTCATTTAATGTTTGATCATTTAGTGTAGGATCTTATTTTAGAATATGGGAGAGATGTGTAGGATTCACATGGGGGATGATCATGTGATGGATGGGTCTCTATGTAGTCAAGAATAGTTATCAAATTATGAAATGAGATGTCACTCATAGCATGTTCCCTATACGCTCCAATGTAAGTGATTTTTGTGAAGTATAATAATGGGTTCCTTAGTAGAAGTATCTAGGTGAGGAAATGGTTCTAAGAGGCTCCTAGTTTTGTAAATTTGTATCTTGAACACTTGGGTCATTTAAAAAGGAAATAGTGTTGTTATCAATGAACCCCTAAATCTTATGACGTAATGAGAAGCATCTACATTAGTGATAGTGACACAACTGAGAATTAAACTTAGGATTTTTTGGCTGGGTCATGTCAATAACCATAGGGGAAGGTAGAATAATAGAATTGTTCAAGTTTGTAACCTATTAAGTATCATGGTAGATGGTTAAGGTAAAATAGGTCTATTGTCATTGTGAACATTGTGGAGAGGGCGTTAAATGGTATAATAGGATAAGAGTTTGGTTGCTTCCTAGGTATGGGTGAGGTTGACATGTAGTGTTTGTTGGAAAAAAAAGCACTAAGAGGGGAGGGGTGAATCACTGCTCCTTCAAATTTTAGAAGACAAATCAATTTGATTCACTTTTCCATGAAGAAACATCAACATTCAACTATAAGAAAACAACAAGTGAATACATAAGAAGACAATATTTAATGTGGGAAACCCTTGAAGGGAGAAAAACCCACTGAAACCAATGCACTAATGTGGAAAAGTTGTCCAATGAAGAATTACAAATATTTCAAATGTTGAGCACCCACTCAACTTGAAGCACCCACTCCAAAATTAGATCAAGCACCTACTTGAAACCTTTTACAAGCTGCAACTTGCATGGAAGCACCCACTCCCAAATTTACTAAGCACCTACTTAGTATTCACTAGTTTTGATCACCTTCATTCTTCTAGTTGCTTACAACAACAAATTAGTGACCTCTAAATTAGCTCACACATTCTCATACTCACTGTTCACACACCTTCATTCACCTACTTGCACTTGTTCTCATTCATTATTAGCTTTGTCTTCATCAACAACACATCATGCACAATTATATGTTTTTATATTTACAAGACAAACATTCTCATGTACCTCTTACTCTTCCACTACCTAAAACTCTTCACCTTCCTTAGGCTTTAACTTGTATAAAGAGAAGGAAGACAACATAAAAAAATTGTTAATATGCAATGATTGCATCTGAATAGGTATCGAAATAATACAGACCTTACAAGGCATGTCAAGATGCTCCTAATACCTATGATGAGCAAGGAAACTCTTCTAAACCCCTTGACCTTCTAACTCACTTGCAAAAATTCCAATTTGAAATATGCACATACTTGATTTGTAAAGGTTAACAAGTATTGTCTTCTTCTTCAATGTAAAAATTGTATTGTAGGCAAAGGGAGAATGTGCCAAGTATTGGGGAGAGAGATATATGTTACACAATCCTTCCTATTTCTCTATAACTCCTTGACATACTTCATATCTCTCCATTTCATTTTCAAGACACCATTTGGACTCATATGCACAACTAGGTGCAAGTGCTTCACACAATAGTCTTGAACTTGGGTATATGAGAAACCTTATAAACTTATGTCTTGCATTTCATTTAGGTGTAATGAATCTTTAGGAGGTTTTCACCATCACTATGAGCTTGTGAATCATCAGGTCAAATCATGGAGCCCTTATTTCAACTCTCCTTCACATCTTCTTATGCATAGTCATGGAGGACCTAGAAACCAATCATAGAAATGCTTCATCACTCTTAATGCATGAGTCCTAAAATATTCTCAAAACTTAGAAATAGTGGTGTGTGACCTCTAGAACACCTCCAAGGACTTAGAGTGACACTAGTCTCTTCATGTTCTTCATGAAGTATAGATTTGGGAAATGGTCTTAATAGATTTGCATGCACAGGAAGACAATCTTCAAGATTGAGCAAGTTCCCTCGCCTATCAAGATTTTCATGACTTCTATGTAAAATTTCAAGAAGGCTCTGGTCTTGTGAAACTTGCCAAGTCCATACCTTGCATCAATTTAGGGAAAATACATCAAACATATTTTATTTTCAAGACCCACTTAGGATGGGTTTCAAGTTCCAAGATCCGTCTTGGATTAGAAGACTTCAACACTCAACCATTCACTTTCATATGAATTCAAAGTATGAGCACTTCAAAAAGGACCCCTACTTCATGTTCAAGCATTATTATCCATGGGTTATGTGATGAAGTTCATGGTTGCATGCCCATTTCACAGACTTTCTTGATTGTCCTAAAATGGAAGTTTTGGACCATTAAGACTAGTACACAAAACCACCTTACCACAACAAGTTGTTGGCTCAAGAATGTTGCATTGGACTTATTTCAACTTTTCATGCTCATTTTGGACCTCCACAACATGTATTTACATCAAGTCTCTCTCAATCCATATGACTAGGTTTTTGGCTTGTTTAGCTCTTAGTGGTAGATGACTTTGATTTACTTTGTTCACCAAAAATATGCAAGAAATCACCTGGATATTTTCATGGATATCAAGGACATCTCCCACACTATCTTCCACATCAATATTTCCATTAGAATCTATGCCACACGTGGTTTGTCTTGTCAATTTCCTTCAAAACAGAGTTGTTTCAGTACTTTGTACAATTGTACCTAAAGTGTGAAACCAATGCAAAAATGTGCTAGAAGGAGTTCTTCACATCCCTGAGTGTTCACATTGGCTTTCCTAGGTGATTTCATGATCACAAACTTCATTTTTCCTCCATCGCTACTAGTGTTAGGGTTTTGAGAGGGTTTGGAACACCTTACCTTGTTAAGGATTATTCATAAAGCTTAAGCCATCATTTAAACTCATTCCACTTGCTAAGGGATCTAGACTCCATGCTCCAACACTGGTGAGAATCTTAGGGCACCATGCACAAGTTTTACGTACCTTTGAGCATTGAAAACTTGACCCTCGAGTGAGAACAACCATTCTAAGAGCTTGATAGCACTAAAAACACTACAACTTGAAAAACCTTATTCACATTTGCCTCGAAAACTGGTCCACAACACTAGAGTACCTGGTTCACATGTGCAAGGCTTGTTTTCACATAAATAGGTCTTCACATTCTTGCCCAACATCATTTTTACATGTTAATCTTGCTTGTCCTTAAGGACAATCATAAAAATAGACCTTGAATCTGCCTTTCCCGATTGATCATAACTTGAAATGCCTTCCACACCTTCTCTAGCATGTCTTAGAATACTCCTCTTTCTAAAATTGACATTTCATAAAGTGTTTTACATCGTACACCCATCTAGAAGGTACAAATTTAAAAGGCTAAAAGAATGCATCTACACGTACAATTGTTGATACATACTTAGACTGCAAATATCTCTTTCTCTAGTAACTTTATAAAAAATAGAGAGAAACCTAGAAATTTTCTCAAAAAAAATAGAAAGGTGATATAAATTTTGTGTCAAAAATTGAATTATACATAATTGTACGATTTTTTGAAAAATGTGCCAAAACCCCTTAAAATGCCTAGATTTGACTATGTTAGAACATGGTCGAGTTTACCATCAATTTTAGGGTTTTGGCACCTTCCAAATCCAATAGTGCACTCCGTTTTACATAAAAATGCACACTTTGCGCATAAACATACTAACAATTTCCAAAAATGTGAAAAGTATAAAACCATTGCTTGTAAAAAAATACTTACAAATGGAAGTCTACATCATTTATCACTCGATACCATTAAAAGAATGATAATAATATTGTTCCAACTGTAAAGATATTAGATGATAATAACACACCACATTTGATACGTTGAAAAGAATTCACCAGAATAACCTTAGAAAAGGCTTTACAATCAAAGTTATAAAATATCATATATGGAAATCCATCATAATGCCATTGAGTTAACTCAATAATCAAGATGTATATACGGGAGGAGGAAGTGCAACTACTACCTAGACCAATGGTGAGGAACTTCCACTAATTGATACTGGTAGTTAAGCTAACTCCACAACACTAGTAAGTTAATCCCAAATAACTAGCAAGCTAACTCCACACAACTGGTAAGTTAACTCAACACAACTAGTAAGATAACGCCACACTAATAGTACACTTAAGAAAGCTAACCCTGCAATTGTATGGATAACCCAAGTGCAAGAATTATACTAATAAAAAAATAAAAGGATAAATAATAACCTACACTAATAGATACGTGAGTTGTATCAACATTTCATTATCCTTAGAATAAGGATGAATGTTGACTCCTTGATTAAAGGAGAATCTTCACCTATAAACATGTATGCATGTCTTAAAGCAATGTGCAAAAGAAGATCAATGTTATAATGTTCAATAGTTTTTAACTCTAACTTACTCTGTCAAGAACACCCATTAGAATAGGCTTGTTATAGTTGAAGACTACTAAAAGTTCCAAGCAAAGCTAAACTAACAAGACTAACACCACATAGTCTAATTAACAAATGATTATTGAATCTAACAATAGTTACATCAATGATTAAAGCTTAATGGAATGCTTGAAAGAACTAACATGATATATCAATCTATCTTAGCTAAAGCATGCCTACTATAATATCCAATTGCTAACTAACTTAGACCTAAATAGATCTAGGAGCAATCAAATTGGGGGTTTGTTCTTTACTCCAAGGAAGGTGAGATGGTATCTCTAAAAATGACTACAAGATCATATTGGATACCCATCTACTAACCCCATTGAAGACTTGAGGCAAGGATTGAGCTTGGCTATTAATCATATTTCTTATATGATATGCAAATCAAAGCATGGTGTAAAGTTTAAAGGTATGTGGTTAGTCCTTTTTATAGTTTTTCCTTTGAGGAAAACTAGCATCTTGGTGCATGTGGGACTAAAAGCACAAATTAGATTAAGAATTGCTAATCATGATTAAGGTTTGCTAATCACAATTAGTGAATTAACAAGTGATTAGGATGTGAGGAGCCTTAATCAACCACTTAGGGTCAATTAGGAGGCTAGGATAAGATTTTGAAGCCTTTTGAGATGTTGTGGAAGGAAGTGGGGTCATTTTGAGTGGTTGGAAGAGGGTTTGAGCCAATAATAGGGTATATTGACCAAAATAGGAGTAAAATAGGCTTAATTAGCTAATAATCGTTAATTGTCTATTTGGAAGAGGATTTTGACTTACAATTTGTCGTAAAGTGGCATCTAAATGCGAAAGAGGATAGGTAATCAACAAAGCGGCTGTTAATTGACCAAAATGGTAAGAAACGTTAGTTAATTAGTGGAAATCACTAATTATAATGGAAATGGTAATAATGAGAGTAATTTGTGTGATTTTGGCAATAAGATTACAAAGCGGAATTTAGGTGTCTACATTTGCCCCTGTTTGAGGTGAAGTAAGTAACTTCACTTCAAATATAGTAGACAAACATAAGCAAGTAAATTTTGAAGAAAAAATAGTAGAATGAAGGATGCCCCCTCAAGTGTCGATGGGGTGATAGAAGAAGTCAATTGACGATTGAAAAATGATAGAAGAAATAGGATAAGAATAAACATGATTGTTTATTGCCCCAGGTGATTTGGAAGAAAAATTAATAGTGATAAGATAGGAAAGTGGAGAATAGGAATAGTTGTTTGCATCTAATCTTCAATAAGTAACTTTGTTTTTATCATGTTACCCCTATGATCTACATCATCGGCCTTTATTAAAATAAAAAAGTGTAAAATAACATGAAAAACTATATTACTAACATTTGTTCATTGCTTTAAAAATACATAACTCCATGCAACATACATAATGTAATGCAATACGAGAAAGTAAAACAATGCTTAACTCCATGCAACATACATAATGCAATGCAATATGAGAAAGTAAACCAACCAACCTAACAGAGAAACAAGTACAATCACACATACTCAAACAAACAACGTTCAAGATAGTTGCACCAATGTTTTTGTTATCAAGCTTCAGTTCCTGAATGTTCGTATTTGTAATGACAAGGGCTAAAATACTACCCCAAGCAGGATACATGCAAGGGGAATAATGGAGGACACAAGTAGTCCCATGGAAAGCATTCGTGCACTATGACATAATCTCTAGAAACTCATTGTTGCATAGGAGTACCGACATAGTAAGCAAGCCAACTTTGTTAATGGAGGTAGATCACGATGATTCGCAAGTTGTTTGAGACAAGAATAAGAAAGAACCTAAGAAAGATGTTTTTGTAGGAAAAATTTTTATGTTCGAGGACAATGCATTTGATACAGGCTTCAGCTGCGTGCATGCCATTTACCAATTTTGGAAAAAAATGAATATTTGTTATTTTTTTATTTTTATGATTTTACCAATTTTTGGATTTTTGAAAATTTTTATACTGTTTTAAATTTTTGTATTTTTAGGAATAAAATATTTCAGAAGAATTAATGAAGTCATAATACATCGCCAAAATTCACCGTGAGGCAAGAATATGCCCTAGGTAGTAGAAAAGGCCACCGAGAAGCAAAAAACATGCCCCAACATAGCAAAAACGAGCGCAGAATAATTGTTTATTTAAAAATAATCATCACTTTGTGAGTCTTCTGAGAATTTAGAAGAACCACGACATCTCGAGGCACCTCGGGGTGAGAAACACGTCGCATGGGATAAAAATGGGTATATAAACCATCGTGGTAAGTTCATTTACCACACACACTTACCTTTTTTTGTTGATTGAGCTCTGACCTACGGGAGGAAATGGTGAGGGTGCGGAACGAAAACACTATGCGGATCATGTGAGAGACTACATGACACTTCCAGTGGATGTCCCACAGTACACAAAGTTGAACTCTTCACTTGTATCAATTTATAGCATTTTAATTGCATTTATTAGGGTTAGATAGGGTAGAAAACCCACGTGAATGTACCAACGCGCCACTTGGGGCGCGTGCTCTCACGGGGTTACGCTAGTGCTTGAGTATACATATGCACATATACACCAGGTGTATTAGGATGTGCACCCATGCAAATCTACCAAAAGGTGTATACGCCTATGCGCATGTGTAAAGAGAAATGCGTTGGCGCCAGAGAGGCGTGCTCACGCCCACAAGGTTGGGAAAAATAAGGTGTGCTATGTATGGATGGGGCGCTGATGCGTATAAGGGTCATTTGGTACTGAGGGTGCTCACGTTGTAGGGGTATCTAGCGCTGCTGGGGGCGCTAGTGCACAAAATACACTTTGGAATGACTTTTAGAAGAAAATGAAGATTTCTAAGAAAACCTAAATGGTAGGATAAATGAACTAGATGATAGAATAGAAGAATATCATGGTAGAATAGAAGAATTTTATAATAGAAGAATAAAATCATAATAAATGACTTGATTAACCCTATGGATGGATTTAGAAGTGATTAGAGACATGGAAGCGACATGGGCGACACCGGGCCTCGAGGTGACATTCGAGGCAGCGGACCATATTTTCTAGAGATTATATTGGAGGTGACCGGTTTATCATACATGGATCACATGCCATAGATTACCCTAGATCAAATCTTGCTCACAACCTTAGTTGAGAGATGGCACAACGAGAGTTTGTTATGCCCTTAATCATATATCTTATATTGGATGTATATAGCCGACTTGTGGCTATCATAACTTCTTATCATTATGTATCTCTTTCATATATGTTATATTTTCATTAGTGGGTCGGCCTTGGTGTTGGCCATAGCATAAAAATAGTATATATAGGGGTTAGCAGGTAGTAGTTGATCATCATATTCAGCATTTGAGTCTTATTGTTTGGTTTGGAGGTTGCCCCCTCAAAGTGGCTAAGCTATTCTTCTTGCACATTGAGATCATTTATCTGAAATATTGTGTTCATTGGTGTTATATTTCTGCTAATAATCAGATTTATACAAGTAATTACATTACAAGTGGTATCAGAGCTTGAACTCGGCCAACATTGCGTCAAACCCTAATTGTGAAGGTTCGTCCATATCTCAAAATTGGTAGAAAATTTTTCTACGGTGCGGTAAAATTAGTCAAGTAAGCTTCCTCCAAATTTTAAGAATTGTTGACTTGTTTTGCAAAAGTTATAGCGGTTTTATGTTTTTTCATAATTCAGCTACCTAGGGTGTAATTTGTGGAATTTTTCAAAGTTATTTACATTTCTAGAAAGAGGATTAAAAATTAGTTAGAGTTCATTCTTTGAGTTTTATAATTTGGCCTATTTCTTATTGAAATCCCTAACCCTAAATTTCGACCTTGATCCTTAAATCTTACCATTTTGGGGCATCATGGTGGACCTTCGACAAGAGGCTAAAAGAATCCCATCACTCTGGGTAAAACCCTAATAAGGATGAGATAATAGTTGAGGAGTTAGAGTCGGAAGAGGTATCTATAGAGTCCTCAAGGTTAGGGTTTACTTGACCGACCATAAGGTCAACTATCTTGAGTTAGAGTTACGAAACCTCGAGGGTAGAGTGGCCAACAAAGAAGTTGTAGAAAAGATTGGACAACGATTGGAGGATTTCATTCACAAATTTAGTTACAATATCATGGGTCATCATATCCTTCCTAATCAGTCATAACTCAATGATACTCACATTAATTAGGGTGGATCTTTAGGTCAAAGTAATAGACAAACTAGCCAGGGTGGATCTGCAAACATGACCAATCCAAATACAAACACTCTGCAAGACCGTAACATGATTCCAAAAGTGGAAATGCATAAGTTTGATGGAAATGATCCACTCAATTAGATTAACCAAATGGAGAATTTCTTTGATCTACATTAAATTCCATTGGGACAAAAGGTTACCATGGCATCATTGTATCTTGAACTTGACCAATTCATTTGGTATTGATGGTTATGTGCTCAAAGGAAAAAGAGTGGCCTCGATTTTACATGGATATTATTCACCGAAGAGTTGCAGATTGAACTATAGTTTTAGTGTGTGAGAGAATTATTTCAGTTAATTAACAAAGCTCGAGACAAACAAGAATAGTCAAATATTACATCCTTGATTCCAAAATCTTTCCTTACGAGTGGAAAATATTCCTTAAGATAATTTGAATGACTTATTTCTTGGGGTCTTAAAGAACAAATTGAGGCGAGGTGCGTATGTTTAATCCTCATAAGGTTTGAGACTCTATGATCATGGCACGTAGGGCGGAGGAAAAATTTCTTTCCATTAGGAAACAAACTTTCAGATAATATCTGAGATCGTAGCACCCTTCCACCATCATTCCCTTGGCAGTGGGTGACACACTCAAAAAATTAAAGAAAAGAGAGCTAAAGGGTTATGTTTTAATTGTGACAACAAATTTGGACCAGGACATAAGTGTGCTTTGAAAAGAAGTTATTCTACATTGAGGGACCCACTTTGAAGAAGAAGAAGAAAATGAAAAAGATGAAGAGGTAGAGCCAAACGAGGAATTAGGAGATCCCCAACCAACAATATCATGCCATGTAATTTCTGGTATTAACACTCCCCAAACTCTCAAAGTAGTTGGATTCTTAAAAAATAGAGGGTAACAAAGTGTTGATTGATTCGGGAAGTACTCACAATTTTATCAATCGCAAGTTGGCGATACGTTTGAACTGCTTTGTTTATCCACTCCGAATGTCAAGTCAATGATCGATGATGGAAAAGCTGTTAGTTGTTTAGGAAAATTCCATAACATTAATCTCACCATGGGAGATTACTTGCTAACTAGCAATATGTATGCCATTTTCATGGGAGGAGAAGACATTTTGTTAGGAGTTCAGTGGCTTACTACCTTGGGAACCATTGAAATGAATTTCCAAGAGTTGTTCATGCAATTTCAGTCAGAAGGGAGGACTTTTAAACTAAAAGGACTAAGAGCAAAGTCCCCACAGATGGTAAGTTCTCATCAGATGCAAAAATTGCTTAGAAAGGGTGCATAAGGGTTTGTAGCACAACTATTTTCATTGGAAGCACACCATTCCAATACATTTATACCTGCAGATATGCAAACAGTTATAGATGAGCACTCGGTGGTGTTTGGAGAAATGCCCAAGGGTGCCTCTAAAAGAGACCATGACCATGCCATCCAGCTAGTACCAAGGAGTCAACCACCCAACATCAGACCTTATAGGTACCCCTATATGCAAAAGAGTGAGATTGAGAAGATAGTTCAAGAGATGTTAGAAGTAGGACTTATTCGTCATAGTCAAAGTGCTTACTCTTCTCCTGTAGTGATGGTACGGAAAAAGATGACAATTGGCGCATGTGTCTAGATTACAGGGAACTCAATAAGTACATAGTTAAAGATAAGTTTCCTATTCCTGTAATTGATGATTTGCTAGATGAGTTACATGGTGTTGTTTACTTTACAAAACTTGATCTTCATTCTGGATATCATCATATTAGAATTAGGGATGAAGATATTCATAAAACAACCTTCAGGACACATGAAGGACACTATGAGTTCTTGGTAATGCCTTTTGGACTAACAAATGCACCCTCTACATTTCAAAGCTTGATGAATTCCATCTTTAAGACATTTCTTCAAAAGTTTGTTTTAGTGTTCTTTGATGATATATTAATCTATAGTAAAACATGGGAGGAACACTTGCATCATGTAAATAAGGTGTTGGAAACTCTTGAACAACATCAACTTTATGCAAAGCCTTCTAAGTGTTATTTTGGTGTCAAGGAGGTTGAATATCTGGGTCATATTGTCTCTTATGAAGGTGTTAAAGTGGATCCTAACAAGATAAAAGCCATGCTTGAATGGAAGGTTCCCAAAACCCTAAAAAATCTCGAGGGTTTTGGGGCTTATAGGTTATCATCGTAGATTTCTAAGGAATTATGGCAGCATCGCAAAGCACCACTAACAAATTTATTGAAGAAGGAATTTTCCATTGGAATGAGCAAGCTACTATGGCCTTTGAGAAGTTGAAGGAGGCCATGTGCGCCACTCCGATTCTAGTCACCCCAGATTTTTCAAAAGCATTCATTGTTGAATGTGATGCTTCAGGAGTATGGTATAGGGCGAGTAATCATGCAAGAAGGGCAACCCATTGCCTTGAGTAGCCAATTCAAAGGTAAGAATATCTCTAAACGAGTTTATGAGAAAGAAATGTTAGCAATACTTCATGCGGCGAAGCAATGGAGACCATATCTAATGGGATGACATTTCAAAGTTAAGACGAGATCATGATAGTTTGAAATACTTCTTAGAGCAACGTTTACCATCGAAGAACAACATAAATGGGTCTAAAAATGTTGGGGTATGATTTTGAGATAATATACAAGAAAGGGAAGGAGAATGTAGTTTTTGATGCTTTATCTCGGAAGGATGAATCTGCTTGGGCATTGTTGTGTGCCATATCTATATTATAGGAGGATTGGATAGAGGATGCAAGTTCTGAATGGAAAAATGACCCAAGTACACAAAATCTCATTCAGAATCTCCAACAAGATCCAAGCATGTTAGAAAAATTTGTATGGAAAGGAGATGTTTTATGGTATAAAGATAGATTATATCTATGTAAGAATTCAATCCTTAAAAATAGGGTTCTATCTAGCTCCATGCTTCTCCAGTAGGGGGTCATTTTGGCTTCTTAAAGACTTATCATCGAATCAAGCATAATTTTTTCTGGGAAGGGCTAAAAGGATATGTCCAAAAGTTTGTGGCAGAATGCATGGTTTGTCAGCAAAATAAGAGTGAAACAATTAAGTCCTCGGGTCTTTTATGACCTCTATCTATTCCTAGCTAGAGGTGGGAAGAGGTGTCATGGACTTCATCACGGATTTCCTAAATCAGAAGGTAAAAATGTAATCATGGTGGTGGTGGATAGACTCACCAAATATGCCCATTTTTGTGCTTTATCACATCCATTTGTTGTGAGTACAGTAGCAACGACCTTCAAGGATACAATTTAGAAGCTACATGGGACACCAAAGATTATAGTAAGTGATCGAGACCCTATCTTTACTAGTAATTTTTGGACTGACTTGTTCTTATGCTTGGGCACACAACTAGCTCATAGTTCCTCTTATCATCCCTAGTCTGATGGGAAAACAGAGGTGGTAAACAAGTGCTTGGAGGGATATCTTCGTTGTTTTACATCAGATAAGCAAGCGAGATGGGTTCAATGGTTACCATTGGTAGAATGGTGGTATAAAACTTCCTTTCATACCTAATCTAAAATGTCTCCTTTCTTGGCATTATATGGGTACCATCCACCATCTATCACTTCATCTTTGAAGTCGGTGATTGGGTTTTGTGCGTTTGACCATATAAGAAAATGTCTCAGTAAACAATATAAAAAGGATAACAAGCTTTCACCTAAGTATTATGGCCCTTATCAAGTGTTACAGAAGATTGGCAATGTAGCATACAAATTGGAACTTCCTCCGGCTACTCGAATTCATCCAGTCTTCCATGTATCTTTCCTAAAGAAGGTAATTGGATAGACAGTATCAACCCAGACAATGTTACCCGAGCTTGATGAAGAGGGAAGAATCATTTGGAACCAGAATGCATCCTTTAGACACATACTAAGCGATTGAGGACAAGGGTCATCACTAAGTATTTGATCAAGTGGAAAAATCTAGACAATGAAGACGCAACTTGGGAGGATGCAAATTTCTTGTAGCAGCATCTAGATCTTCTCAACATTGGGGACAATGTTGCTTCGAAGGAGGGGCATGCTACACCCTTAATCATATATCTTATATTTGATGTATATAGCCGACTTATGGCTATCATAACTTCTTATCATTATATATCTCTTTCATATATGTTATATTTTCATTAGTGGGTCAGCCTTGGTGTTGGCCATAGCATAACAATAATATATATAGGGGTTAGTAGGTAGTAGTTGATCATCATATTCAACATTTGAGTCTTATTGTCTGGTTTGGAGGTTGCCCCCTCGAAGTGGCTAAGCTATTCTTCTTGCACATTGAGATCATTTATCTAAAATATTGTGTTCATTGGTGTTATATTTCTACTAATAATCAGATTTATACAAGTAATTACATTACAAATAAAAATGGTGTCTTCCTACGGCGATATGAACATCACTTTAGAGGATGTGTGGTGGATTTTGTGAGTTCCTATCCAGGGTCATTTGATCACATATGATGGTCGTCTAGACCGTATTGAGCGATGCATAGCCAAGATGTTTGGAGTGGTAGACATACCCCACTGGGGTATGACTACTAATATTAGTAGGTGTATGGCTTATCGGTGCATGGGATGGGTCCTGTATTTTTGTTAGCTCTTATCAGTGGCATATTGTTGCTTGACAAGATTGGTGCTCGGTTTCCTCTGGGCCTTATTGGAGTGATTCACGGCCTCCTCCAGGGAGAGGTTTACTGTTGGGGACAATGCATTCTAGCCCACTTATATGCAGATTTGCATTTGATATCCTACCATAGACAGAGGTCTGTGGGTCTTGCTAATTTGTTACGAGATATGGGATTAGGAACATTACCATTTGACGCCCTACGGGAGCATTGAGATCTTGGGTTCTTGGAGATCCATCTATTATGGGATGGGTTCTAGATGGAGATGATATTCGCACTCACATGGGGGACACAAATTATTACAGGTGAGCCTTTGACAAGATACAACCCCACATGATTATATAGTGGCCATACCAGGTTATACCAGTGGCCTCAAGATGCAGTTGAGTTAAACACTGCTGTAGTAGATCACTTTATCCTTAGGAGTAGGAGTCATATCATGGAGCGTTATTGAGTGGATAGGGTCCAGTGGAAGTTTGGTCTCATCCGGGGATTCCTAGTGATGAGATGTGGTATGGATGTAGATACAAAGAGACCTTTCACATGAGGCCTCGAATCGCTAAGCGCGAGAGCTCATACTAGCTTCTTACAGGTGGTTCCATAGCCTTGGGTGTAGCTAGCACAAATAGTGGATCTGAGATGACCCCAGATTATGTAGGGTGGTATGTGATAGTGTTGCCTCGATGTTTGACCATTCCACAGAGGTATTAGACGTAAAAACATAGGGGTTACATGGCCCAGATCTTAGGGCACATGCATAGGCACAAGCATAGGAAGGTCCATAAATAGGGGTTCCACATAACAGGGGAGCTAGTTCAAGGTAGCAAGTTTTAGTGCAACAATAGGTAGTGGTGCAGCCACAGGTATTAGCACCATAGATGCCCCTTCAGGTTCCATTATGGGCACCATTACAGGCACCTCCATCACCCTCATGTGATTCCACCACATAGTCCACCTGGAGGCAGAGGAGATGGCGAGGGTGGAGAGGATATGGAGGAGGATGTACAGGTTGATGGGTAGGTGGCTGCCTTGTAACAAATACAAACAGGTGATATCCCTACAACTGACTTGAGGTTGTAGCTTAAAGGGACCGAGGCCATTACATAGAGAGACCAGGTTACTACGGAGCAAGACCATTTCGGGGTAGAGAGATCAGCTCATGACAGAGAGAGATTAGGCCAAGAAAGGGTGGGATCAAGTGACCATGAGCGAGAGAGGGACCAGGTTGTAGTAGATAGAGCCTAGCTATGGATAGAGCTAGCCAGTATGAGGGCAATGTGTGACACACTTTAGAAGGTGAATCTTGCTTTAGGGCTACATCTTTTGATTGGCGTAGTACCTCCTCAGTAGGCCGAGGCTACTTATTACAAGATGCAGTATCATGCGGCTATCCCAGCTGAGTAGAGAGCTCTGAGTTCGATCCGATAACAGGAAATATGTCATGATCTAGAGGATAGAGTCCATCACGATCGGCGCGATCACATTGTGGGTCCTCGGACACCGAGCTTGAGCAGCAGCCTGGGTCGGCTCGGCGTGGTGCGGTGCCTTCACACCCATCACCTCGAGATGCTCCCACCTAGTGGCAGAGACCAGGACCGGGAAGTCCCGAGAGAGGGTGAGAGTCATGGTTGACTCTCTTATTGATGTACTAGATGTATATTTTGGTGTATCACCTTGATATGAAGGCATACTTTTATACGGATGTATATGTATTATTTTTTATCATGCCTCATGATGAAAGCACTTTTTACTGAGATCTATGTTATGTATTGTTTTTTACGATGCCTCTTTGATGGAGGCACAATTTTTATCAATGCCCATGATGACGCGTTTTGTATCATATGTATCGAGACAAGATGATTTTTACGAACATTTGATATTTATGGATATATGATGATTGATGGATTACTAATGTATCATATTTTGTTTATGAGATATCATGCTTAATCTGTATGTTTATGTTTGTATCACATGTTTTTAGATTTATGAGATAGCCTTAGTTGATGTCATATTGCATGTTGATGAGATACTTTGAGTAAAACATGTTTTTATTTTTGATATTGGTGTGGGGGATAGATTTTTGATCATGCACAACCCCTCTTGCCCCATTGATGATACGGTATTGATGATTAGCTTTAGCATACATGTGTGATGTAGACTTAGCTTTTATTGATATATGATGTATAAATGTGATGGTTTATTTGATATGATGATGAAATGATAACAAAATGTACAAGTAAAATAACAAGCACAAGTTAAACAAATCTAATCAAAACAACACAACTATCTATAAGTATGCAAGATAAAATGAATTCAATGCAATGCACCATAGATTAAAGTAACACTCAATCTAAGTAAGCAAATGAATCCAATTTAAAGCACACAATACGAAAAAGCAATGCAACTAAAACCATACAAACCAACAACTAAAAGTAAGAAACTACTACTTTGTTTTTGTGGGACAATTTTGGGACTTTTTTGTTGTTTTGGGTATTATCTCGAGACAATTTTCTATTGTTTTGGATTTTTATACGAAATGTATTTGAATGTTTTGAGTTTTTCAAGGAACATATCTACATGTTTAGATTTTCAAATATTTATACGAATGTTTTTGATATTTTCTAAGAAGTTTTGAAGCGAATGTGCAAGGAAACAAAGAAACATGGATGCCCCACGTTAGATGGGATGTACAAGGTAGAATGCCACATGTTATGTGCAAGAAGGTGATGATGTGAAGTTTCCCCCAACATGAGATGGGAATATTCAAAGTCAAACTCTCCGCATTCAAAAGTAGGATCAGCCGGATCAGGGAAAAGAGGGACAAGCTCACAAGGGACTCAAACAAAGGTAAGGACCAGCTTAAGACAAAGCTATCATACTCCTAGACCTGAAATTCTTGTGAACAACGGACCCTCCAATGGCGCCAGGAAATCGGTTTTCACCAAAGGACTTGTCCAAAGTGCCACCATTACGTGGTTTTCACTATTGGACGTACATTATTATTATTATACTAATTTTTTTGGTCATTTTTGATATTTTAGGGACCCCGCACTTAAGCATAGAAACGCTTAAGATGCATTGTGTTCATGGGTTCCCGAAGCTCTTGGCCATCTGAATAGGAAAGCTTATAGGCACCTGAACCGAACTTGGAAACCACAACATATGGCCCTAGCCAATTAGGCTCAAAATTTCCCTTCTTTTCTCGGTCCTTTGTGGTGTTGAATTGATTTTCTTTAACACCAAGTCTCCTACCTCAAATTGATGAGGTATTATTCTTTTATTGTAGCTTCGTCACACTCGATCCTGATACACTTTAAGGTGATTGGGGCGTGTCGTTTCTCATCTAATAGCTCCACTCTATCAGTCAAGCTACTCTTTAGTCCTCTTCTTTGTTCAGGTAGTCCTTAGCTCAATACGCAAAGAGGGGATCTCAATCTCTAGGGGTAGCACAACTTCTGTGTCAAATACTAAGGAGTATGGAGTGACACATGTAGGAGTGTGGATAGACGTTCTGAATGCCCAGAGGGTAGGGTGAATATGTAAATGTCAGTCATGGCCTGTATTCACCATCTTCTCCATAATATAGATGAGGGTTTTATTGGAAGCTTTGGATTTCCCATTACCTTGAGGGTAATAGGGGTTTAGAACTTGAGAGATATTTGAAAACGTTTACATAATGCTTTCATAGTTTTATTTTTAAATGGCTTACCATTGTCAGTGATAATGGCAGAAGGGATACCGTATCAAAAAATGATATGGTTCATTATAAATTTAGATATCTGAGGGCCTTCAACATAGGTAAGAGGAATAACCTCTACCCATTTTGTAAAGTATTCAATAGCAGTGATAATGAACTTATGGCCATCTGAGGAGACAAGGTTAAGCTTACCTATAAGATCAAGACCCCACTTTGAGAATGAATAAGGTTTCGTGATAGGTTATAAGGATTGTGCCGACGCATGTATCAAATTTTTGTACTTATGACAATCCAAGCATTTCTTCACATGTTTGCAGTAGTCATTCTCCATGGTAGGCCAATAGTATCCTACTTTGAGTATTTTATTTTCTAATACAATCCCATTAGTATGAGCCCCAATAGATGCCTTCGTGCACCTCTTTGATTTCTAGGATGGATTCGTCTAAATTTAAACAACACAACAGATTCCTATCATAGCCTCGGCAGAAGAGGGTGCCCCCAAGTAGGGTATAACGGGCTATATGTTGGATGAGGTTACGTTTATTGGTTCGGGAAATGTTTTCGAGAAAGGTTCTATCATGGAGGTAATTAAAGATGTCACAATACCACGAGGAAAAGGGACCAACAACTTCACACACCAAACAAGACTTTGGTATGTCATATGTTGGTGTTTGTAAGTGCTCAAAAAATGTCATATCATTGTTTGCAGGTGGAATACTCAACATGGACCCCACTATAGCCATAACAGCATCTCGCTTTGCTTTGTTATGGAATCTTGGTATTTGTTCGAATGTTATCTACTCAAAGAACTCTTGTTATCCCAAATTTACCCCGATTAATTTGGATAATTCATTATAAATGGACTTAGCCATTCAAATTCTTGGATGCGCAGATGACCATCAATTTCAGCCCTAGGTATCGGAGAAATACAACTCAAGATGGCTCGACCGAGTTGATCTTCATGCGCGCGACAAATTGGTGAGCCATGGTGAACCAAGCTAGTCGGGTTGTCTAGCGAGTTGGAATCAAGTTGGATGATGGCTGAGATGTAGAGCGGGATGGGAGAGTCCGCGGGCCGGGGGTGAGCGGTCGGAAAACACGACCAGGTTGGATGGCCAAGGTTGACTAGTTGGATGGATGCTTGGGTTGGACGGATGGGTGACACATCGTATAAAAATTGGTTGGACACTTGGGTTGGTGGGTCACAGGTTGGACATGTATAGATAGGTTAGATGCTTGTCCAACCTCCTGATTTGACTTCCCATGGTGTAAAGGTGGACCATTAGGTTGGGCATCCGCCACAAAATGTACGGCCTATAGGTTGGATGACGTCCAACCCCTCGGGTTTGGCAACGAGGTCAAGTAACACACAGGGTTAGATGGGTCATGTGGTTGGATGGCCTAGTTATTGTACGGTGAGGTTGGATGTCAGTTGAATGGATTATGAGTCCTAGGCAAAGCAAAATGTAGGTTGGTGAATGACATCTCAACAACTATATTTAATGTGGTATGACATCCATGTCTTCATATGACAGAATTACCCTCGGGAAGTGAATTTGTATGGGTGCCCATACCTCTTTAATGAGGGTAGGTTAGAAAATTGCCTATATAATGTAATCAACCCCCTCATTTTTAAAGAGAGACATTCTGGGAGTTGGGGAAACTCTTGTAAAAATTTCCTCAACTCCATTGAGATATGAAGCCTTCTCTTGGGCCTGAAAATGTAATTATGCCTTTGTGCATCATATGTAATGGTCTGTGCATGTTTTAAGCAATAAAAATCATGTTTTGTGGTGTTTCTTCAACCCTAGCTCATTTTTATTGTGTTTCTCTTACCTCTCCATTTTTGTTGCATTTTGTGTATGCTTTCTCACTTGCAGGTGTAAGATGTTATGTTTCATGGAGTGCAGATGGCGAATGGAGAGGGGTCTGTGTCACATATTGTTCGACCTCTCCCAGCTCTATTTTCCTCTTCTTCTCCCTCAACAAGATATCTCGCCCCCTTTTTGGTGCTATCACCCCCCTTAGTGTAGGATTTCCTTTTTATGTGATTTCTCTCTCCCTGTCTCCTTGGAAGTTTTAGGATAGGTGTAGTTAGGTGTTTTCTCTGCATTAGGAGTAGTTTAGTATTAGGATTAGGTAGAGGAAGTCGACCCTTCTCTGGAGGGTTATCTCAAGTTCGTAAGTCCCACAACTTGAGGATAACCCCATGTTAGAAAATTACACCCATGCACCCATTGCCCCACACACACAAGACAAATTGGGGGTGTTGTAATTTTGTGTTAACAATTTTTGGCACACCTAGTGGGACAAGTTTGAAGCACCTTACCACTTCACTTCATCAAGTTTGATGTGCTCTTGGTGAAGGTTTCAGCCTTTAGAGGCACTCTCAAGCATATCTGGCGACTCCACTGATTCAAGCAACCCATCATCTCTGGTTGCAGACTTGTTTTTAATGTTTTCACTTCAGCCATGGCTCTCTAAGGAGATTTTCCATTCCCTCATTTCAGTTCTAGTCCTCTTCACTTGCAGTAGTGGGATGTTATCCCCAAGGTGGCCTTGAAAAATCTGCCCCTCTTCTATGGAAATGGAGATCAGTCCCCGATTGATCACATTCAGGATGTTGCTAACCATTGTGCCATTCACATCATCACATAGAGGAGAATGTTTTCCTTAGACTTTTGGTTACATCTCTCAAAGGAAAAGAAAATATTTGGTACAATAGTTTGGCACCACAATCCATTTCCACATGGAATCAACTGGGAGAACAACTTCACAACTAGTTCAAGGAGGATGCAGATGTTATTTTCCTCATGGAACACCTCAAAAAATACATCAGATTTCAATGGAATCCATCCCGATTTCAACCTCAGATTCATAAGGACCTGGCACCGAATTCCACAAGAATACAGACCCCCACAAGGTATGGCATTCTTGTACTATTTGAGGTCCTTTGATGTTGACTTAGCTTGTATTTGATTCACTCATTAGGGGCAATGGTCTTCCTCAGGATTTTTCCATTGCATCCCAAGCTGAGAAGATACTCATTCAGGATGGCAAAATAAATCCCATCCATGTTGCTACAATCCCTCCCTCACCACCTCAAGTTCTTCCTTCCCCATGTGTAAAAGAAAAATCCATCATTCCTTGCCAAAATAAGGAAGCCCCTTTGCTTCCTTATCCTTCATTTGATGTCTCACAAGTTTTTATGCCCAGAAATTCCCAAGCTTCATAAAGATCCCTCCCATCTCCACCTAGGGCACTACCCAACTTCCCTAAGCCATACACCAATGTGCCTAGAAGTTGTGGTATTTCATATGTTGTCCCTACCTTCTACCCAACTATCACTAAACTAAGATATCCTACAAGGATGGTAGAGAGAGAGACATGTTATGTCTTTAAGAGAGAGGGATATGCCCATGCAGTGCCCCAAACAACAAGGCTTCAAGCATAATCATGTAAGCTATTTGGAGGCAACATATCAACAGAATAGGGGTTATGTTCTGGAGGTCATTTGGCTTCCCCAAGTGATCAAATCAGATCCCTTGAGCATCAAACACCTTGGCCTGAACAAGAGACAAAACAAAACGCCTCTTTCTTACACCTCTCCCTCAACCAATCTTACCAAGGATGAAAATTTTGTATCAATAGGTGACTGGTCCGATTCAGATTGGGAGGATGAGGAAATTCAAAATGTGCCAAAGAAGGATGAATCAAAAACAGAGTAGGAAGGTGAGAAGGAAGCTCAGTTGGAAAGGTTTGGGGAGGAGAAAGTGTTTTTAAACACTATTGGCACCCAAGGCCTCAGGAGGAGCAATTGCAAGGTGAGCAGGATGTTCCTATGGAATGCAATGATCCTCATTATTCTGCTTGTCTGGAACTTGTTGCACTTTTGGTAGAAGAGCAAGATGGAGTAGGGAGTGAGGAGACCCAAGGAATGCTAAAAACCATCAAAGTGGAAACAAAGTTGTTTGTGGAGGCACAAAAAAGTCATGAATCAACCTGTAAAAAACCATATTCAGAAGAAGGTCTGTATGAGAGCCCTAGTTGTGGGGCCGAGCAACAAATGAGTGGGAAAATCACAAGAATCAAGGCCTTTCCCAATCAAATACCTAGCTTCACTAGAGTAGGGGTTAGAGTTTCCACCAGTCATGCTCACTTCAGAGCATGAGGATGATTTTCAATGCACCAAGGGTCAACAACAACACCTCCAACTGGATACAGATCAACCAAAGGAGGTATTTTCTTTGTTTGTTGATACCTTGGCAAGTTGGGTGGAATATTTTCTCCATGTTAGTCTCATCCATGACCATTCCCATTGTCAAATCAGTTGCATGGTCTAAAATTTTGAGGAAGGGCAACTATTTTTCCTTGCCAATGTCAGGGTTCGTGTGAATTTTCCCATTCCTCCAGTTAGAGTAGAGTAGGTAGGTTTTCTTTCAAAAAGAAGTGCTCGTGCACACTTTGCATGCCTCCACTTGGAGCATGTATGATTTTTTCTTTGTACATAGTTTTTTGCGTGGTGGTTTCTCTTGCATAGTTCATCATGTTTCCAAGAGAAAAATGTGTTGTAGTAAGGGTTCAAATGTTACAAGAAACAATTGTTATCTTCAAGTAAATCCATATGTAA